>JASFXZ010000102.1:0-348257 GCA_032209605.1 Mactromeris polynyma | reverse complement strand
TATTCCCTTATGACACTGGATCTTTTAATTACTAATGTTTGATAGTAGTGAAGCATTCAATTAAACAAAAAACTGCTTCTTCAAATCTTTTCTGTTGATGTTTTACATATTTCCACAATAATAAGAAACTTAGCATGTTTCTACTCAGAAACTGAAGAAAACTATAGAGTTTGTACAATAAGCCTGGATACTTAGCAGTGTGATTATGTGTATTATTTGTTTTAATACGTCCACCAAAAGTTAGAAAAGTCTCAAAGTAAAATATAAACCTTTACTTTAATTTGTCACATTATATACTATGACCTGTTAACCTACTGTAACCTTATAAGAAACATTGGCTAACTTTTCTCGCTTACTTCCCCTACCTCTAAAAAACGCACCTCAGTAGTCACTTATTCAATCAGATATGGCTTTACAAAAACAGTGGTAGACGGAGCTTAGCTTTACACAGCAGAGTTTTTATATGGCGTACGATTAGGGTCTTTAATGCACGACCCAGCATCATGCTAAAACTTTCAGCATCATGCTAAAAACTTTCAGCATCATGCTAAAAACTTTCAGCATCATGCTGAAAGTTTTAGCATGATGCAGGGTCGTGCAAAATCATTTTTCAGCATCATGCTAAATGTTTCAGCATCATGCTAAATGTTTCAGCATGATGCTGAAAGTTTTTAGCATGATGCTGAAAGTTTCAGCATGATGCTGAAAGTTTTAAGCATGATGCTGAAAGTTTTAGCATGATGCAGGGTCGTGCAAAATCCTTTTTCAGCATCATGCTAAATGTTTCAGCATGATGCTGAAAGTTTCAGCATGATGCTGAATGTTTCAGCATGATGCTGAAAGATTTTAGCATGATGCTGAAACTTTCAGCATGATGCTGAAAGTAAAGTGTTTAGCATGATGCTGAAAGTTTAAGCATGATGCTGAAAGTTTTAGCATGATGCTGAAAGTTTTTTAGCATGATGCTGAAAGTTTCAGCATGATGCTGAAAGTTTTTTAGCATGATGCTGAAAGTTTTTAGCATGATGCTGAAAGTTTTTAGCATGATGCTGAAAGTTTTTAGCATGATGCTGAAAGTTTTAGCATGATGCTGAAAGTTTTAAGCATGATGCTGAAAGTTTTAAGCATGATGCTGAAAGTTTTTAGCATGATGCTGAAAGTATCAGCATGATGCTGAAAGATCATCTACGTACGGAAGGGTCTAAACTCAGTTTTTAGCATGATGCTGAAACATTTAGCATGATGCTGAAAAATGATTTTGCACGACCCTGCATCATGCTAAAACTTTCAGCATCATGCTAAAAACTTTCAGCATCATGCTGAAACTTTCAGCATCATGCTGAAACATTTAGCATGATGCTGAAAAATGATTTTGCACGACCCTGCATCATGGTAAAACTTTCAGCATGATGCTGAAAACTTTCAGCATGATGCTGAAACATTTAGCATGATGCTGGGTCGTGCATTAAAGACCCTAATCGTACGCCATATTTTTAGGGCTGTTTATCGATCATTACCTTGTTAAAGCATGGGGAAAACCTGATTAATAGGTATGTTTATACACTGCATGCTCTTTGATTGTCTGGCTTGATTACACAAAAGACAATATTGTTTAATGACATGCCCCAGAAATTTACAGCAACCTTTTTTGCTCAACTTTTGAAAATTGGTGAAATGAACAAACGGACGACAATTTCTTGGCCAAAGTCACCTAAAATCTTGTTGCCTGCTGTATTTAGACTTAATGCAGTGGCCTAAGACACAATATGGTTTAATTTTAGCGGAATTGATGAATCACCATTCTAAACCTTGCATATAGATAACACCCAAAAAACGCCAAATTTTGCATCTGCCGATTTAAAAAACATATATACAGCTGCTGTCAACAAGATTGTGACTGAAGGTCATTTATAGAAGGCTTTGCCTTTTTATTATTCAGAGCACTAACCTATTTGAGCAAGTTGCAAAACCAAACCATTAGCCCAAAATCATGCTTAGAAGTCCAAACTAATACATGTATTACACTAATTCATAAAAATCATGAATGGATTATGTTTTTCACTACTTTCGAGAAACATATATTCACTAAAATAAGCACTTGCCCATTTGGGCTAGCACTTGGTTATTTCTGATAGCCTGAAATGAAAGTGACTAGCCCAAGGCTTGAGGCTAGTGGGTTACAGTGAAGACTGTAACAGATTTGAGAATCTTCAATTGTAATATTCCTGCTCATTATATTCAGCACAATATTGTAGTCAGACATGGGGTTAGACAGCCGTCTGGTTAGCTTAGTGGGTAGAGCGCCGTTCTAGTTTTTAGGGGGTCGAGGGTCCATTTCATGGGTCCGAGCACACTTTTTCACCTTGATTTAGTTCAATGGTGGCAGAGGTGTTTGACGGCCCACCGTGGTTGAGCCTCAAATGCTGGAAGAGGAGGAGTGTAGTGGTATGGGGTTAGACAGCCATCCAGTTAGCTCAGTCAGTAGAGCGTCATACTAGAGTTTAGGGGGTCGTGGATTCGAGTCCAACATCATGGGCATTTTTTCCCCTTGATTAACTTCAGTATTTTGCATTCTTTCATTGTTGCTGTAGCTGCTGTTACTTTTAATAAAGTAAAACAATAAACAAATCAGATTTTCTTCTCTGTACCCCATTTATTCCATAAATTCGCTGTCTTAGTGTCTAGCTTTTTGAAAAAGCTAATCTTATTTGGTTACACTACCAATCAGACGAAGACAGCGTATACCAAGTTTAAAAGTCAAGCAAAGCATTAATTTAGAGGGAGTTTCTAGGGTGAAACACGATCCAGTAGCTGATAACTTCAGTTTTAAAGCAAATTTAGCAACACATTGTTTACCTTCCTTCTGCTCGGTATTTATTTACCTGGACACCGTTTAAAGCGTCTGATGACCGCGATCTCGAATAAAACATCAGCAAGATAAATATCCAACAGCAAGACAACCCTAATTAGAAATGATGTCGAAATAGCTCGTGTCTTGTTTTATATCACATTCAGATACTTAACCTTATACAACATAATAGATCTACTCTGACATGACTATAAAGTTGTCACAAAATTCAAGTCGCATTTCGCAGAAAGGTTGAACGATTTTCGGTACATTTTAGAATTTCCCCTTGATACGTGCTTGGATGTCAACATTGAGTTGTTGAAAACAGGTAATTTTTGTTCTTGACAGCTGTAGAATCTTAACAAAACTGTTAAAATCTCCATTGTTTTACCCTTTAATTCAATATTGATATTGATTTATTCATTTCTAACTTGGTAACAGGTATGTTTTATGCTCCTCCGTCTATAATTAGAATTGGGCCTACTGTCCTGAGATTGTAAAACCGGTCAAGGACGTGTCACCCCTTTTAATGGAATTAATTCGAGGATCATTGCATTCTTTCCTCAGTCTCTTTAATGTTGTGTGTACCATTTTCATTATGAAGGACATTATGGATACTGTGTCCATTGTTTCATGCCAAACAACCTTGACCTTATATTTATTTGGAGCAGTCATTAGCAGGAAGTGTGGATAAATTAAAAGGGGTTCACATACTTTGTCATTCTTCAAAAAAATATTATTTATGGTAATATCACTGCTAGTCTCAAACAGTAACATGAATAATGATTGTTTGCAGTTATATTCTGTATATTGGCCATTTCTTCAATTGCCATAGTACTGTACCTAATCAATATAGTCATCTATATGGCTCATTTTATAGTTGTTGCCTCACTCTAACCTGTGGGAACAATGGCAAGTAAAGAAATTCATGCATAGTCCTAAATGTCAAATTATTTGGACTATTTCTATCTCTACCTGCAGGGACTATTAATGTCCGTAGCACCAGGTGCCCTAATAGCGCAGATATACCTGTATAGTCAGGCATTAGACATCATTGCTGCTGAATGTCTAAACTGAATACATCCTATAAACAAACTAATCTGTGCCACAGCAGGTGTCTGGCAAAATGTTGTTTCTTAAATTGGCAATATCTGATCCAATTATTTTATATCCTCAATGTGAAGTAGAGTTGAAATTTCCAATGCTGCATAAAATATGATGCACCTATTCAAATATTGCTGTGTTAATTCAATCCTATCCTATTAATTTGACAAGGACCAGTCCATAACCAGTAAGAAAATATGTTGCCAGAGGAATGTTTTTAGAGATAGGAAAAATAGAATTCTACCTATGTAGGGAAAGTTGTTCCATTTCTAATTTGTTGGAAATATAGCCCCTATCTTTTAGATAGGTAGCGTGATCGGACAGTGCAAGCTTTGCTAAACAAAATGGTGTCCATGCGGAACAATGTCTTCTGGTCTGGTGGACGGCATTTTGTAGCTAGCAAACCTTTCAAGCACTTTTTAGACAGCTACCTTTTCTACCTCAGTCTAAAAAACGCACATCTGTTATCTGTCAAAATACAGAAGCCAGAATTCTCCCCCCCCCCCCATCTCAGGACCCTAGCCAAATGTTGAGCCCTGATGTTCGAGTCTGGATTGTATCTCCTACCCCTTCATGAATTTGCATAGGAAACACCGCTATAAGGCTTTAGGACATTTTTGCTATTACCCTGCACTTCATCACAAACAATAGGTTTGATTGGAATGTTTTTTCCATACAGCTTCCATGTTTTATATATCAGAAACTAGAGTCAGTAAACCGTGAGAAAAACAACACAGAAAAATATGAAATTTATTAATCTTTATTGTGTAAAATTTTATTGATAGTAAATAAATACAGATCTTTGTTTACGGCTTTCACTTGGTGAAGTTCCTCTGTCAGTGCTTCAACATTGGACTCCTATATAAGTAAAAACATAACACACAATGAATTATTCACAGTACACTCAATTATTCAAAACTATAGCTATCACTGCCCAAGACTCGCTCTAGCCTCTGGTGACCCAGATTGTCAAAACAATGACTTACATATGGACAAGGCCAGTAGATATCAATTTTAAATCTGCATGCATGGTCACTAGACTTGACCATCAACATACTGACCTACAAAAGGACATGGTTCTCTCTGACCACAGGGAATCTTGCTATGAAAATTGACTACAAGCATTTAATTCTCTAGTTACTGACTGAAAACAATTTGCAGGTTTTAGGTTACTGTGACCTTGACCTTCGACGTCTACAACAGTTGGCCTCATCTACTGACCATAGACACACATAATTCTCTAGTTATTGACTGAAAACAATTTTCAGTGTTTAAATTACTGTGACCTTGACTTTCTACATCTACAACAGTTGGCATCATCTACTGACCCCAGACACTCGTGCACAGAGTAGACAGGTGATGGCAGAAACATACACGCAACTAAATAGAGAATGTTATGATGGGACAGGACAACATAGAGACACCTTAACACTCCCCAAACCTTGTAAAGTTGTTGAATGGGGTAAACAAGTACATGTTTCAGTTATTCTTTGTTCACAAATGCATACGTGTGTCCTACATTTTGTCATCAGGAAGTGTTTATCTATGTAAAATTTTACTGAGTTAATGGAGCGACAAAGATTTATAAAATGCACCATATTTATAGAAACCATACAACCCATACAGAATATATATTTTAGCAGTGGGAAATGTATTTTTGTGCAAATTAAAAATTAAACACAAATATACTTTAAGAAGCCTATTCAACAGCAATTCATAAATTGTCATGCTTACTTTTCATAAACAAAACATAATTATAACCTCAATAATTCGACCACCTATGGGACCCTTAAAAAATGGTTTTATTATTGAATTAGTCCTAATACTGAGGTTGAACAAAGAGCAAAATGGACTTTAACATTGTAATTCTTAATTCTGAGGTGGTCTTATTAAGTGACGTTTTACTGTACCTGTGTAACATAATTACTTACATCAGAATGTGTGCTCTGTATTTCTGATAAATCTGCAAGTGTTTGATCTTCTGTACGACCAGGTTTGTGAAAGTTAATATTAATGAAACCCTCTGTATTTTCTCCAGTATACAGATTACGTTTGAAGGCTTGTAGCGGCATGGTTGGTTTAATCTCTGGATTATTTATTGCTGGAGGAGTTGGTAAAATGAGTGTGTTAGTCACCTGACCTGTAACAAACATATACATGATACAGATACAACAACATAAATTATATACTTCCCAAAACAGTCCGAATAATTTCTGATCATTCTAGCTTGTAACTTTCCGTCAAATTTTAAATTTATAAAGATAACACAAGTTTTCTAAGAAATGTTAAATAAATAATTTAACAGTGTCATGACAAGTTAACCAATTTCAACAGCTTATACATTACGTATACTGCTATATTTCAACAACAAGCAGGCTTTTAATACATATCAACCCATCAAAATGTTAAACATCTATGGCCAAATAAAACATGTGTAGTTCAGGTACTGTGAGGAAAAATGTTTCGGTCAGTAGATATGAAAATATTTTTATTTTAAGTTATTTTTTTGAAATTTATACGATTGTTTCCAAGATTAATTTTTAGTTATACATACTTTTTTCAGACTAAAATGAGGAAAATTGGCTAATTTCCTTCTTTAATGTGAATTAAAATCATTTCAGTAATTATCACTTGCAGAAACAATTTTTGTTCTTCAAAAATTAATAAAAAGTTAACTGAACACATACTTTAGCCTAACCCAACTCATTCCTCAGCAAATATCCGCAGACACAATGAGTTTCTTACCTTTATGTGGCAATGAACGCAAACACTGACCACTAAATACATCCCACATCTTCACCATACTGTCATGTGATCCTGACACTAGCTTTGTACCATCCATATTGACTGATAGACAAGTTACTTGTTTACTGTAAATGTTTATTGAACATACGTTAGTACAGCAGTCATTGCATTTAGTTCAAGCATCTCAGTATGTTTTTGTTAGATTGTAATACATGGTAGATCCAAATGTATTTAGAATGAGCTTAAATCTAACCAAGTATACTTTCAGGAATTATCAGTTGCAGAAACAAGTTTTGCAGTTCAGAAGTTAATAATAATATATGGTTATTTCGAATAATACATGGTTCCAAATAGCCATATGATATAATTATGTGTAATGCCAATTACATCTCAAGTACATCTTAATTATAATTGAAGACATTATCATTCTGCTTTACTGGGACTTTTTTTATTAACAATTTAATAATACCTATTGCAAAACATAGAAACCTGTAATTCTGTTCTGTACAGCCACCTAAACTAAATTAACTGGAGCATGCAAACATGCTCAGCACAATGTCTTGGGTTTATACTAAATGCATTGTGATACCATTAGTACAGAAACACATACAAACCTGTGACCTTTAAAGCATGTTACGTTTTCTTGCTCCTGTGATTCAATATGCCGTTCTTTTTTGATTGGCTGTAAGATAAACACACCAAAATAGTACAGTGATATCAACTTTCAGTTCACCTAACCTATATGATAGTAAATCAATGTAACAAAATGGTATCCTGTCTATCCTCAGTACAACACTTGAGACTGATCAGACCTTTTTTATGACAAATTTGGGGCCGATATAGGGCCCCATTCCCAAAAGAAAAAAGTATATATTTTGCCCTTAGTACTTGGAAAGAAAATTCCTCTTCAGTAAAAATATTTAAAATTTTAGCCTCACCAATACCCAAAATATAGTGATTCAAAAGGACGCGCCATACTTCCCCAAAAACTGAAAAAATGGCGGCTGACCTTACATGCTTCCTCCCTTCAATAACAAATGTTGGATTTACTTGGAATACTTTTCTTTATAATTTAAAGTACTTTTTACCTGACCATACATGTTGACACAGTAGACATCTCCAGTACTACCCCCAGCAAACAGTCTATACTCTGCGGTATCCATGGCAACTGACATAACACTACATGGAAATACAATAGTTTGTAAAAGATCCCCGGACACCATATCCCAAATCTGAAAAAAATATAAGATTTAATATATATAAGGGTCTAGCATCAGTGTTTTCAAATTCTGAAATAAACACTCGACTGTCATTACTAGAAAATAATTGGTAATTGTTGCTGAATGAATATTTGTCAAAGTTATGAAACTAGTCAAGTAGGCTATTTATGGAATATCGGTCCATGTTAGTTAATCAAGTAGGATATTTATGGAACGTCAGTCCATGTTAGTTAAGTTTGATGAAATAATGGAATGAAACTTACTTTGCAAGTTTGGTCGAGTGATGACGAGACAACCCTAGCCTGACTTCCTCCCCGACCTATATGTACATCTGTTACTGGTAATGAATGACTTGACCATATTCTGACCGGTTCTGGCTTCCTTGTACGATTATGTATACTGGACAATATACTGGAAAATAGATAAAAATTGTCTGCATAAATAAAAAGACTAGAAGGGCTTTTCAAAACAGACATATTAGAATCACTTGATATGTTCAACCACCCCTGAACAGCATCATTAAACTGACATTTTCTTTTCCTCCACTATGTTTAAATCCGTTCAGTAAAGTCACACTATATGAAGATTATTGTATGTCCGTACACCGGTTTGACCAGGACCAGAATGATGTTGAATTATTCCCCAAGTTGGCTTGAAATTCCCCCTACCAAGAGTAGCGACCCCCTTCCCTCAAAGTGGAGTGAGGCAATTTATTTTGTCATAAAAATATCTCCATAATTGTAGAGATAATTATGTGAAGAATGAAATCACTGTGTTAGAAACAGCGATCTTTTTATGTAACACTTTGGTTTTGAAATAATATATAATTGTACTCCTTTCAGGATCCAGAGTATTGCAAGATGTACTCCACAGTACAACTTAGCAAGACGATACAGAATGGTATGTACAATTTGGATCTTTGTGAACCTATTCATTCACTACACGGTATAATTATATGAACAGTTGCTCTAACAAATTGAGATGTGCTACAAACACCAGATATACTTGCAGTTATAAATACACTTAAATGAGAAGTTTCATAAGGCACAGTAGTATCATAGTTATTATATGAATCTGTAATTACGTAAAGAAACTAGAAATGTGTGTATAGAGACTCCACCTTACTCAATCAAGGGGCATAAATCTTGCTTGCTACCATAAATCACATCGAAAAAAACACCTCGCACATGCAATTTCATGAGATGACTAAGATATACCTATCAAAGTTTTGTACTGCAGCTCAAATACTTAATGAGATATGAGTGACGCAAACTGAAGTGCCCCCAACACTTTGTGGTGCCAGAAAAAGTCAAACTAATTAAAAATATGCACTGCTGACAAAATAAATTATGAATGATTTGAAAGACCAGGCAATTAGTCAGTGATTTTCTTTTTTATGACTATAATTAATTGTAATATTTCAGTTACAAGGAGTGTATGCACCAAACTTCTGACAAGACAATACAATGGAGCTGTATCTACATGCAGACTGTCAAAGTATGATAGTCGTGAAACTCCAGGTGGATCACCTAGATATACACCCGCAGCCTTACACAGAGTATCTAATATAAACTTGTTCACACCAGCGAGACCATACAGTGATGGTGGTAAACACATGACTACAGCTCTGGCTTTAATCAAGGATTTAAAAAATGTAAAATCATCACCAATGCCAGCTTTAGTTTTAGGTGCTTCGGGACTGCTACCATTCGTGTCTGCTCCAATTTATATGTTGTTGACAGGAAGTTGTGCTGCAAGTTTGGTTTATGCGCAAGGCATATATGGTGCATGCATTCTTTCGTTCATTGGAGGTGTTCGCTGGGGTTTGACTTTACCCGATGATGCTATAATTAAACCAAACTGGCTTAATCTGGGGTACAGCATAACACCTCCATTAGTAGCCTGGGTTGCTATGTTGTTGCCGACAACACTTGCTCTAACAACACTGATGGTAGGACTTGGTGGTGCGGCGTATATGGATATCACAATGTGGGGATACCCAGCATGGTTCAAGGCTATGAGATTCCTGCTAACTTTAACAGCCATTCTAAGCCTATGGACAACAATTTTGCTCATGTATACTTTAAAAGACTCGAAGAAAACAACAAAATCTGATGCTACAGACGACCGGGAGCAGGAATGTTGGTGGTTAGAAGATGAGGAGGATCCAATTGAGGAGTTTATCTCGTGCAATGACGACTGAAATTGATATTATTTATCCGTAATATGTATTCTGTTTTATATTCATGGATATCTTACCTAGGGATAATTGATAAATGCTGACTGCTTCATGATTATTTTGTGCCATTTAGTTAAATGTTGTAATACATAGCTTGACTTTATATATCAGAGTACCGCATAATACCTATGTTTAGTGAATATTTCTTATACTAGTATGGTGTGTTTGTATCTTAAAAGTTAAATACATGTAAAAGTAAAATGAGAAAGTTCACCAGTATTGTTTTTTGTCTTACAAGTTTATGTGTATGAGAGCCCTCTATACCCCACCACAGACACATTTTGCAGTAGTTTTATCAGTTTCCCTTACCTTGTTAATGACCACAACACCACCAGATTATCTTCTCCACCTGATACAAAATGACTACTGTTGTCAGTAAATTTCACCACATTGACTGTTTGATAGTGGCGACTGAGTACAGCCAGTAGATTACCTGTACATACCTGAAATCATGGTCAGTTATTTATCTGAGTACATGTATTACATAATACAAAATATAATTATCATATGAATTAGCCATACATTTGCAAGATGAAAAACAAATAGTGTTATATAACAGTAAAATAATGCTGACAATTACTCATCAGTCATGGTGAATGTGAAAAGATGTAACACCTTCTAATCAAAAAGTCAAATAATCCAATAAGTATCTGCTGAATAGAGAACTTCTAGATACTAATCCACAGTAGCAGTGTTACAGTTAAATAGTTCTCACAAAATGGTAATGGTCATAATATCATGGATATGTTAATTCATTTCAGAATGCAGCCATCTTAAACTCATGTAAACACTGATATTCATCATAATACAATTAGCCATTTTAATACCTGCCAAATGTGCAGTTTTTCTGCTACAGCTGCGACACAGTATGTTCCATCATTTGATACAGCAAGGGCAGTAACTCTTCCTGGACAAATTATCTTCAAATGATGTTGCTCCTGAATTGAATGAAAAGCAATAATGCACAAACACCACATATTCTATACTATAAGTCTATACTATTACAAACCAATACAAAAATAGAAGTAAATATTGGCATTTTGAACAGAACATCCATCTTCTTCTTCTCCTTCCGTTGCAGTACATGATCCCACTCTTGGGGCTTTTTTGTACAATTTTTGTGTATGGTTCAAGGTTTAAAGGGTGATGCAAGTATATACAGACTAAAAACAATAGGATCAGGATGAGCCTCAACAGTGGGTTGGCCAGCACTCCCTTGAAGGCCTCTAGGGAGTCAGCTGTAGCGAAGTGCTCTGGAAGGCTATTCCACAGTTGTATGCCCGAGCGAAAGAAAGAGTGCCGGTAGATGTCTAGTCTGCAGAAGGGGACAAGGAACTTCAGGGAATGACCTCCGGTGCTCATTCTTGAAGGATGGTAGAGCTCTGTCTAATCGCCTTTTTTATCTTTAAAATGTTATTCAGCAGCCATGACACTGGTAAAGTTATGTACAACTGGAACAGCACATCAAACAGTGGTAATACAGATCGATGTTATGATGCAAGCATCCCTTCAAACAGGAAACATGATGGATAAATTACAAATAACTAAAATGCTTACCCTTCTCTGGAGTGCCCATACATGTATCAGGGGCTTAGAACACGAGGCACCAAGAAGATACTGGTTTCCAAGGATACATAACCCTCTGTGACGTGTACTCTCTCCTTTATATGATATGAGACTGGCTCCAGTGTTTATGTCCCAAACACATGCATTCCATAGCTGACCTGAAATATCACTTGTGACCAATACCTAAAAAAAAAAATAGAGTCAACGTAACAAAAAATATACAAAATAGAAATAATAACATCATGACACCCTGATATCATGAAACATTATAAGAATTTGTGTAGTTCAATAATACTGCTATATATTGGTTTTGTATCAAGCTTGCTGCTTGGAGTGCATAAAAGAGCAATACTATCAGATTTCTACAACAGTAAAATATTAAACTTCTGAGCTTGACACCAGTAAATCAAATGGAGCAAAGCAATCTATGAATCTATTGGTAATGTAGTGGTGTGGAGTAAGACGTCTACCCGGTTAGCTCAGTCGGTAGAGCGCTGTACTAGTGTTGAGGGGGTTGTGGGTTCGAATCCCTCATCGGGCTCACTTTTTCCGCTTGATCTACTTTAGTAACATTTACATTACCTATCATGAATAACAGAATTTATTCATATAGGGTCAGGTAACAGAAAAACCTGACATATAAAACAATTTGGACACTGATTTTATCCAATATACTAAAATATACCCCATTATCTAGATCTATTCTTCATGACTTTTCTTAATAAATTGTGCAAAGTAGTCCTATAAAGACCCTACGTAACTTATCTCACATTTTCCGGTTACATGCAAAGTGAAAGTAAAATAACAAAATAATGGTTAAATGGTCATGTACAGTACACGTCTAATATCTGCAACATTTCTGCAGTATTTGTTATTTTCCTCACAAACCATTACCACCTGGAGACAGTTTAATCAAACGGTCCGAATTGTCACGGAGCGCATACTGAATACTGATTTGTCCGGTACGAAATGTCCGCGGTCCGAATGGTCTTATAACAAATTACAACAAAATACTGGACACTATCAGATGAAACAACAGAGAATACAATCTATTAATAATTGAGATGAAGAATGGAATTATCTGGCATAGCACTGATAAAGTATTTATGTCACAAACATGAATTTATTATGAGAACATGTTGATCACGTTACCTCTGTGGGCGCAGCCATTTTTAAAATGCGCCACCTACAAAAACACGAATCGAAGTACTTCGGTTTTTGTCGCAACATCCTTCTTTACTTTCATTTTGCATGATGGCAGCGGAGAGCATGAAAGATGTTATATTGTCAGAATTTACTGATCTACAGCATCTCTGTCATGATTCAATAAAATCATCTTCAGGTATATAAACAAAATTAACATGGACGATGGATCTAATATTTTGAAAATGTTGTGTTTTTGAGATTGTATTGACCTTTGGATTGTCATCTTTGTTTACATAGTGATTATCTTGATAGGATGTCTGTAGTAACTGCATTTGGCTGAACAATGTCACAATTGGTTTGCTGATCGGAATGAATGCAAATAATGCATGAAACAATATGATTATTTAGTAATTGTCTTATCAGTGATAAACGAAGTAATTCACAATATTACGAGATACCAAATGTTATTTACTACAAAACCTCATCTGATCCTCACCATGATGTCATCTTTGAGAGGGTATGACCTTATAGGCAGCTTCCAACTGATCAAAACTTAAGGGCAAAAACTTACAGATGTAGTGGCTATATGTTGGGGGAAAATGCACCCAATGTGGGGATCCCACTCACGACCCTCTAAGTCTAACAGTTAAACTAACTTGGCCTTCTACCAGTTGAACTAACTGGGTGGTTGTCTAACCTAACACCTCTACCCTCGTTATGAAATGTATGCAATACGTTGTCAGAAACTCTTTAATATTGAACTTGAATTACTTGAAACATTTCACTCATTCTCCCAGTTAAACAAAACAATCTCAGTCGGAACAAAAGTTAAGTGACCTCCTTGTGAAAGCTTTAAAACTTCAATGTCTCATTTCCTACAACGTTTAGCTCATCACAACAAGGCTTAAGGTTAGCTAAACAATTAATATTTTGGCTCACTTGAAAGACAAGAATTCTTGTTTAATGTGGGGAACAAACATTTGGTGGATACATGTATATGGAATGAGGAATGGAAATAGAAGACATATGTTAATATATATTGGTCCGTGATATTACATCTTTATTGCTAAATTTATCATTTGTACTGTTTTTCAGGGGATTCTAAATTTCTACAGAAATGTATGATGAAATGTCAAGGTGTTACTGGCAACTTTCCAGCAAGTATATCTGGTGGACAAGTAAGCTTCTATCTCCAGCAATATGCTGAGGTAATTCTTGTTACATGTTTGTTGTTTTGTAAAGTCGGGGGTCTCGCTCTATTGGGGGGGGGGGGGAAAGGAGGTCCAAGCCATTGGTAGGAGAAATGTCAAGCAAACTGGGGAAACTTTTTGACATCTTTCTTGTCAAGTTCATCCAGTGTAGACATATAATATTCTTGCTTACCAGACCGGATTCCTTACATAGAGAAATACATGTAGTATTTATCGATTGCTTAAGGGGAAAATTTGATTTTGAATGGGGACAAATACCATGGGGTAATGGGCCTGTATTTTGTCCCAATAACGGAGAATCAATGGCCCTGTAAGTACATTAAATCAAGTTTGTTACCGGTATGTCTCTTCCATCATATACGGTTTTGTCTCATCAGTCTGGAAGTAACAAAATTTTCTCAGTGCACATCTCCTGATGAACTGCTGATAGGATGTTCATGAAACTTCGCTGCAATAATAAGATAGAAAGAATCATAGTCCCATAGTTTGATTCATGATTTTTTGTTGATAGTGAAAGACATATACATGTATATCAATGTCTTCCCAGGTATCATTGAACTTGCATATCAAGCTCATTCAAAATTTGACTTTAACAGTTGTTCAGAATTCACTAAATCATTTTGCATGTCAAATGCCCACCGGTCAGTAATCGTTGTCTGTCTAAAGGCCTGTGTTGACAGAAATATTGCGAAGAAAGCTTGCTCAAAACCAAACCCCTGTTACATTTCAGTTACTTGGTAGTTACATGTAGCGTGACTTATAATACTACTGTGCTATATTGCATACTTGTGGCACTATGTCTAATCAAGCTCATATACCTGGTGGTTCAAACAATGGCACAGAAAACATTGAAAGTTCATGAATATATTATTTCAGGCTATGTTGGACTTTACTTACCATGATGAGCTGATATTGACAGATGTCGATGAATATCCAGAGCAAAATACGAAGGAAAGAATGTCAAAAATCTTTGGTATGCCAGCATTATCACTTCACATGCTTCGATCATTCCGTTTTTTAGCGACTGTTTGTAAAAGGGAAATTGAAACATTCCACTTCAGCCAGTCAACATCCCTTCTTTAAATCATTCATCTAACAAAAAGTGTAATATGTAAAGCATGAAAAATATTTATTATGAACAGTTTTTTTATGTAATGTTTTCTTTCTGAGTGTCACCAAGACGTCTCTCACTATATTCCTAATCAAAAAGTCAGCTAATATTTAAGAAATTTATTTCCAGATGATAATTAACAACAGTTCTCTCCCTTTATCCCTTCTATAAGATATATATACCGTATATATCCCTGCTAGAGTTCTCTCCCATTATACTTTCTATTATATGCGTATATATAGTATGTAAACTACAGAAGGTGAGAGATAATGTGACAATTTTCTGTGCCTTGAACATCATACATGTATTGTAACCCTATTTTTTGTATTGCAGCACATTTAGACAAAGTTTCTAGAATGTGTGAGAAAGTGTCGCCAAGTAGTCGATTGGAAGAGCTGCTCGGTAACGAGATAGCTGAATGTATATTGTGGAGGAAAGGAGCCTTGCTGTATGGCTACTGTGACACAGTTACAAAGGATAAAAATAGGCAGCAAAAAGAATTTCAAGAATATAGACAGGTTTGATGTTTTTTTCACTTGGGAATTGTCAAAGCAGTATAGAATTGTTAAAGTAACATTCCTTGGTATGTGACTGTGGATGTTCATGTGTTCATGTGAACATTCAATCTTGTCCAGTCTGTTACTTTGACACACATTGAGTTATCTTGGAAATAATTAGCAGACAATTTGATGTTCTCCTCATTGAGACAACACATCACATGTATGTACCCCTAGAAATAAATATCATGACAGAAGCTTGCACTTCGTGGTAGATTTTCTAAAGCACCAAGAGTTGCATAAAGATATTTCACATATTTTGTGTAATTTCTCAACAAGATGCTTGGTAGTGAAATTTCTAGCTAGGACAGTCTGTGCTAAATATAGTAACATGCACAGTCACAAGAAATGTAGCTAACTGTGTATAAATGGGATAAAGGGAAAGAACTAATGAAAATCTCCTAGCTTCTTGTCATGACAACCTTGTATTTAATTACTAGTCAGAAACTGAAATAAGTAACTGGTGAAAATATTATATTTTCAAATTTCAGTTTTTACAAAAAGGAGTTCATTACTTACAAGGTTTGTTTAAGATCCGAGATGCTGTATTGAATACCACACATGTACCTGGGGAGAATGATACCTTAGAATTACTGAGAATGGGTAAGTTTGACATACACCTCATACATAATAGCTGAGATAGGTACAGACAGACTTATCATATGTAGGGCTGCAATAATAATTGCATAGCTGTCATGTGAAGCTCCTGAAATACTGCATTTATAAAGTCTTTACAGAACTTTTCTTGATAGCTAGTTGGAAAGGTAAAACCCTAACAAAAGTCCTATTTCGAACTACCTCCCATTGCTACTTATGACCATCTGACATGGTGCTCCAGTGAAACAGCGTTTTGTGTAATTAAAAAGCAGGGAATTTCAATAGATTCTAGAGCTTATTGGGGCACAAATTTGTTTGGCCCTATTTTGTTGCAAAATATAAATTATAGTAGAGTTTTGAAAGTGTGTGGGCCTTTGAGAACTAAGCGTGTGAGCGTGAGTCAGGTAGTGTGTGGGCCTTTGAGAACTAAGCGTGTGAGCGTGAGTCAGGTAGAAAGTGTGTGGACCTTCAAGAACTAAGCGTGTTAGCGTGAGTCAGGTAGAAAGTGTGTGGACCTTCGAGAACTAAGCGTGTGAGCCTGAGTCGGGTAGAAAGTGTGTGGACCTTCGAGAACTAAGCGTGTGAGCCTGAGTCGGGTAGAAAGTGTGTGGACCTTCAAGAACTAAGCGTGTGAGCGTGAGTCGGGTAGAAAGTGTGTGGACCTTCGAGAACTAAGCGTGTGAGCGTGAGTCGGGTAGAACGTGTGTGGGCCTTTGAGAACTTAAGCGTGTGAGCGTGAGACAGGTAGAAAGTGTGTGGGCCTTCGTGAACTAAGCGTGTGAGCGTGAGTCGGGTAGAGGATGCCATTGACACACAGGCAATGTGTGTGACTTGACAGGTATGTAATTGGTTATCTTGCTTGGTTATATTATGCACTTAACACCTCACTTAAATGTGCTATGTCATTAGACTGAACTATTGTCCAGTGTCGTATTTACCACTGGTAATTCCCGGTTTTTCCCATCCCAGGAATTAATACTACAAAAGTGAGAAAAAATACTATTAAATAAACTAATTAACTTCAAAAAGCAGTTTATTTACACTAAACATCAAACAAATGACAAACACATTTCCATGCAAACATTAACGATTACAAAGTAAGTGAAATCAGTGAACTGATGTTCAGAGTTGAAACTTGTTAACAAATTTCTCTTTGCCTAATAGTATTCAGTGAAATATAATAGTAATCTAATTACCAATATCGTGGTTAGTTGCCCATTTTCATGAGATATATATCTTGGGGATACTATCCAGATAATCCCCCTGTTATCACACCTTTGACAGGTGATAGACATAGGGATAATAGGTCAATAACCAAGAGATTTGAGCATTGAGAATGATGTATCGGCATGATTTCACCATGAATATCTGAACCAGAATAGTATTTTTTTCCCAGTACTTCCTGGGAGTTTCCAGTATTTCCCGGCATTTCCTGGGATTTCCCAGTATTACCCACTGGTACAGACTAGATTGGAATGTACTGTACCATGACAACATTAGTGACAAACCGATGCCACATAAGAAACATATTGACTTGTTGTATTTATCTCAGTAAATTGAAGACAATAATGTTTTTTACATTGTAGGTATTTACAGCAGTACGCATTTATTGGCGTTGATGTATGCCGGGGAGATGTGTTATTGGTATATAAAATCATCAAATGAAAGCGCAGATTCAGTACGTACAGCAAGAAATCTTGGAGTAGAAATGTTGGATATTTATATTCAAGCTACGGAACAAATTCCTGAACTTAAACATGGCTGGTCAAACGGTCAGGCTAAACAATATCTGACAGAAATGAAAGGAACCTGATGAGGGATTTCTTAACTTCAAAGCATCTTTGTTATCTTGATTTGTCTGCTGAAATTTAACAATTTAAATGACCTATATGTGTAACTAATGGTACAGTGGAACCTCCCTAAACTTTTTCGGGACTGGTTGAAAATTCCGGTTTACAGAGGTTCCCGGTTTGTGGAGGGTTTTGTCATTGTGATGCTATTTTATACTCTAACCTAGGTTCAGGTCATTATTTCATTGAATAATACATAAATGAGAGATGATGTGAAATTATATATTTTGTATTCGCATTTGCACATAATGGATGAACGTAATAAAGGCCCTGGTATTGCAAGACATTGCAAATTGAGATTTTCTCAAATCTGATATTTCATTATTTATACAGTGGACAACATGCAACATAGAGTCTTACCATAAAAAGACTGAAAACATACAAAAACAACTCAATAATACGACCAGTTCCACCCTTGGGACCCTTGAAAACTGGTCTTCTTATTGAGGTGGTCTTAATAATGAGGTTGAATAAAGAGCAAAACAGTGGAAATGGTCTTGAAAGTCTAATTTTGAGGTGATTTTATTATTGAGGTGGTCTTTAAGTGAGGTTTTACTGTATATCTAGGAAATGGAACTAAACGTTTGTTCTTGTGCTGATAATTAGTGAAATGTTTTAATGTTTAATAATTGTGTATATGTCGGTGTGTGTATAAACTGATTGTTATAACAGGTGAACCAATTAAAATAACATATGTTTATTTAATGTTTGTTTTTATACATCGATTGCTTGTTTCATGTAAATTTGGGGGTCACATTTTAAAATATTATATAAATATGAATTCTTTAACATTGTTGTTTCGTACATTTTTTACATGAATTTTATTTTTGTAACTTTATTATCATCAAATATAGCTGGTTATATTTTAAGATAAAGCACGATACAAGTAAACTCCTCAAAAAAAGTTAAGGGTATTACAATGAAACAACAAATATTCGTTGTCAAGTAATAATTTCAATAATAATGTTTAACTTTCAACTTAAGGAATACAAAAATGTAATATCCTTAACTTTTTTGAGGAGTATATGTTAGCATGTAAGCCCACCTGAGATTGTCATGAGTTCTTTCCCTTCGTCCCATCTAGAGTTCTCTCCCTTTGTCCCTTCTATAGAATATGTATGTATCAAATATAAGGGGCAAAGGGAGAAACTCTAGATTGGATAAAGGGAGATAATTCAGACAATCTCCTGTGGGAAGACCATTGGTTTGACTAACTGGAGAACAATTTTGGGTACAGCGGTCAAACTTCGTGTGTCTGTGGTCAGCAGATAATTACTACTGTAAGTGAAAGGACAATGTTACAGCGACTGAAAAGAAGATTTCTATTCTGCAACTTAAAAATGATTAGGCCCATAGCTGTCAGACATTATAGAACTATGGCCTCCTATTGGCTAGATAGAAGGCATTTGTGTTTAATAAGAAAGACAAACTTCTTTTCAATAGTATATTTACACAGGAGATTGTCATGAGTTCTCTCCCTTTTCCCTTCTAGAGTTCTCCCCCTTCTATTTCCCTTCAATAGTATAGGTATGTATAGAATTTCCCTTCAATAGTACTATTGGAGAGATATCGGGAGAGAAGTCTTGAATGGCAATGGAAGAGAACACATGACAATCTCCTGTGTGTCATATGTAACAAGAAAATTATTCTTTCTCAGATTTGTCAGCCATAACTTAGTGGATTATCTCTTTATGGTATCAGTAAGATTATCATTGTGATATCACCAGATTATATTAATGCATTTGACATTTATTTCTTATCTTATGTGTCACATTATGTTGAGTTGTAACGCAGCTTATGTATTGATGATACAATTTGTGCATGAATTCGTGAATTTAATTTGGCGTGAAAAAATATAACTATAGAAGATTATTGATCTATGGCTTCATGTGGTGGAATGGAATCATGTGACCGTGTAACTGTATGTTAAAGTCCCAATAATAGATATCTCAGTCTACGGCTCTGCTAAACATTAATCAACACAAATCTGGGCATGACACAGTGAGAGAATTTATGTTCAAACATTTAGTTCACATTTCTCATCCTACTTAGGTCTGCTTACTCATTTATTTCCGTTATTTGACTCTACCTCGTTTTGTTCAGAGATTACACAGAGATTATCACAATACAGCAGTATGTTATCTTAATGTGGGTGCATTGAAAACATGGTAACAAATCACATCATGTCAAATACTTACAGGTTTATGGAGAGATACCAGTATATACATGTATTACTATGTATAGAAGATGGATGCATGTTGTTATAACACATTACCTGTAACTGGCAGAAAAAAATGCAGTTTCCCACATCACAAAGAATTTATTCAAAACAACACTATCAAAAGACGAGTGAATTTTAAAATACAACTGAAGATATCTCTAGTTTTATTAATTATTTTTGATACAAATTATATTTCATTGTGAATTATTTCACTGAAAGATTATTCTGAAAGTTTTCGTAAAACTGCAACCAATTTGTTAAATACAAGCATACCGCATATTTATCAGGGGTTCCATTGACCCTGGAATTGAAAAAAGGGCCACTTTGACCCTTAGGATTCCAGCTGAAGGGTCAATTATATTACTAAATAATGGACATTTTGGCTATAAAATGGTAAAATCCAGTCATTTTTTTTTTCAAAATGACCCTTGAGATTCAGCATCTAGTGGAACCCCTTGTTTTTGTATGTGTTAGCCTCTTGTGTTTATCACAGTGAAACACCATGTAAAGCTGGGTGGCTTTCCTCCATTTCTCACCTCCTTTCACTTTCCCTCTTGGCGTAAAAACATTGTAAACATTCATTCAAACAATAAATAGGTTTGTAACAGTTTAGCCACACCTGATGTGGAGATAGAAAGGACATAGTTTGTTTAAATATCAAGATCAATTTCCTGTATGCATATCTTGACTTATGCAATATTACAATGTCTAGTTGACTAATCCAGAGATTATAACATATACTTGTAAGAGGCCCAGCCTATGTGACTTGCAACTACATTCAGACAAAGGTTTACCCAAACATCTTCAAAATTTACACAATTAAGATAAACCAAAATCGAATTATTGTTGAAAGTACTATTCTGCTAATTTTTTGGTTATTTTTATTTACCTAAACAAACTTGATACTTCAAATCCATAAATCTGCATTTTCAAAGAAAAGCCTAATAAATTGAACTGTCTGGTGATAATTTATATCCTGCATACTACATTAGGTACAGTTTGTTTACAAACTTGATACAATTTTACAGATGTATAGCGCTGTGTTATTAACTGCAAACGCATGAATATATTACCCAGTCCAATTCAATTCAAACTAAGTGCTCAGAATTGTTCATGCTTTTCGGTGCGCATGAGGGGAGAACAGACGCAATTGTGTTTTGATCGAAAAGTAAATATCAAACATACCTGTAATAGTTTAACGCACAAGAACATTTTCTTACCTAAATTGACACAAGTCGGTCCGAAAGTTTTTGCACTAGTTTGCGGTCAATCTAACAGCACTATAATCTTGACAGAACTGTTTTAAATACATTTTTTTACCAGTATATGTATTATCATAAATAAGTATGAAATGTTTGAGACAAGCAAGTTCACATTCTAGGGCCAACATATAGACTGTATAAGTGTCTGTGATGCATTATGCTGATTATATCCTGTCAATTGTACATCAAACGAGAAGATATCAGTTTAAGGTTGAGCAGCCATGAAAGTGTACATGTACGTCATCGCACAGAAGTAAACGCCAAATCTTGTTTTTTTTTAAAGATAATACAGTAGTTTTTGTATACAAATTACTACAAATTTGAAAGACAAAAAATGCGAGAATGTAACAAACGAATCTTAAAAAGGCGAGGGGCGAGATCGCGATAGCCCTAACAGGATTCCATAGCTGTGATATTATATATATGCTTTCATGTTGTCACATACCCAAATCAGTGGTTTATCATACATATAAATGATGCTATAATGGAGGAAGATTGCTGTCAACCAACAGATTGGAGCTAATATCTTGCCAGTACAATTTGTACAATCACATGTTCACTTTATCAGAATTACTTTCATTTTTATCATATTATACTTGACAGACAGGTTTGGTATATTCAGTTTGAAATGCAGTGTTTTATCTTTATAAACTTCTTATCAGACACAAGTGGCATTCATTCTCTGTGTTAGTTTTTTGTAACTCAGTGTGTGATAAATTGTTGTTTGATTTGAAGAAATTCTTCATGACCCAGTAATGTTATATGTGGAACATGTAGACATACCGCTGCTTATCTAGACTGGCTTCCAATCCTTATAGTTCTCTGTTGCCATTGATGAAGAAAAACTCAGCCTCAGAATAGTTGAGGTATTGTCATGAGAATTTCATTATAGAAATAATATCTTTCTTCATCCGATGTCTAGTCCGAGTGTGAAAAATGTAAACAAAGAACTTTTCATTCTCATGTGTGGATCCAGGGGGGGACTCAGGGGTCCGGACCGCCCCCCCCTAAAAATTGGGCAAAATGGGGTTGTCCATATGTAATCCTAGATCAAGATGTGGTTACAAATTCAAGGGCCTCATTATTTTTGTTCAAAATCAGTGTATTACATTACAAGAAAACGCATTAAATTACAATAATCTAGGGACTTGGTAGACTTTGTCCGCTGCCTTACCAGGTGCTCGACCCCCTGACGTAAATTGCTGGATACGCGCATGCAAGTTCAAATGGTTACGGTAAAATATCTATACATCACGATCCATTTATAAAACACAAATCAAATACAATCCGGATTCACCATTTTGAAAAGGTGAAGGACTTTGTACTATAAGTGAACGGTACAAATGCTTGATTTTCCATGTTTCCTATAAAATATCAAGTTACGGTTTTACCCAATAGAACGCTCAATCATACATCCTACGTATCATTCCAGATCCGTCTCTTTATATTTCATGTAATACATACATGTTGAACATTAAGGTAACCAGGATAGAAATGGTGTTTGTACGGGTACATCTGATTGGAATAAAAAAGTTGCAACAAACCATAGCATATTTTACATCACAACTCAATATCACGGACCTATATACATGTACATCCGTATATAGGTCCGTGTCAATATTAAGTAATGCACAATATCACGGACATGTCCGTGACAATTTTCACTCTTCATGACATCAGTTCAAAGTTGATAACTGATATTTCAATGTTATCGAGACTTTGATTTGTCAAAAAACAGTTATCGTCTGGTTTAGATCAGTGTCCTTTATCTCGAGCTATGTAATATTGGTGTTAATGGCCCCCATACCAGGGCCTCACACCGAGAAACTGCTAACGCAGCCGAATGCCGCGATTTAATTGGACCGATCCAAAAGTATGTAGAGGGGAAATTATACTTACATAAAGTTTATCGAACTCTAATTTTTTTTTCATAACATCTTGATTTATCGAATGTAATGGGTTACAGTAGTTTCCAAAAATAACCATCGCTGATTTAGAAGTGTGTTGTGTAAATTTGAAAAATACCTCAATACCGTACGAATTAGTCAGCAGACATCCCTAAATCTGTGATAAGATCGTCCACAGTTCTGCGCGCGATTAATACATACACAGTGGCAGACAGTAGCGATTTTAACCATGGCGGGGAGGGTACGTGAAAGTACCTTAGTGACATTACTATTTTTTAATTGGATTTTAATGAGTTGTGCGCAAGTGTTGACACCTCCAACGTTTAATTTAGCAAAGAACAGGAAAATCGCAGCTTCAGCAACATGTGGTGTCGATGCTCCAGGATATCGGGAACTGTATTGTTTACTCACCGGTGCAACTGGTGATAACGACCGAAACACGAAATTCATGATTCAGGTAAATTCTAGCATTTTACATTCACGAGACACAAATTATATTAATGAGTTGGCTTTCAACGCATACCAGGTATAATCTGGAAAACTGGTCCTAGTTTGTGTAATGTCGTATCATACAACCAGATATTTACAATATTTTGTCCCAGACCACATTTGGAAATGTAGTGCGGGGAACACAGGTACTTGAAACAAACTATTTTAATGTTCTATATGGCATATTTACTATAATATGATTATAGTATAACATTAAAATAGTACCTGTGGCGGAGAAGGAAACTCGCCTCCCAGCACCCTGCAGCCAATTTTTTTTTCATGGGAACCAGTTTTATGGATGTTGTTGCATTCTTGCAACTTTGTTTTCAATTACTGATTGCCAAAATCTAACAACATTACGTATTTGTTTACCTGTTAATTAGAAAGATGTTTCTGTTGCAGCTGCCTTTTTGAGGAGGGGTGGGGTGATTGCACCTCACTGCATCCCCCCTTCATACAGTCATGGACCTATATACCATGGTATATAGGTCCGTATACCATGGTATATAGGTCCGTGATACAGTATTGTGTTTATTAATATTACTGATGTGATACTATATTAGTTCTAACTAACACATGTTTGTTTAGTTAATTCTTTGCACAAATTACATTGTTATATATTATATATTATGATAATAACATCATTTATGACTCGGGTGGAGATGTCTGCGCTATTATTACTGTAAGAGGCATATAGTGGTCTTTTAATTTTGAAATCATACAGAGAACCGGACAAAATGTTCCTTTCCTTTCAGTTGTGGTCAGAAATAATTCAATAGAAATTATCAGTGGGAGACTCAAAAATTTCTAAAATTATTTTAATGGATTTAAAAACTTGAATATATAACTTCATTAAAAACTTAATATATAACTTCATTAAAAACTTAAATATATAACTTCATTAAAAACTTGAATATATAACTTCATTAAAAACTTGTAGACAAAATAGCACATTCATTTTCTTATGGAATTTCGTCAAAACACAGATCTAATAATCTGTTATTTAAGATCCGTGGTCAAAGTTCAAACTTGCACAATTGTTTTACAACCATAAGAACATATGGTTGCTTTTTCGAACCAGTTGGATTTTAGTATCACTTGAGTTGTGGCCCTTCAATTGAATTACATGGAAAACTTCCTAACTCTCCAGAGGCCAAATTACTTATAAATAAGTTTCTTATGGATCTATTTGAAACATGGTCAGAATGTTTGTGTTTTTATAATTTAGACCAAATGGAAAACTAGGTCATGTAGGGTTATAATCAAGGTAATTAGGTCAAATCATGGGAAAGAACCTATTGTGCGTGAGACCTGATTTGAATGTTACTCTATAGAACCGAGGTCATTTCAAAATTGGGTCAACTGGGGTACAAAACAGCTAGTTAGTGTTCATTACGTGTGGTCATTGTTTTACTTTTTGTGCATTTGTAAACAGTATTGTGGTGCAGATCAACCACTTATAAATGCAGTATTATGAACCGACATAAAGATTTTCGACCAATCCAAAGTTTCGTTTATAGTAGACCTCCGTAACCTCCCATTGCACATTGCGAACGTCTAAATGTCGGTCAGATTTTGCCTCTCCACTTCTAGTAGTTCTACATTGACAGATGCATATATTAATATGCTAAAATCATGTGCAATGTGATACCTGAAACATGACCAATGGATCGTGGAGCATCTTATTACAATATCTGACAAAGAAAAAGAGCCATTTATGATGCATTTTATTATTTAGAAGTCTCTAAACTTTTTTGTTCTGTAAATTTTGTGTTAAATTCTGATGGCATTATATTTTTAAGGGACAACTTTGTGATTACTGCGACCCTAATGATGTGGATAAGACTCATCCAGCAGAAAATGCCATTGATGGTACTGAAAGATTCTGGCAGTCTCCTCCACTATCTCGGGGTAAAGAATTCAATGAAGTTACCCTGGAGATTGAACTTGAGCAAGTAAGTACTAATTGGAAACTTTATGGAATCTTTATATAGAATCTTAATGTTTTGGCTGTCCTTAAAAAATTGTTTGTTTGGCATAACCCTTCCCAGCAAAATTTTGGTGGGTAGGTAATGTTCTTGCTGTTTGTTGCCAAAGGCAAATTTTTATATGTTTGCCGATATGCAATAAAATTTGTTTCTTTGTTTGTTTTGGGTAATGATTTAAAAACAAAATGGTCATACTATTGTTGCCTATTATATTAACATGTTTCAAAACTAAAAATCCCCCTTGAGACCCCTAAAAACTTTCTTGAGTAGGGGCCACTTTTATTGGTTGGGGTACAGTTATGCCAAACAAACTTTTTAAATTTTAGTTTGCTGTTACCGGAAGAAGTTGAGTAGATAGATTGTTATAATTTTCTATAGTCGACACATGTTATTAGGAATTGCCGTATTTACCTGTGTTTCTCTTGATCTAGACTTACAATATTTCCTGCTATTAAAGGGCCAAACATTTTTTGGAGTGCATCATGTTTGGCTGGTAGGTGGGGAGATGGCTTTAACAAACCCTTAATTTTGTACAGACAAATGGATTTAAAATAATTGCTTGGTGTCACAGCTATATTGTTTTTGACAGTTCTAAATCATTTGAATATGTGTAGGGATCGCTTTAAGTTATATTGATAAATCTTGATATATGTTCAAGATTTGGGAAGTATGCATGCTGTTTTGACATCATGCAATCCATCAGATGATGGGTATTTACAACAATTGCAGACACCCTAGTTGTTTTGAAACCAGTCCGTAAAATCATTCTTTAACTGGCAAATTTAATTAATGTACTAAGTCATCTTACTCAATCCCTTGTTATTATGCTTCTTGATATTGATGAAATATTAAATTTTAATGTCGACATTTGAATGACATTTCTTGTGAAATTCTTTATAAAAAAAATGTCAGAAAAGATTCTTAACTTTTTATAGCCTTAAGGATTGAGTGATGAGACATTTTGTTGGCTGTTGTATCCGACATTGTTCATGCCCACTGGATTAATGCAAGAACATAATTTTATTATGTGAGAGATTCCTACAGATACTCTGTGATGTGTGGGATTGATGAGATTTTTTTCGAATTGATGATTGATCTACTTTGAGCCAATACAATAAACATAGATGATTAAATTTAAAAGATATAAAGCACTTTAAACAAGTTCAGTTAATTTTGTAAAAATACCAACGAAACTGTCGCCATTATCAGGTTTTTTTCAGCTGTTTTTATAGCCGTTATTCAGGTATATTCCCAATACCAAAAAGCGTTGACAAAGTAAGAGGCTTTTATCTCACAGGCAGTATTTGAAATTGCAATTGTCCATTAATTAATGACTACAACCTTTACTTTTATACCTAATATTTTGCTAGTCTTTTTTCCAATTTCTAAGTTTAGTGTGCAAAAATTCCGAATTCTCCAAAACGCTGAAATGAAATCTTATTGCTATAATAAAATGAAAATCTAAAAATTAATTCTTTGTATCCATGTCAGACTTTACATCATTTTAGAATATCTTTATTGTTGTTGTGTTTTAGTGAATTTTTTGTATAGTCATTTGTACTGAAGCTGATGGATGCAATTTTCTAGCTAATTCAGACATATTCCTGATAAGAAATGCTTCTGTTGGCAGAATCTCACCTACAATATTTCTGGATTTCTCACATGTGTAAATTTCTATTTGCCTGGTATCTGGAACTCTTTAGTTACACCCAATCTGTTACCTTGGTTACTGATTTCATTTCATGATGGATTGAGGTAGATTGTTTTGCTAAGATGGCTGATGTAGTATACAGTGTACTGGATGTTTGTATTATGAGACTTGCTGTCAAACTTGGGTAGAATCGCTAGATCTTGGACTGATTGTGAATAGAGAAATGCTTGATAATCAAATTGATGATATTCAAAAATTGTTGTATAAACTCAGAATACTGGTAGGGAAATCAGTTTACCTGAAATTGTTGGTAAACTAATCATACAAGTAGATAATTATGTGGTAGTTGAATCCACTAGCGGATTCAGGGGGGGCTCACCCGTCGCACGCCCCCATAAAATTCCCCAACCTTACATGTATGTCCCGTTTTATAAGGTTTGAGCAAAACCCAAAGAAGTTACGCCCCCCTTAAGACCAAATCCTGGATCCACCCCTGGTTGAATCATCTGAACAACGGCTTGTTTCAATGACTCTTTATTTGAAAAATTGTCATGTAAATAAAGTTGTGTCCAGAGTAATTCATCTATTATTGAGCAATTTTAAACAACACATATTTTAGCCATTCCTGTTATTGTTAATAATTAAATAACATCACATAATACAGACAGGGAAAATTGGAAATCCTAGTTAATAATATATACATTAATGCTACATTCCTACATGTCTGTGTTTAATGTACTGAGGTTTTGCTGTACTATAACCAATTTTATCTTTTATTATTTCCAGTCCGTGCAGTTTTGAGGGTTTTGATTATTATGTTAAGGCAATAAAACTAGTTATAATCCTATTTGACACAATCATAATTCAAGTGGAAAATAAATCACCAATACAAATGAATCAAAAGTAAGTAGTAGATTTTGAACAATTATGTCCCTAAATCCTTCAAACACTAAATCAATGATAATTGGTATTAAATATAAACTAAAAAGTAGCCTTGACCTCGCAAGTGACATCTTACTAGAAATGTCATTGGACACAAAAGTATTAATTAAGGGGTGTATGTTGACAATCACTTTATCTGGAAAATGCAAATTGACTCTTGGCAAGAACTAAAGTCAAAATTAACTTTGTTAAAAAATAAATGTAATATCTGAACAAATGTAAAATACTTAATGGATTTTGATGTAACTTGACACAAATGTTCGCCACTTTAAGGTGATGTGAAGCAGCTTAACGGGAAAACATAATCATGTTCTTGCTGCAAAAACAACCCATCTAGATTGTTACCTCTGTTACATAGTTAAATGAATCGTGAAGTTCACCATCTACAGTTTTATTTAAAGAATTACACAGGCTTTCATTTTAAGATAAATGTAATACTGTAATGCTCATATTTAAGACATGGCACCAAATTGTGTCTGAAATATTGCATTTTGCCAACAATAACTGATATTACTATTAGGGCCTCCAGCTGCGATCTAATACAAACCAAGATTTTGTTTTAAAGTTTTAATGCCAACTATTTGAAAGACTTGTATTGTCTTTTTACAATTGTGTTACAGGCTAAGTAGGTTAAATATTTCTGTCTGCTGCATTACAGAAATATATTATGGGAATGTCTTGGCATGTTCTTTTGTCTGGATTGTCTTAGAGTACCTGCCGGCTAGGCTATACTTCTGTATTTCGGCAACATCAGTGAATTACAAATTCCGAAATGCTGACTCGGGTCTTTGTTGTTGCACCAATCAAACAAATCAAGCAATAAAACAGCGATCATGTTCATCAAAGAATCTATATAACACTTGGCGTTTTTATGACTCAAACATTCATCACTTATCAGTTGAAGCAAGGTATTATTCAAAGTATTCCAGTAGTCAAAACTTGTTGTTTTATGATACCAAGTCATAAATGGTGCATCTGTTCATAACAACATCATAGACAATAACTGTGGTAAGGATTGAAATCAGTGAATGTAGTTCTAACAATTAATTATTGTATACTTTATGAGAAGTACTTGACTTGGTTATGCAAAGGAATTGAGTGATTGAATGAAAGTCAGGATGTGTGGTGAACCTGATTGGCATGAACAGATAGAGTGTTATCATAGCCTAGGGGTGTTTTGATCTATGGTATGATAAGAGTAAGTGCTAGCTGAACATGTGTAAGCACACTAACTTGTTGCTGAACACAGACTCCTACATCATGTACATAATCCTAGGTTATAAATACCAGATGTTGGCTAGGTGAATGTTCTCATATATTAATATGCTGAGAATCTAGGAAACATCTAGTGGTATAAGTGTATGTTGTAGACAACTTGAATAGTACTTAAACATGATAGAACAGTAATATTTTATGACAATCACATATACGGGTAACAGACAATTTGTTGACAAGATCACAAGCAAGTGCTTGAACAGTCCACCAGCTGCACAGCGCTACAAAGTCATCACCAGTGAGTCAGAGATCCACTGGTTCTTGTTAGGAGTTGGCAAGTAAAGGTGTGAGTCCCCATTGAATCACACGCAGCATATGTCATTTCTGATCTCTGCTAATATGCTTCTTGTGTTAAGTGTTCATGTACCAATAATTATGTTGTATGAAAGTTGATTTGGACTGTCCATCTGACCATTCACACAGACTTCTAGCTCCTTTGATACCTTTCCGAAGTTGTTCAGTATAAAATATTCAATGGGATTTGAATTGATGGATCAACCCAACATCAAAATCCATGAAAATTATTCCCCCCACAGAAAGTAATGATTTTACAACTTGGTTTGTTAAATGCTGAATATTTCAAATAGTTTACTTTGTATTGTTATAAGAGGTGTGAAAATCAGGTTACAATAATAATGGGTGGCTAAGCCAGCTAATGAAAGGAAAATGTTTGTAGTTAGTTTTAGACAGTGTTAAATTAAGTCTGTATTGCTGTAGTAGTATTGTACTAAAGTACATGGTAAATGTTTTGACATGTACTTGAATAGATGTAGATTTTATTGTGGCAAATAAACAGATACATCTATGTGATTGCCTATAATGACTTCCAGTATCTGAAAGCTAATGTGAAAATGAATATATATTTTGCCGAGATATATTTCGACAGCCTATGATAAGTTGTGGTATTTCTTAAATTTAATGAAGAAATTCTTTTCTTTTCACATCCATATTTGGAATTATATGAATACAAATGAGACTACAACAAAACTGCAATATCACATTTATGTAATTTAAGAATTAAATTGCTGGACAAATAATAAATGACTTTTCCTTTAATACATGTTATTTAGTGGTATTTCCAAATTGTTGTAATCCTGCCTTTTATTCTACATGCTGCTGATAAATATTGATTGTCATGATTTGGTAGTTTCATTAGACATAACATTTTGTAGATTCCTTCGCAAAGTTGAAAAATAGAAGACAAACTCAATGTTTGCTATGATGCTATGCGTTTCGTATAATTTTTATATATTTTCATATTAAATTTGATATATTTGGATGTATAGTATATACTTATAGATAATTACAATAATGTGTGTTTATATTGTGTATTTATATGTAAATGATGACTATGTACAATGTACACGTCGAAATAAATATTCTGTTCTGTTCTGTTCCGTATAATTTTTATAATTCTTCAGATAATGGTATTGGATACAAAACATAATTATGATGATGTTATATGACATAACGTCAAAGTGTGACATTGCGTTTTGCACTCTTTTAACATGGTTTATGTATAAATAATAACATAATACATATGTAAGTGAACGTAACACATTTATTAATTGCTATTAGAACAATAAGTAAAAATGGAATGTATAATTAATACTAGTATATTTGGATTTACATATCATTATTATACTTCTATATTAAATATTAGTAATAATAATATTAAACATTAATAAATACATTACATTGAATTGTACGCCAAAAGTAGATTCCTTCAGAAATACACATTTGCTGTCTTAAAATTCTTATCATTGGATAATTTAGAGGTTTAGTGCTTGCTTATCATAATTTTGGTTGGAAGACAATTATATCACTACCAGTAATCATGTGTCACCAAAATGGTTCAAACTTTTATTTTAAAATTCGCTCAATTCCGAGATGTCCTTAACATAAAGCCATCTTTAATTCTTTTGTAAACATAGTATGCATTCACATTCTTCAGTTTAACTTTGGTGTGGACGAACAGTAGTGGTTTTGTTCTAATCTAGCTGCTTGATGTTGTATATGTATATATTAAGCTTTAACCTCTTTAAAGACTTGAGATGGATAAGTGGTTTTATTTTTTATAGTACGAGGGCTGTTCATTAATTGTTGCAACTAATCTTGAACAAGAGTGCAACGAAGCTATCAGTGAACATTTATTTCATCCTTTTAACCTTCATTGCCTAAACATTTTCTCCACTACTAATAAAGTCTAAAATAGGCTTTCAAATAGCCCCTTATTCCAGCACTAACATCTTTTACTATTATATAAATACACAATATTAATACACACTCGTTCAATTAGCTGTAAAATACAAACTAATACATGGAATTTTAACAGTTTTGTATCAATAGATACCTGGTAGCCATGCAGAGTTTATCCGTCTGAAACATTTTGTTTCACAGGAAAATCATCAAAATCAAGCACTTTGTAACTATAAGTTGCAATAATTAATGACCAGCCCTCATGTACTCTAAAACAATAATTATATGTTTCTGGTTATTAAGGCATGCACTATTAACCACAGTATGTGTGAGCCAATTCTAAGTATATCTGTGTGTGCAGTTGAAGTACTCTACCGCATTAGGCCTTAATGAATTAATTACTAGATTGGTGTCCTGTCTAACTGATACCTGTGTTTTTATCTTGCCCTACATTGAAGGGCCTCGCCAGTCATGAAGTGATAAGATGATTATTAATGTTTTATTCCTAAAGAGAGCAGGAGGGATTTGAGTTGAATGTCATTTTGTTTAAAAAAAACGTTCACCTGATACTGTAGCAATAACAAACCTCAATGCTTAATATCCCATTGTTGTTATGTTTAATGCAGACATTTATCATATTTTATATACCCGTACATTGTATATGTAAATTTTATATGATTTTACTGCTCTCATTTTGGTATGTACTTTGATGTATTTGACAAATATGGTACAACCGGACTTCATTGTAACAACCTTCTGTCCAAAAACTTAGTATCATCCAAAATAAGTACCAGGTCCTGATGTACGTCAAATTGAAATGGGCTATTTGAAACGATGTATTATTCAAAAAAGAAGTTCGGACCCAATGCAAATGAATGATGTCCAACTGTAACTGATTACGACTCCCTCTGGGCATATAGTGCTATAGTCAACATTTGATGTCTGTAGCCAACACACTACTGAATAAAACAAAACTTATATATGTAATTGATTTTATTTCTAGGAATTCCATATTGCCTATGTATATATCCGTATGGCCAACTCTCCACGTCCAGAAGTGTGGGCACTAGAGAAGTCTGAAGATTATGGTAAAACATGGCAGCCATGGCAGTATCACGCGGGTTATGCATATGACTGTCAGAGATTCTTCAAAACCGAGGCAAAAAAATCACCTATGAGCGATAGTGAAGTTATATGTGTTACAGAATTCTCGGGGATTGTACCATTGAATGATGGTGAAGTAAGCAGCATCACTATGTTCTTACATTTTGTTTAGATATCTTTCCTTTATTTCTAGAATAAACAAACCTAAACCTACATAAATTGCCGAAAATGTCAATGGTAACTTTGAAGATTTCAGTGATACTGAACTCAAAGCTTTATTGGCATCTTTCTCCACATCCTTAAGTCATATAATTATATGATATATTTCATTAAGTTTTCTTTGAGAAGATCATTTATGAAATTATAAATATATCAGTATAATGAGTTGTTTTTATACAGTAAAGCCTCAATAGTAAGACCACCCTTTGGACCCTTTGAACCTGGTCTTAATATTGAGGTTGAATAAAGAGCATAACAGTGAAAAATGGACTTGAAAATTGTGTTCTTAATTTTGAGGTGGTCTTTAAGTGAGGTTTTAAATATATAATACGAAAATACATCTACGACTACATCTATGAGTACTGATATTTATTACTTGAGATATTTAGAATCATTATCACTATCAGTATCATGTATATCAATATCTCATATGTTACATTTGTATTGGAATGGTAAGTTATATATTGTATAATTCTATTTTTACTTTTCACAGATATTAGTGTCCTTGACAAATAATCGACCAAACTTCAATAATTTCTCGTATGCTGATGAACTACAAGAGTTCATGAAGGCTACGAATGTTCGTCTTCGTTTCTTGCGTACCAACACCCTGCGGGGTGAGTTGATGACAAAGGCTCAGCAAGATGGTACTGTAACCAGACGTGTAAGTCATGTAGCTCCATTGTTTCATCCATTACTCATTATTTATTTTTTGTACTTTAAATAGATATACTCTGGATTGGTATAAATATGAAATTTCCCTCTAATCATGCGGTACAAACAGCTATATACCGTTAACACTGTGCTCAAATCAATAGAAAACAAAGACAGAATATAACGTCTGACTGAACTTCAATGGGTCTATATTTAAATTTTGTTTGCAGCCCTGGTAAGATACACGTTTAGCGAATTTCAAATTTCTTGGTCTATTTGCAGTTAAATACTTTTCAAAGTACTTTGATGTTCGGACAAGATAAGTGGCAGAATCAGTTCTCTCATTACCTTGTTTCTAATTGCTGAATTAAATCTTATATGTACAGGGTATGAAATATTTACTATCGTGGTATACATGGTAAAACAAAATTCAGTCCATTATGAAAAATTTATTGAATGCCTTTATTTAATCTGCACAATGGAGAGTTCTAAATGAAGCGTACTAAATCTAGTGTGATGTTGTATTGTTTAAATGACTTAAGTGTTTAAATTCTCCTTTATGGTCGGCCAGACCATTCCTTGCACCCCTATTCCCATACATGTTTACACTTGTACCTCCTCAGTGTGTAATGTTTTGTAGACTGTTGTTTTCCTGGGGGTCTTTGTGGGGAGGCATTGTCTCATGAATGTGGTGTGCCCTGTAACAACTTAATCTCTGTTGCACAGAACATATTGAAAGGAATGTTCACTGTGTACTTGTTATATTTCAGTATTACTACAGTATCAAGGACATATCTATTGGTGGTCGTTGTGTTTGTAACGGACATGCTAACACTTGTAACTATCTAGATCCAAATAAACCAAACAGATTGATATGTGATTGTCAACATAACACAGTAGGTGTCCAGTGCGAGATGTGTGATGCTGCCAACAGTTTTGTACAGAAAAAATGGCAGCCCAGACGTGCTAACAGTGCCTTTGTGTGTGAACGTAAGTGAATGTTGCATTTAGGAAAGTGACCGTATAACTATCAACCCCAACTAAATTTTTTAAATTAATTAAACCTCATAACAGAGTGTTGTGATGTAAAGATATTTTTTAGAGAATCACAGAACTGTTTTCCTTTTTTTGACAAGTTGATAAATAAAAAAGGAATGGCAGTTTGAATTGAAAATTTGTCGCGAAAATATGAATTTAAAGTAAATGTGATTTGCGCTGATGGCACCGAATATCGAAGGCGAAGTGTGAACAATTTAGTAAAATACTATTACAAGTTATATCTCTAGACAAACTTTGTTCTTGTATGAATGTTGCATCAAAACTTTGAATGAATAAAATACTCAGACACTTGGACTAGTGGAAAGAAATGTCTGTATTGAAGAAATCGAGCTTCATTAAAATTCATCCTCATTTGAAAAAAAACATAATGACCTTTTTCTGTCTTACTAAACAAGCGTAATATCATCCTGATACAGAAAGTTTATATAAATATTATGAGTAATTAGGGTGTTATATATCTGTCAATTTTTTCTTCAGCATGTCAGTGTTTTGGACGTGCGACAGAATGTGTATATGACCCTGAAGTCGATGAACAAGGTTTAAGTATTGATATTCATGGCTTCTACAATGGTGGTGGTGTGTGTCAGAACTGTGGCTATAATTCCTCTGGTGTCAATTGTGAGAAGTGTCTCCCAGGATTCTACAGGCCCTACGGTGTACCAGTCACAGACTTAGACATGTGTGAGCCATGTGATTGTAATCCAAAATTCCATATCAATGAATGTGAAGATGAGAGTGGACGTTGCACTTGTCGCGAGGAGTTTGCTGGATTTGACTGTGAAAGGTATGATTAACAGTTTGCATGAACAATCAATTATTCAGTATGCAACATATCATACTTAATGATGTGTTGGGAAGGATTTTTTCTTGTTGTTGCTTTAATTTATATGAAAACTCACAATGATCTTCTGTCAATGTGAAAACTCAAAAAAACAGCTGATCCATTCAAAATCATGGCCTTGAATTTTCCGTATTTACTTGACTTTTTTTTGATTTTTGAAGTGTTTATCTTTCATGTCACATAGTTTAAATACATTGGTCATAGTTGATTAATAGTTCAAATAAAAATAAATTAGTAAGAAAATAAAATAAAAATTTGTTGTAAAGAATGTTTAAGTTTTTGAAATTATGTAATTATATAGCAGCTTTGTCATCAGTTATAACTACAAGGTTCAAAATTGTTCTTGCATTAATTTGTTCTTTTCCTATCCTAACCTTATGTGTGGCACGATAAAATTTACATATCCATTGTATTTATTATCACCACCGGTTTCGCATATGGGCAAAACAAATTGGAGAAATATTAGTAATTTTAGATATTTGGAGGATCGTGCATGATACAGAAGATGTCCCATTTCCAGAAGCACCCCTGGTTCTTTTGCATGTTCTATGTAAAGCAATATACATGGGGTGCTCAGTTTTTCGAAGTCTCATCCGAAAGACGGTTGTAATATATATATAGTACTGTTAGTGGTGAAGCAGGGGATCAAACCTGCGACCCCTAGATGACTAGTCCAGCAGTTACCACTGAACCACACAGATCCACTACAACTGTGCTTAGTAAATACTTATTGTTTCTTATATTATCAGCTGTGCTGTTGGTTACTATGGTCACCCAGATTGTAAACCATGTGATTGTCATATTAATGGAACCATTGGTGATATCTGTCATGTAAATGGTGGACAGTGTCCTTGCAAGGAGAATTACGTTGGAAAGAAATGTGACAACTGTCAGCTCGGTTTCTATAACTTCCCAGATTGTGCAGGTATGTCTGTTAAATCATTTACTGTCATCAGAAGAAGATCAATGTATTGTGTACTATATTGTGACTGCCATATACTTTAAAAACAAGATAGGTGGCATGCCAAATGTCCTGGTATAGATAGTTCCCATGTTTACAATATTTACCTCCCTTGTTCTGAATAGTCAGCCATAGTGATAGGCAAATTTATTGAAAGTCTGGCTGATGATTAAGAACAAGGGAGGTAAATATTGTAGATGTGGGAACTATCTTGTGGGTGGTTCATTCTCTCTGGGCGTTGGCAACTTTCGGGGACTGCTACCCATACCCGGATATGGGAGAATTTTGCGTCTTTCTAAAAAACAAGGAGGAATTATTTGTAATATTTATGTTGTCATTTTCGTCATTTACTTATATTATTCTAAATCTGTTATGACATATTTATAATATTTCTTGATAAGTACGGGAATGTTTTAATATTGAAAGAATTTGGATTCACTCCAACTGATCTTACAAGAATTTTCTTTGTTGATTTTTGTTACAAGAGGAAATGAAAGTTGAAAAAGGGAAACATATACATGTGTACCATTTTAGTAAAAATACCATTCTGTATGGTGAATAGTACCCATAAACGGTCCAAAAAAGGGCCAATCAAGTGCCCTGTCTGTGATTAGATTGTCTCCAAGAAAAGCGCATGTTTTCCATAAAACATACTAACCATATTTTGTTGGACTCAAAAGAATTGTATAACATTAAGATATTATGCAGTGAAAGAGACCTAAAGTATTCTCTGGTAAAAAGTTAATCTGACATAAGTATAGCGTTGCAGACTAACAGCATAGCATACCTAATTTTAAGAATGTTTTTTCTTCCAGCTTGTTCTTGCGATTATGGATCAATCGATGAGTTTTGTAAAGTTGAAGGAGGTCAGTGTAAATGTAAAATGAATTACGGCAGCAGAAACTGTAGTGAATGCGCTCATGGTTACTTTAACTACACTGATTGTACATGTAAGTATAGTTTTATCATCTTTGTCATGCAAGAAGACTGTTATATGGTAATTTAGTAGTCCCTTTTCCTTTATTTCAAGATAACAGTTGTTAACACACTGGGTAAATCAGTATGATAGATGAACTTGTGTATGAACATGTATTTAGTGTAGTTCATTACCTAAAAGTTTTGCATAAGTTATGAAGAACAAAATGCAAATTGCAAGTTCTAGATTATATATTTGTTTATTTTATATCCTCGCTAGTTTTAACTGATAATGTGTTTGCATTGTTATTAGATCATGATGTTTTTTGTGTTGTATTGTTTGGTGTACTATGTGTATTTATATTGCAGTGTGTAGCTGTGATCCACAGGGTACGGTTGATGAGATCTGTGACAAATCATCGGGTGATTGTCTGTGTAAGGAAACATTTGATGGACCCAGATGTGACCAATGTGGGAGAGGTTACTATGCCTACCCATCATGTATGTCATGTCAATGTCAGGAACCCGGTTCTACCAGCAATCTCTGTGAGGACAGGACTGGTCAGTGTACATGTAAACCAAGTTATGCTGGACAGAACTGTGAACGATGTGCTCCAGGATTCTACAAATACCCAGAATGCATTGGTAAATATACAACCTGTGTCATTAAATTCATATGTTTGTTGTTTTGAATGGAAATGTTGGTGTAGTATTAGTTGTAACAAGTTGCAAATCATTTTATAATTTAGACCAACATAATAGTACTAAATTTTCTGCTAACTTTCTTACTTATGCTTTCTGAATACATGTTATTTAAGACTTTTTGTGTCCTACAACTATATGTATGTAGAGGGTCTTGGATTTAATCTCGTCCTTCCATCAGTCCATCATTCTGTCTGTCTGCCCATTCAATCTACAAACTTGTCTCATTTATATCTCAACTAGTATTTGACCTAGAGTAACATCACTCCAAAGGAATGTTAGTCATCACATGAATCTGCGTACTTGCTTTTTGTGGATTGCATTTAGTAGGACCAGAGTTATGCCCTTGGATTGAGTAATGTGTGGGGCACCCATATCCTGTGGACACATTTCTTGTTTCCACGATGTTGATGACGAACCTTGTCTGATGCGTTATCAATGAAAGCCAATCATTTAAAATGACTTATTTCGTGTTAAAGATAAGTACAGTGACTTAATGCATTTTCTTATTTTCAAATAACTATTTGTTGTACAGCTTGTGATTGTAATGATTATGGATCACTTGGTCAATCGTGCAACCAGGAGACAGGGCAGTGTGATTGTCGCTTCAACTTCCAAGGTATAAAGTGTGAGAAATGTCGGGAAGGACTTTACAATTATCCAAACTGTGAAGGTGAGTAACGTGGTGAATGATCGTGTAGCTATAGAATAGATAGTTCCCACATTTATAATATTTTCATCCCTTGTTCTAAATAGTCGGCCATATTGATAGGCAAATTTCCTTAAAGTTTATAGGTAACATAAAGTAAACGATGATAATATAATCAGATATAGAAAAGTAACTAATTCATTATGCTCATGTGGGTAGATGGCTCAGAAAGTTTAATAAAAAGTGGTTGTAACATGAAAATTCTCTTGATATTTGCTCAATTATCACATATTTAGGAATTACTCCTATAAGTGCTTATCAGTTTTGCCTATCAAACTGGCTGATAATTTAGAAAAAGGGAGGTAAATTAGACTTTATCAGTTTCATATAAAGATATCATATGCATGCCCTTTCGGAGAAACCGTATTTCTGATTTCCTTATTATAACAAGGTTCTATGTATATTGTTGAAACTTAATTTGAGATATTTGACTTTGGTTCAAGGTCATAAAATAGAATTAAATGACCAGTGACATCTCCAATGATGCCTTTCCATTTACAGAAATATAGGACTGACTCTGAATTACCAAATATGAATTTATAACCTCAATTTACTGCGGCTAATGTCGATGCAATGAAGAATTAGAGATGGAAACACACATACAAAGTACAAAGGAGTCATAATATTACTGGTGTTGCATTGGTTGTTGGTTTATGGAGTTAATTACCTAATTACATTTATTACTTTTCCACAGAATGTAACTGTAATCCAGCCGGTGCAATGGAAGTGCCTGGTTATCCCTTAGGAGGTTGTGGTGAAGTTTTGATTGGTCGTTTATGTGAATGTAAGGAACAAGTAATTGGTCGAATCTGTGACATGTGTAAGCCTGGATACTGGAACCTTTACAGGAATAATCCATTGGGCTGTGAGGGTAAGCTACTGTCTGGGGCCTTATTCATTAAAATTGTAAGTCTGAAAACAAGACTTAATTGTAAGTCGGAAACCCAGACTTAGACTTAAAAATGTTAAATGTTCTTTTTGCTTCTATGTTATTATAACAATTTAGATTTTATAAAAATTGGGCGAAATGGTACAGAGGGAAACAATAATTTTTATTTAGACAAAATTTCATTTGATTAAAGTCTGTCTTTTAAGATCCTCAATAAAAATATGTGGTTAATGTTAAAAAGTTATTAATTAAACAGCAGTCAGATTATCACAGGTAAAGAGATATTCACTGATCACGACTGCATTATAACTACTCGTTTTTCTAAACAAGTCGGTAATTTTCCGCTTCAATTTGGATATTGTACAGAATGCGGTTGTTCTGATGCCGGAACGATTGCTGGAGTGAATGTATGTGATATGTCAAGTGGTCAGTGTATGTGCAAAGTATCGGTGACTGGACGTACCTGTGATAGATGCAGAGATGGTTACTATGCACTACATAAACAGAATATCTATGGATGTGGGGGTTAGTATTCTTATATCCATATTTGTTTGTTAAATATCATGCCGGATATCTTAAATATTTTGTATACCCGCATGTCAGAAAAAGTTGTCAATTGGTCTATATTTCAAACTAACTACAAAGGGACTTCGTTTATTTGACAACTTACTATCTGAATACTTGGTATCGTCCGAAATAATTATCAGGTCCTGATGTATCTTCTTAGGCAAGTATCATTGAAATGGGCTTTTTGAAATCATGTATTATTCGAAATAAAATTTTGGACTTGATGAATTTGAATGAGCGAGGTCCGACTGTAGTTGTATAAGGTTAGTCCAAAAGGATATATTGTGGAAACATATTAAGTAGTTTGTGGGTGACTGTAAGATTTTTGTCCATTTTTCATCATATTTGTTGTTATATTATTATAGAATGTGATTGTGATATTGGTGGATCGGAATCTCATGTATGTGACAGAGAGTCTGGACAGTGTCCGTGTAAACCTCGTGTCCAAGGACGTAGATGTGACCAGTAGGTTCTTCCTTTTCTTAAATAATTGTATGGTATGGGGTATATTTCCTCATTTGTTGCACTTTCATGTAATATTTCACATTCATATAAATAATTGTGAAGGTTGAAAAGTCACAATGAGTGGATTGTTGGCATCTCCAGGTTTTTTCATTTGATTCTGTTTTTAATTGAGATATACTTCAATTTACCGTCTCCAGTGGATGAGTGGTTAAGGCATCCACCTTGGTAGCATATGGTTGAAGGTTAGAATCCAGTTTTTGGACAATATGACACTCGATCTTGTTTGGAATGCTAACAGCTGAGATATTCACAAATTAGAAAACAATTGTGTGATTGTGATGGTATTCAAGAAAAATAGCATAAATTATTCAGGCATGAGATAGGGCTGTTTTTGAGACAATTGAAGCCATCTTAGATGCTTAAAAGCCAGTAGCTACAGCGGCCTCCTGGAAGCCTTACCGAATTTTCAGCTGATTTTGGAATTTTGCATTCTCATGCTTGATTATTGTGTCATTGTAATGCTCAAACTTGCACTCAGTGTTTTGTTTTTTGTAAGTACGGATGGGACACCTCTTATGTGCCCACCCCATAAGTAATCCCAAACGAGCCTGTCCAAAGTTCTGTCGGAAACCTTAATTATCTATTATCATACTTGATGTTAAATGTTCCCATTACTCAGCAGTATGTAAACTTTTTCTTAGTTCAAACTTCCACCAGTATTGGATAATTATGTGTCATTTAGGTTATTGTTGTATAAGTGGTATTGGGTAGTGTTTGTGTTGCTGTTGATCACGAACTTCAATATCCCTAAATTTGGCGCAAAACTGGTTGGTAGCCAGGAAGCAGTTGTCGACAGTGATTTAGTCACTTGGTATAAGAAGTTGTTTTGCAATCGATGTAAAATAAATATGTTTAAACTCCTTTTAGTGTTGTTGTTCACAGAAATATTCATGTTGAAGTTTTCATTCATTAGGCCAATTCGTCAACATTACATTCCAACATTGGACCAGTTAAAATATGAAATAGAAGATGGTAGAACACCCGAGGATACACCAGTTCGCTATGGTTACGATGACAGAACTTTCCCAAATTTCTCTTGGAGAGGTTATGCCATTTTGATGAAAGTTCAGGTAAGAATACAGCTTTTGTCTGTTAAAGTGACTGAACTTGTCTGAAACTGTCATTGCCATGGCAACCAAATGAAAGACTTTAAAAATTCTCATGGGGATCAGGAATTGTTTAAGATTTTTTTATCCTGGTATGTCATCTTGAAAGCTTGAAAGTACCACCATGTTTATTCAGCATATTATTATATCTGGATATTTGTTTACTATCTGGTATACATTCGCTTGTTTTATTTACAGCCTGAGGTTCGTCTCGACATAAATATTGACAAACCAAGTCTGTATCGCTTAGTATACAGGTATGTTAATCTTAATGAGGAGTCTGTGAAAGGTACAGTAAGATTGGAACCAGAGTCTTCTCTTGATATCTCTCAGTCATCTGATGTCTACTTTGAACCAAGCCGTGTTCCAGACTTTGCTGACGTTGGTAAATTTGGAGGATTACCAAGTTTTGTTCTAAATCCTGGAAAATGGGAAGTGTCTATCAATACTGATGACAGTGTGTTTTTGGTAAGTGACTTTATCTGTATTTTATTTTGGTTTGACCTACCCAATGATTTGTCTCAGTGTACCATTTATGTTGTCAGTCTTATAGAAAATGTGGATGATGATTTGTATTGGGTGATTTTTGCAGTTACTTCAGTTTAATTAATAAACTGTTAATAATGCTTGTTTCTCATTAGCTGTGCCTTGCATTATTGAGTTTCAGAATTTTTTCTTCACCTTAGATTTATTTAAGATCAGAAGAGTAGCGTGCTATACTCATTTACTCATGTGAGTAAACTTTAGAATGAATAGTTTAAAAAATAAAAGTCTTAAAAACTCGAAAAAATGCAATACAAATGAGAGCCTTAGGGGGGGGTATACCCTCTCACATTATGAGTAACTCTCAATCTGTTCATGCTACACCCCTGAGAATGTATTGTTTATATAAAAGGAATATTTGTTGGGATGATGAAAATGCTGTATTTCTCTACAGGACTATATGATCTTGATACCACAATCTTACTATGAAGCTACAGTGTTACAGAACGTAGTCTACAGACCATGTGAGGTTCCTAATGACCAAGGACCGTAAGTAATCATGAACTTTATAATAATGATATCATTTACAAGTTCTTAGAGAAATTTAGCTTGCATTTCTCATATGGAAACTGTCTTGTTTTGCTCTCATATGGAACTGTCCTGTATTGTTCTCATATGGAAACTGTTTTGTATGGTTCTCATATGGAAACTGTCTTGTTTTGTTCTCATATGGAAACTGTTTTGTTTTGTTCTCATATGGAAACTGTCTTGTATTGTTCTCATATGGAAACTGTCCTATATTGTTCTCATACGGAAACTGTCTTGTATTGTTCTCATACGGAAACTGTCTTGTATTGTTCTCATATGGAAACTGTCTTGTATTGTTCTCATATGGAAACGGTCTTGTTTTGTTCTCATATGGAAACTGTCTTGTATTGTTCTCATATGGAAACTGTCTTGTATTGTTCTCATATGGAAACTGTCTTGTTTTGTTCTCATATGGAAACTGTCTTGTGTTGTTCTTGAAATTTCTGTAATAGTTCAAAATGTCTGTAATTGTTTTTTTTCCGAAGAAAATACTATTTCGAAAAAAGTACTATTTTAGAAGTTATGGTCTAAATGCTGGACCTGATTGTATATGGATATTTTTAATTTCTTTATTGTGATTGAGTTGAGTAATTTGAAATTTCAGGTGTATACACTATGGTTACCCAGTTGTTGTTGACTTCCCTCGTGTATTAGGTGAAACTGGTTACATCATTGATGGCGATGGCAATCATATATCAATCAGTATGTTTGTTAACCAGGTTATTCTGGATGACCTAAATATCAACTCTATGGCTGTGCTGGATTCTGACCAGGTATATCACTAAGTTGTTTTTACTAAAATACCACCCTCCTATGTCACGAAAATACTGAAGTTTATTAATATACTTTAGTACAGTAATTTATATAGTATCATACTTAAGTATGTTATTTAAGTAAATTTCATGAAAAATGTCTTGCTTATCAGTTTTATATATACAGTAAAACCTCACTTAAAGACCACCTCAATAATAAGACAACCTCAAAATTACGAACACAATTTTAAAGTCCATTTTCACTGTTAAGCTCTATTTTCAACCTCAATAGTAAGACCAACTCATTATTAAGATCTGTTTTTAAGGGTTCCAAGTGTGGTTAAATTATTTAGGTTTTACTGTACTACATACCGAAACTACCATGTTACGATGTAGATTGAATGATAAACATGTTATTTCCCTGGAGTACACATGATTACTTAGTATGTCTGTGAACTGTGTGTTTTACCAATGATCAGCTAAGCATACTGCTAATATTGAGTCAAGCATTTACTTAAATATTTTTATGAAATTGAGGCCTGTTCAGTGTTTAAGTAATTTTATGACTGAATAATCACTTAACATTGGACACAAATTTCATTGAAATTATGTGAGTTCCTGTATCTAGGAGGAAATAACGACTATGTGGCTGTCAAACTTAGTGAAAACAAAATATATTTACATGTTAATCTGAGGTTGGTATCACATGATAATCTGGCAAATAAAATAGATAGTATTATTAGGAGATAATGTTGTTTCTTTTTGCAAGTCATTGGTACAGTCTTATAGGAGTAAGAGATAGGGTATGTAATTGAGTTTATTTGACTTGACCTTCTGAGTTACGTTATGTGCTATTGTTTGTTGTTTCAGAAAACATTCCAGTTGGATCTGTATATACCAAGGAAAGACAAATATGTTCTGGTGGTGAATTATTATTCGGCAGCCAATACAACACAAACGTTGTTGTTCAATATTGGTGATGATGTACAGGCCACTGCTAACCTGTACAGTTGTCAATACAGGTAAACATACGCAACTCTGTCATATTGTATGTTTGATTGATCATACAAGCTTTCCACATACAATTACATTATACATTATATTAAAAAATTATTTATGGTCAAATGTGGAGGAGTGTTTTTATTATATTAGGCCATCCTTAAAATGTTGTTTGATTGGCATAACCCTACCCAACAAAATTTGGATGCGTAGGTAGGTAGGTATTTTTTATTTTTATGGTTATACGAGTTTTAAACGCTGCTAAAAAAATTCTCACTCCGACATCTCCAAAACATTTTGAGTATGGACCATTTTCATTGGTAGATAGGGTTATGCCAAACAAACAATTTTTTAACCATAGCCTTAACCTCTCTGGTTGATCAGGAAAACATTCTGTGACATCCATGTTTAATACATGTACTAATAATTTGTTGTGACTAAATTATCTTACTTACTATTTGGCTGCCTGTTTGTTATTTTGAACATATGCACAAGCTCTTCTTCATGTTTATGTTGATATTTCTTGTTTTGAACACATTGTTCTATTCTACATGATGTTTATGTTCATATTTCAGTTCTCTGTGTCGTCAAGTGTTGTTAGGACTTGATGAGATGGCAGGTGTGTTTGATTTTGAAGAAGGCTATGTTAACATCACAGTGACTGGAGATGAGGATGTCAGTGCAGCTATAGTAAGTTGATGAAGATAACCATCGTTTTATGCTTTTTTGTTGATCAATCAAAAATGAGATGTGTATTATGTGTTGCGTTGTACACATTCCATATTTTAATGAAATCCATTCACAAATATTTTAACAAAGATACAAGGGTTTTAGCTAGAACATCCTCTAAGTGCATATGATGTTTGTGTACAGGTATTATTGTTATATTTCAGGAATCTATCAGTGCTATACCATACTCCACATGGTCTATAAGATACATCAGCCCCAGCATTGTCTGTATCCGAGTGAATGGAGTGTAAGTATCTTCTACATAATACATTTATACCAGTTATCTCCCTTATCTTGTCATCTTGCTTAATAAACTGATTTTGTAAATTTGTGTTCCACAAGAAGTAATTTTCTGATACTTTAACTGATGATAAAATGAAACAAATATATTCATTATTTTACCTGCTCTATAACAGATGGCAATAATGAATGGATGCCTACTACGTAATCCAAAGTTCTAATTTCATATCTTCACATTTCCTGATGTTTGATATTGTGTAAAATCACAAATTTCATATTGTCACATTTCCTGATGTTTGATATTGTGTATTTTTAGCTGTGTAAGATCTAATTATGCTACACCAGTTGGATCAGTACGTGTTGACTTTGAAACACTACCCAATGATCACCTGATAGCACATGTATACCCACCAGGAGTTGATAGTGATGATATAGGACTTGTCGAATTAAACAGAACGTTGGTATGTCAGTTACAGTTATAACAACTTTTGAATATATATAGTATATGTTAAAGCAGTTTCATTCAGTGCACAGTGACATTAAACATTGGTAAATATCATTTAGAAATATCCACTAGAAAAAGTGCAAACTAAAAACAACCTCCTTGAAAAGTACTAAAATCAGAGGTAAAAGGATTTGACTCGCCAGCGACAATATCTTTTTATTTGGGTTGACTTTTTTTACTGCTCATTCTTTCCGATTTTGATTTAGCTGCTCATTCTTGCATATTGAGATTGAGTTGCTCATTCTCACATACTGAGATTTATTTGCATATTCTTGCTTATTGAGATTTTTGTGCAATTTGTTACACTATACAATATTCAGGAGTTTATAACTACACTTCTCCCTTGAATTCTCTCTGAGTTTCATGAAGTGTCTCACAATTGTAACATACAGTAACTATTGTTTGATGTATCTTTCAGAACATGATTGTATTACTGGGTAAAGCTAGAGCACCTGGCACACACAAGTTTGCTGTCCAGTATTATCTTCCCTATGATATCGGACAGAATATTGCTGTAACGGTTTTAGCAAATGGTCAAGAATACAAAGGTAAATTTTTATAATTGATTAATTAACTGTCATGCTTTCATTAAGGTAGATTATGAATCCTTGCATACCAGACCCTGGATTTCCTGCGTTTCCATCGCTGCTGAAAAACTTATCTTACATTCATATGAAGAAGATTCTTGTGCTGATGACACATCACAAAATATTGAATAATAACTTGAATGAATTTGTAAAATGATACGCTACTTCAAGCGAAAAGCATTTAAAACATTTGTCGTTTTATTTAATCTTGCCCTTTATTTCTTAAAAAGGTTTGCAAGAAACAGAATCTATCACTGGCTTTGAGTGCATATGGAAATATCCGGCTTCTTATTCATACTTGAAGCCAGTGAAAGATTCTTATAATATAATGTTGAATAGTTTAAATACGATTGTTCTCCCTCTGCTAAGACTGGGATAATACACATGTTGTCTATTCTATTGCTATGATGCCATTACAACTTTACTTTGAACATGATTACATTGGAGTTACTGTAGAATGTCTATACTTTAAGTATGATGTGTCTGTGTGTTTTACAAGTTTTGTATACTTTATACGTTGTAGGAACATTTAAGCCAAGTTATTGTCCAGGAATCGGTGGTTGTCGTGATTTGATCTACTTTGATGAGACCGGGTTGTCTGGCAATCTTGATCTCATAGAAACAGATGTACAGGTTGTGTTCAACAACACAAGTGGACAGCAAATATGGCTCGTAAGTTAATGTTGTGTGTGGTGTTCATACATTCCAAACGTGAGCTGGATACTGTTACATTGTAGTACTTTATTTTTGGTGTCAGTTCTAGTGATCAAGGGAGTTGAATTCAACAGTATTCCAATCAATAAGATTCCATTTTAGCTTCTTCATTTATTTGATGTTGTCATAAGCAACTAATGTCAGTATTGCCATGAAAAGTAAACTTATTGATGACATGAATTATCTCCTATTTACTTAAGTTGATTGACATGAAATGTTAAGTATGGGCGTAAATTCTGAGTTATATAAACTGTATGTGTATTATTAACTTTGGGCGAGCACTAATGTAAACAAGTGATATCTTGAAAAAAGATGGTCAGTGCAATTTGAAGGTTAAGATAAAAAAATGCTGAGATGTTACGAGTGCTTCTCACTGCAGATCCAAAATGGATCCAAAATGGATTTCAGTAAATTCACCGAAATTCTGTGGATTTTTGTTAGGTAACGTACCCTTTATCGAAAGGTTAACCAATCTGCGTCAAGGTTGAAGAGAAATTGCTTTGGTGGTTATCGTAAGATTTGATTGGTTAACACAGCACTGATATGCAAATAGCAAAACTATGTTAGTACGGCTGCGCCGAAAAAGATATATACATGTGCCAATGTTCAGCATTAGCTGAAAACAAAAGCCAGTCTGCTAAACAAAATCACTCACCTATACATGTTCTGTATTGATGCTAATGGTATGTGATGTTTCAGGATTATCTGTTGTTGATTCCAAGTGGTCAGTACAGTCCCTATGATGTTAGAATACTTCCTGTTGACAATTCCAAGAATTTCATAGATAATTGTCTGGATGAAGGTTACATGGTGAAGTAAGTATATCTGTCCACAAGTGCACAAAACAGGGTTCCGTTTCTTAGAAAAGCATTTAAGTAAACTTTCTTAGTTAAGAATTTCTAAATATTTGCGTAACTTTGCATTCCTATTATTCTTTGGCTTTCTGTCTGCCATTTTTGTTTACTGTCGTCTGCATACAAAACAAGTGCGCATGACGTCATATGTCCGACTGGATTACTATCTTAAGAAAGTGAATTTAAGAAACGCTTTATGAAATGGTTTCGGAAATTCTAAAAAATCTTCATAAATTGGAAATTAAAGATAAGAAGAGTTAAGATAAGAATGTTGATGAAATGGAACCCCGGGGTTGGAAATTGTCTGGCTGACTATTGAAAACAACCCTGGAAAATATTAGGGGACAACAAGGGGGAAAAGGGTTAACATTTGAGTAATTTGTATATATTTCTTTCAGGACACCGATATCAGACTTCTGTGAACACAGTTTGTTTACACTGACAACAGATTTCAACGGTGGTGCGCTAGAATGCGAGTGTAATATTGAGGGTGCACTCAACTTTCATTGTGATCCAAATGGTGGACAGTGTGATTGCAAACCTAATGTGATTGGTAGAAAATGTTCTTCATGTAGAGTAGGATATTACGGATTTCCCAGATGTCAACGTAAGTTATAAATGTCTAATGCTGTTCGGGATTGCATTTGTTGTGGTTCCATTTTAAGATACTAGCATTTACACGATTTACTGAAAGTACTGTCAGTACAAGGCTTACAACGATGTGCAATCTAACAAATTCTTTGAGATTTTCATCATATAGACCAGTACCTCCATCATGTACTTCCAAACTCAATTTTTCAAAGTCACTCTTTTGATACATGAAACAGTTTCAAGAATCAAGCACTGTTGTTGCAGTAAATTTGCCTGACATGAAACATGTTGTGTATATTTTCTTGCATTTTCATTAGAAGGATAAATGAATTATGGGATTAAATGATTTTGGGAAAAACGTATTATACAGTTTTCCCTCCCAGAACGACATCTTTCCTGAGCGACTCTACTTTGTGTGTATATAGATACATATCTGAGAGCTAAAGCATACAGATTATGCAACTGTCAGTTAGAGAACACTTCTCTCCCTGCATATGTCCCTCTAAAATGTCACACAAGAGAGGGACCACTGTACACCAGGCACATATTACATACTGTTACTTTTAATATCCCAATATTATCAAAACATTGTATAAATGTTTACTAATGCTTTATTTGTGTAACCTGAATATTTGTTTTTTATTTTACAGCATGTAACTGTCCATTTGGTTTGTGTGAACAGCAAAGTGGTCAGTGTATCTGTCCACCTCGTGTAACTGGTGATAAATGTGACGTATGTAAACCTGGAACATACGGATATGATGCCTTAATTGGTTGTCAAGTAAGTTATGTGTCAATATTTTTTGACATTGAAATACGTATAGCTAATACATTTCTGTGATGCATGAAAGTCATTAACTTAGTGACATAATCTGAATTACACTTTTATTTATATGCACCTTTTATTATGCTCCTACTTGGCACTAATTGGCCTAGAGTCACCAAACTTCACACAAATGTTGATTGGGATAAAAAGTTGTGCACCTCTGCCCCTTAAGTAATATACCTACAGTCGCCAAACTTCACTCATATATTTATAAGGATGAGAGTTTGAGTGCCTGGATTTTAGCTTGTATATCAGACCAACATCACCAGAGTTATGTCCCTTGACTTGTGACAAAATTCAATTGTAAAGTGGAGGCAGCCATGTCCTTTGGACACAATTCTAGTTAAAGTTTATATCTCAAGGGTTTGACACAAAGTTTTTTGTAACTGTTAATTGTACAACACACAGATACAATTGTTTTGCTCTAAACTCTTAAGTAAAGAATGTTGCTATTGGTTGTTTTCTTTACTGTCTTGAATAAATTTTAGTCAAGGAATTACAGTATTGATAGTAGTATTTGAAAATTGCAAGAACTATTTTAGCCTCTTTATTAAGTTATGTTGAATTGTTTATTTCATGTTGATCGTGTTTGTATCAGGTTAACTCTATGACACTTGTTTCATTACTAGGAATGTCTGTGTAATCCACAAGGTGTTGTTGATGGAGAAGTGAACTGTCATGAGAACACAGGAGAATGCAGGTTTGTTGCTTAGTATCATTACTTTAGTGTAACTCCATATTGTCTTGATTAAAGGTAGATAGTCTCACTTTTTACCAAAATATGCTAAGTAATAGTTCTGAGAAAATGTCATATTAATGCTTTTATACAGACATACTTTCAAACACTACATTGTTACTTTTCTTAAGAATTTCCTTAAACTACAAACTACAAGATCGGTCCAGGTATTTCTTATGCTAGCGCTAACTTGACACAGGTCAGGTTAAAACATACCTGTATTGGACTTGTGTACTTTTGGTTTTGGAAATGACGTAAGAAAAGTGACGAAGCAGAGTACATCATTCTGTATTAATGCCTGTAATATGTGTAATTATTTATATGTTAGAGTGTAGAATGAATTTTACAAAATGGTATATTTCGATAAAAGTGTTATTCTAAATATTCTGTTGTTTTTGTTCACATTATTTGGAATTTCTGAATAATATAAAGATGAGTGCTATGATTAGGAACATATTTGTTATATAGAAGAGTTTTATTACAGATGTTTACCTGGTATTGGAGGACGTAAATGCGACTTCTGTATTGCTGGTTTCTATGGTTACCCATATTGTAGAGAATGTGATTGTGATACCTACGGTACAACTGAGGAGATATGTAACCCTGACACTGCCACATGCTTGTGTAAGGTAGGTAAACTCTGTTGTTCACATACAGTCTACACTGCCTAAGCAAACCCTTGCTTATCGCCACTCCCTGTCTAGTGTTACCTTATTGACAGGCTCCCCTGGAAAGTCACATAAGACAGTCTACTGTATATCTGAAAAATGACTGAAGATACCTCCTAACTATCCATGCTGGGGAAGCAGAAAGTTGAGAGAAGTATAAATATATTTGTTTTACTTATCTATAATACTTTCAGCAAATGCACCAAAATATCCATAACAATATCAGCTCTGGGGTCTGTGTGGGTAGGCGTCGTCTTGTTGTCTTGTATGAGGGGTGTTCATTGTAACAACTTCATATATCTTTCCTAGTAATATTAAATAAAGAGTTTGGTATCCTGATTGAAACTGAGTTCTGTCTGTCTGAGTTCTGTCTGCTACACTTCAAGTTGACATTGCATGTTGGTGACAAAGTAGTTTCTGTCATGTGATTTACTTCCATCACATGTGACTGCAACTTATGTAATTCTTGAATTTTAGGAAATATCATCGGTGAATATCATATGAATTCTTGAATTTTAGGAAAATATCATCAGTGAATATTATGGAAATTCTTGAATTTTAGGAAAATATGATCAGTGATTATCATGTGAATTCTTGAATTTTAGGAAAATATGATCTGTGAATATCATGTGAATTCTTGAATTTTAGGAAAATATCATCAGTGAATATTATGGAAATTCTTGAATTTTAGGAAAATATGATCTGTGAATATCATGTGAATTCTTGAATTTTAGGAAAAGGTAATTTGTGAATGTTATGTTAAATTCTTGATCGGTGAACATTATGTAAATTCTTGAATTTTAGGAAAATGTGATTGGTGAACGATGTGATCAGTGTGTTGCGTTCACATACAACTTGGATCCAGTAAATCCACGAGGTTGTTCTAGTTGTTTCTGTTTTGGTATTACAAGTAATTGTATGGAGTCATCAAACGTTTGGAGCATTGTAAGTATTCTATATATCTGTCATTGTTCTTGTTATCAAATTAGTATCATATTGTGTATGTATTTGTTGTATATATTTTTAATTGATGTTAGATATGTGATTAATTGTAATTTTATTTTAATTGGATATTCACGCCATGCTGTAAATTTGATCAAGCTCTGTTGGACTTAAGATTCAATTTAAAACCAGTTTTCAAAAATGATTGTTCCAGAGGGCTCTGCCTTACTATAGCAGAGAAAATACTTATGCACTTGTTATGTCCAGTAACGTTGTCATTTTGCAGTTACTGGGTTCTGGATCAATTTAGTTGATAACTTGATATATTGTCGTTATTTTCTGGTATATATTAATGGAACAGGCATGAGAATGTTCCGCTGATTCATGGAAATCTGGAGCCAGGAGCTTCAGTGGCCTTCTGGACCCCTTGCCGAGTTTTCAGTTGATTTTAAAATTTTGCATTCTCATGTCTGATGAAATATCAATGATACAATCAACCAGAATTCTGTACTACTGATTTACTGATACTAGAACTGGGATATATTGTAACAAGTGTTTGATATTTCTATGATATAGATGACTGAAATGGGAGATTGGGGTATAACCAATACGGTGGATGGTGACGTGAGAGATGCTGGTACAACAGTAGCACTTCTAGATGCTATAGATAAAGTAGATAATGTGAACAAGTCTATGTACTGGGTAGCACCGACTCCATACCTGGGTAATAAGGTATGTATATGTGTCGTATGATTCATTTTACAAGCAGCATCCACAATTTTATAACATATTCCAATCAGAATTTTTTAAAGGTATTAATTATCATGACAGTTAATTGTAGCAGTCTTAACATTTATTATGTTTGAGTTTTTCAAGTATCAATGATGCAGTCCGTGATGTGTTTTTTGTATGGTTTGCAGAATTTGTTTTTTGTATGGTTTGCAGAATTTGTATGTGTTACTTGTTGACTTTACAACATATTCTTTACCTGCATATAACCACTTATCCTAGTAGCAAGGATTTCTTGGTATGTTATTTTCCCTCTGTCGGTCTGTAGACAGAATCTTGTGTGTCCAACTTCTCATTCATGTTTTGCCAATTTATCTTGTGTGTTCCCATGTGATCCTTTTAAAAAGCCAACAGCATTTCACGTAATATATACTCGACAACAAATTACAAATTTCATCAAGATATCTACTTGAAACAAGTACAATTATATTCAAGGAATAAACACAAATGTAGAAGAAAATTGCCTGCATAAAATACATATGTTTGTCATTTAAAAAAATTCAGATAAATGTCTGAAGACAAAATGACCATTCTTGTACTTCATGTAAATACTTACTATTTTGCAGATTGGAAGTTACGGAGGTCATCTACACTACAGAGTATTGTTTGTTTTACCGAGGAATGATTCCATAGAAACAGAAGCTCTTATAGAACCTGACTTTATCCTTGTTGGAGGTAACAATCAGACCATTGTTTACAGATCAGACATTCAACCAACTGATGGAGCCTTTGCTGATATGGAAGTGCAGTTTTATGAGGTAAGATTCTGTTCTAGTTGTGACGTTCTGTAGTGACGCTGATAACTTCATTGCATGACTATTTTATCAGTTTGATGTACAGTTGACTCTCGTTGTGTCCAATTTTTTCGCTACCATAGAAAATAGTGAGTTTAACAAAAATTTGACAAAAAATTACCTTAACTGACAGAATTTCATATAGACAAAGAAAGAAAAAGTTGAGACTTCCTAAAACTTCGGCTAAACGGAAAATTCGACTCAAGCGAGTTGGTCTTAACTCGTGTCTTATCCTCTATCTCATTGGAAACAATCTGTCTTATTGCAAATGTGATCTTCACTCTATAACCAAAGAAATTGATGATGATTTATTGGATAATATTGAGACTTCTATAGACTGTATTTCAATTATGGAATTAAATGCAAAACTATGTTCTCTTCAGTACAAGTTTGAGTTTCTTGAAACTGGTAAAAGAGTAGACAGGGAAGAATTCATGATGATCTTGGTCAACTTGCAAGCAATGTACATACGTGGATCATACTACTCTGTGGTTCAAGAACTCAGGTAATTATAACTTGTGTTAATGTTACCTTTCTTATACATGAGGTTGTGAATATATGGTCAATGTATTAAGGATGATTGGTTGAATAGTCACACTATTACCCCAGTGTTTGCATAAAATAGATCTTAATTAGATGAAATCTGGAATTCGCTATAAATGGGTTTTTACCAATGGTACTAAGTTTAATTTTAGATCCACTGTTGTTGTTTCCATTGCGATTCGAGCACAATTTTAAAGGTATACTGTCGTTTGTACTGCAGGATTAGAGGGAAATACCCATAATTTTACCAATCTGGTGTTTATCTATTGTCTAACCCTTTTGGTGACAGGTCGATTAATCATTTGATTAAACATTGTTTTATTGATTGTTCCAGACTGTCTGAAGTAGAACTTGATGTTGCTGCAGTTAGTGAAGATGTAGGAGAACAAGCTGATTCTGTTGAGATGTGTTCATGTCCACGGGGATATACTGGGTCTTCTTGTGAGGCCTGTGATGTAGGATACTACCGAGCTAGACATTATCCCTATCTAGGAATCTGTGTACCTTGTGTCTGCTATGGTCATGCTGATACTTGTGATGTCAACACTGGAGCATGCTTGGTCAGTTCTTTTTTGTCATATACAAACAGTATAACTCATCTACACCTGTGCTAATAAGTATTCAGTGTTATAACAATATATTGTTTTAGTTGTACATTAGATTTTGAAAAGTCGAGGTCTTCTATTTTTCAGCCAGCCTATTTATTACGGAACATATCATTATTTGTGTTAAATATGTGTCTGTTGTCTTAAAATAATTACCACAACATGACCTTTAATCTTTGGATAAGAATATATTGTGTTACATCTGATTCTTCTATGATTGAAAATGTTTGAATAGTCAGTACAAGGGTTTGGTGTTCCATTTTAGGCTTGTAGTAACAACACGGTGGGTGACCACTGTGATATGTGTCGTTCTGGTTACTATGGTGAACCACAGAATGGTGAAGCATGCAACATTTGTGGATGTCCACTGATGGTTGACTCTAACAAGTGAGTATACGCACCATGTGCCTTATTCACAAACATTTTAAGACTTAAGACTTTTAATTGGCCAAAGTTAAATTTTACAGCCTTTTGTTTTCATTATATCTGAACAGATGAAATGTTGTCTGAATGATTCTTGTTTTTGCCAAATTTTTATCAAAATCTATCCTGTTATATAAACATAGGAGCAAAATGAACATTTACCATTTCAAAGTCTTAGAATGAGATTAAGACTTGAAATGTTTGTGAATAAGGCTTGGTGTATGGTAGAACTATAGCACAATTTATTATTTACCTCTTTGGTATAAAACTGAGTTTGGTGAAGGATGTGGATTGTGGATCTGGTGTGATAAATGTGGTTTTATTGAATAGTAATTATTGACTGTTGAGATTATGTACAAAGTTGGATACCACTGGTATTATTATGTTAAGGTTAACCCAGTATTATTATTATTAATATAGTTTTAGAACAATTATTGTGGACAAATGAATGAGCATGGTTTAAATGAGATGAGATGAGGGGATGAGAATTTTCCACCAATTGGCAGATTTTTCGCATGATTTTGAGATTGATGTAATCGATGAGAAAGTTGTGGGGGGGGGTGGAGCTAACTGCCTGATGACCTGTAGTACCATTTTTAGACGGTGTATTCTGTCGTAAGTTTATGGACCCCTGGCCTTTCAGCTTTGTCTTTCTTTGCCATAATCGTCCCTGGGTTTTGGATGTTTAAAAATAAATAATTCTATATAATAACTGATATTTGTATGTTTGAAGTTTTGCTGATCGATGTGCTGTTACTGACGAAAATTTAGTGACGAGATGTGCTTGCTTTGAGGGATACGTCGGCGACAGATGTGACAGGTTGGTAGTTCTATAACATTTTATACCACTCTATAGATAACATGGATAATTGTTTTATATTGAATTGAGAAAGTTATTGTATAGGCGTATGTGACCCAACACATCCAAAGTTTGTAATTTATGGTCACTGTTTGTTCGGTCATCCGTCAACATTTACATGTGAACCAGACTTGTAAACATAAATTATTTAAAACTGCATCTTCACTGCTCTTGTTTTGTAAAGAATAAAATGGCTGAATTTAACTTGCAATGACGGATGACAAGTTCTGCCAAAATAAAATACAGTAAAACCTCAATAATAAGACCAACCTTTGGACCATTGAAAACTGGTCTTATTGAGGTGGTCTTAATATTGAGGTTGAATAAAGAGCAAAACAGTGAAAATGAAGTGTGGTTTTAATTTTGAGGTTGTTTTTTATTGAGGTGGTCTTTAAGTGAGACTTAACTGTATTGGATACTATGTACAGACTGTTGCTTTTGTATGTTTAGAATAAATATGTGTTTGTATTTCAGTTGTGCTCCCGGTTATTTCGGACACCCAATGACAGAAGGGAGCACGTGTGAACCATGTCAGTGCAATGAAAACATCAATACAAGAGATCCTTACGCTTGTGATACTCAGACCGGGGATTGTCTGAAATGTCTGTATAACAGCACTGGATCACGATGTGAGAGATGCCTTGACTGGTTCTATGGTGATGCTGTTCAAGCCCAGGATTGTTCTGGTGAATTTGCTTTATCTATACATACCAGGCATGAGAATTTTCCCCGAATTCGCGGAAATCCGCTGATTTGACATTCACAAGGGCCGTTTTTGAGACAATTTAAGCCATTTTATATGCTTAAAAGCCATGAGCTTCAGCGGCCCCTTGGACTTCTTGCCGAATTTTCAGCTGATTTTGAAATTTTGCATTCTCATGTCTGACATAAATACGAGTATATGCCAGTAAAAGGCATTTTATGGGGCATATATAGATCGTGATTATGTGGTGCTTACAGTGTAGCCTGTGTAAGAGAGATTAAGTTGTTACAGGGAACACCACATACATCAGACATTGCCTCCCCACATAGACTCCTGGGAAACAATAGTCTACAAAACATGAGGGAATGAAGAGATGCAAGGGTAAACATGTATGGGAATAGGGGAGTAAGGAATGGTCTGGCCAACTATCAAAAACAACTATGGATAATTTAACCATTGTTGGTACATTGTGAGCTTGTTTTACAGTATGTCAATATTATTTCTGTCAAAGTCTAAGTGTTGGTAAGAATTAACATTGAATCTGCTGATGTTACAGTTTGATTTGATTACGATCTAGCTGTTACTGTGGTTTATAATTTATGTTGTTGTTTTCAGAATGTACATGTAATAGATGTGGGTCGGTATCGTGTAGTTCTCAGTTTGGTCAGTGTACATGTAAGCCAAACGTCATTGGTATCGACTGTGATTCCTGCGCTGTAAGTTCTTGATTGTTGTATTTTATAGGAGGATAATTGTTAAATACTCCGATTCTTGCTGATATGTAAGTTGTAAGTCCTCTCATATAAAATATTGAGGTTTTCATTGGTGAAATTTGATGTAATCAATAAATAAATAAAAAACCAAAAAGACAAATAAAATAAATAGAATATTAAATATTTGTGTATGTTTTGGTGTGAGATTGAGTTATTTCACCTAGTGAGCATCTGACTTAAATTTTCACTCGTGACTATGCCACTTCATGCCATTTCCTGCTCACACAGTTAAATAAATTTCAATCTTTCACCAAAACGGACAAATATCCTCTATATATTAATCTTTCCTTTGATAATATTGTATCATCATACTTTCAGCCTGACACATACGGATTTAATGACTGTTCGGTTGGATGTACACCATGTAATTGTGGTATGGCCTCAGTAGATACACAATGTGATGATGTGAATGGATCATGTAGTTGTCAGCCCGGTGTCACTGGTCATAAATGTCAATTCTGTGAACCTGGGTTCTGGAATTATCAAGAAGCTGGATGTCAAAGTAAGTGAGGCTCGCCATTTTCATTTCATTCTGGTTTATAATTCTTCTACCTTATAACTTCACATCGGATTGACCTTTATGGTGTATTTTTCTCCTTAGATCTGGGGCAATCTTCACAGCGAGTCTTTTCAGCAAATGCCTACAATGTTGTGATATGGGCCCATTTTTGCTTGTTTTGAACCTGCAGGGAAGTATATATGGTCTCCTGCAGCTGAGTGGTTAAGGCATCCACCTTAGGAGTGGGAGGTCGATGGTTGGAAGCCTGGTAGGGTCTGTTCTGATACGACCGTTTGGTGAGCAGCCAGCTAGATAAATAATGGTTGCTGTGTGCTTACCTGCCTGGTGCATGCCTAGAACCAATGGATAGGAATCAGGAAGTAAATGTGCTTAGAAAGAAGGTGTCTCGCTAGTCAGAAATGGCTTCCAATTCTATGTATATAGACTTTACTCTCAGGAATGACTTGGTTGAAACTATGAATTTCATTTTATTTTAGTGTGTGATTGTGAATTTGATGGTGCAGTGACATGTGACCCCACGGATGGTAGTTGCCAGTGTCTGCCTGGAGTAACTGGTCCTAAATGTGAGGATTGTTTGGACAGATGGGTTCTTATTCCACAACAGGGATGTCAAGGTTTGTTTATATGTTTGTCCTTGTTTGATATGCTGTATGTTACTCAAGGTTGGATGGTAGAATTTTGGGAATGTCTGCATATATTCTTAAGTCCTGCAGTGACACAGACTCGAGTCTTATTACAGCGAATTTGAAGAAAAAATGGGCTATGTTTTACTTCATACAAGTAGGTATACCGTACCATATTTGGTTGGACTCGAAACTACTTCAGGTTCAAAAGCAAAAGTAAGAAAGAAGCTTGTTGACTTCCAAAATTAAAAAGCTATGTTTTTTTTTCTAACAGATGTATGTTTCTAGTTTGATTAAGTACCAAAACTATTAAAATCAGACATCTACTTTTCTTTTTATAGTGATTCAAATATTTAAAACAAAATGCAAAATTAAGCATCAAAATGATGTTGCATCAAAATAGCTTTACTAAAATGTACATTAATTCTTAAAAATCTTCAGTTTTTCAACAGGAAACAAACCAATTGCATAACATGTATCAGTATTTTCATTTAATTCTAGAAATCAAACTTAAGCAACCAAAGACACTTCTGAGAAAGCACTTACTTTTTGACGTGAAAATTGCATTGGGAAAATACTAGACGTCATAACCAATGTCTTTAATACAGGTTTGTCATGGAAGCTTACGCACATCTGTGATACTAGAGTCAAACTAGATTATCTTACAATTATTTGTTTAACTGACATATTACAGAATGTGACACTTGTACTCACCATCTCCTGGATGACATGGATTTCTTGGATACGGAGATAACTGATGTCCAGTCTGGCTTACAGACTGTGTCTATTGGTGTTGAAGCACAGAGAAGAATGGACAAAGCAAACATGACAGTAGCTGAACTTGGGGTATATATATATATATATAACTGACATATCCTATGTTGCTATGGTAACAAATGAATATACAGTCAAATTTTATGAATTTTATGGATTGTTATTTGTCTTACACATCTCAAGTCGACTACCTTTATACAGTACTCGGCTGTTTTAGCCCTATTGCATTGTTTATTTCCTTGTCATTCAATTCATATATATATATGTATTTTCTTTTTCAGCCCAAACTAAACTCTGTATTATATTTGTCCGAAAACATCACACTAGATCCTGTAGCAGCAGAACTCCAACAATTAGACATTGTACTTGGTAACATATATTCCAGGGTAGGTTTAAGTTTTATGATACCATGTATGTTATAGTCATTATATTGGTTTTTACTGAAGTAAATCAGCAGGAAAATGTATGCCCGATGTTAGGCTTGAACCCACCACCCCCAAGACTAGTACAGCACTCTACTGACAGTGTGGCCGTCTAACCCCACACCAATTCATTCCTCCCCCTTCTGGCATATGTGCTTCAAACATCACTGCCACCATTTAAGTAAATCGAGGGGAGATGTGCGCCCAATTTTTAGCATAACCCCCTAAAGACTAGTATGGTGCTCTAGCGAGATAGGTAATAAGGCAGCCGTCTAACCCCACACCACTACATTTCTCATCTATTGGTCACGCGCATCATACTGGTAGCATTGTGATGAATTGTTTACTGTAATCTCGTATATTTTATGTTTTACTGCATAGAATATAAGCCTTATATCTGTTTAGATTTTAATGCATTTATGATTGACGGTTGAATACAAAATTAATACAATTTACAAAGTAGAACTACTGAATATTATTATAGTGATCTTAAGTGATTACATTTCATGTGGGAGGTTGATGTCCAGTGTTATGTGATTGTAAGAAAAACGCACATTTGATATTAAGCACTGTCATACATTGTCATGTTGAATTGTAGACCAAGGGAACTATGACTGATGCTAGTGATCTTCTGGACGAAGGTAAAATGTTGGTAGACAATAGTGAAGAAGCTGAGAAACTTGGAGAAATGAGTCACCAAGATGCAACTGGTATGTTTGTTTTTTGTATCTTTTGTGTTTTTTATTACTTGGTTATTTTGATATATCATATAACATATATTTTCCATCTTCATGCTTACATGAAACCATGTATGTCATGATACGTTGGTTCTCTCCTCTTACTAAAGCAGCTTTGGGCTATTTAGATGACCATCATTATGAGATAATGGAAGACTAGATACACGGACATGGCTGACAAATTATCTGTGTTAGCTGTGTACATTTCGCACAAACTGACCAGCATTTTGGCCATACTTGCTTAGTATGTACATTCCAGTGCTGACCTAACAGACCTAAATTTGGGAATGGATCCGTTTACATTGTAACTGTCTAAATTAGGAAATATATTTAGGGAAAATTTTTGAACAAAAATATTGACTTCCTCAAAACAACCAAGAATACTCCATGGTAACATGATGATATTTATTTTTCATTGGTTATGCATGGCAGCCTGATCTGAGGGTTTTCCAACGAGACATAGCTTATTTTTGCTGTTACTATGACGCAAACCTATCAATAATCAATGCTGAATTTCCATTTTAAGCCCTTGCCAATTTTGGGAATTTTTCAGGTTTGGATATGAAGAAACTATTTTCAATTGGGCCCAACTTTGTAATAAAAAAAGCCCTGCTTGAAGAAGGTTGTAGAGAATGTTGTCACGTTATTCAAACAGAGATATTCCACAAAAATATAAGACTGTATGTTTATACATAGGATTTGCACATGTGATTTATAAACAAACTTTGTTTTATTACACTTTCAGATGCTATCTTGCACATCAACGATGTTCTACAACAGATAAATGAAGGCATCAAAGTGACCAACATAGAAACCTACATTTCACTTACTGAACAGATAATGGAAGACATGAGATCCAGAAATTTTAGCAGTGAGAATGATACAATCCATGAGAGTCTTGTTCTTGCTGAAGCATGTGAGTTATATATGAATTTATGTAATTACGCCTGCACAATCAAGTTTTCCCTGGTAGTAATGTGATTGATAACTTCAAAATGAACTGGGTTTGTGACAATTTATCCTGTTTCAGAAGAAAGTTATAAAATGTGTATTCATCTATTTATTATGTCAGTAGTAGGTAAATGTTCTATGAATATAATCACCTTTGAGTCTTCGTGTAGCAAGATTACCAGCTTTAATGATTTCCTGCATGTATACTAGTTTATATATTTTGTTCTGGTGATTACAAAATGATGTAAAGTTTAAGATGTGAGAACTTATTCTGTGATAATCTGCTGTATACTGTAAACCTCACTTGAAAACCACCTCAATAATTAGAACACCTCAAAATTAAGAACACAATTTTCAAGTCCATTTTCACTGTTTTGCTCTTTAATCAACCTCAATATTAAGACCACCTCACTGAAAGTTTACAGTTTACAAGGATCACAAAGGCTGTTGTATTATTGAGGTTTTACTATAGTTTTTACATGAAATTGATGAAGTTAGGAAGGATGCAGTGTAAACAACTTTATATACCCGTATATTGCAGTGTTGGAAGAAGTGAAAGAAAAGCAACTAGCTCCAAAGGAACAAATGATGTTCAAGAACAGCATTGGTCTGAATATTGAAGACGTAAATAACAGGATGAATGATCTCAACAATAACAGCCGTAATTCTGAGGGAACATCTATGCAGGCTCTGAACTTGATAACTAGATTGAGAGATGATACCATACAGTCTATTGACATGCACGTTGATGAGCTTGTTATGGCTGAAAAGATGACAGTGGAGGCTACCATGATGTCAAAAGATCAACTGAATGCATCTCAAAGCAATCTGGACACTGCAGAGTTTGAGTTCACGGTAAGTTTATGTACATCAGTCACTTGTATGGCATAGCTATGTAAAACTGTAAATATTTAATATAATGTCTGCATAGCCTGGTGACTTATATAGAACCACTTGTGTCATCTGTCTATGGATATTTTGTACATAATTACTTGCATAAGTAAATGATATATTGTTTAGTACACAAGTAGTTTCACTACATACAATTGTAAAGAGATGAGAAAATAAATGTTACTTTCCATTTATCAGTTTATTTTTTAAGGCTAAGTTTTTACAGAGAAGAAAAAAGGCCAATACTTTTCTTTGAATGGTAAAAAATTAGAAAATTCAATTTTTCCGCATTATTATATAGATTGAAACAACAACTGTTTCATTTACTGCAGTCATTAAGCCAAAGACGGATGTCTTACCTTAAGTGAATGCTATGTTGTAGCCCCTTCTAGATTCGATCTTGCCATGTAATCCTTAGATGGTTTGTTTTGGATATGTGACTATTTTTGGTTTATATTGTTTAATGACAGGAGCTGGAGAAGGTGTTGTCTGAGACGTTTCAAGCTAAAGCTGCCATGACCCAGTTTAATAACATATTTGAGGATGGACTTCACACTGCTGCTATGTTAGTCAATGAAAGTCACGCACAAGCTGATGATCTGAGAAGTCAAGCTGCACTGCTTGAGAAGTAAGTGTGTGATGAATGTTGTTCAAATATTGATTGAAGCTAAAGTGTAAGTTCGTTTTCTTTGTACTGATAGAAAAATATGTGTTAAATGATTTAAAACCTTACCTTGTTAAAACATTTGTAGCAATATAAACAACTGTAAACTCCACGCAAAAAGCCAACCCATTCAATTAAAATACAGTCGGACCTTGTTTACTCGACAACCTTCTGTCCGAAAACTTCGTATCAACTGAAATAAACTTTTCAACAAGAGACATATCAGAATAAACATGAGAACATGGAATATTTATAAACATTTGGCTGTTTCTAATAAATGATTTTAACAGTTTATTAATATTCAAATAATGTTTTGGTTTTTTTATTTTATCAGATGATGAATTCCAGTGAATTATAGTGTATTTTGTATATTTCAGTGTATATACAGATACAAGAGATGTGGCAGCCAATGCTGTTATGGCTGGTAGAGCTTATGAGAACATTGTTAAAGCTATAGATAACGCTAAGAAAGCGGCACAAGCTGCGTTTGATGCTGCAGATTCCGCTGCTATTGCTGTAAGTTATTTCTGTCATTTTGTTTGCACATTATCTTCTGACAACATCATTTGAGCGCAGCTGTACGATTTCCAACCTCTTCATTAAGTGACTCTATTTCCAGAAAATGTCACATGTGACTTCACCATGAACTGACAGTAAGCAATATTTGCCACATATGGCAATATCAAAACGAAGTTATCATATGGAGTAAATATTGTTTCCTGCTTGCAAAAAGTGACATCTCATGTTGCGTTTTCTTGAAATGACGTCATTTACAGAAGAGGTTGTAACTCCTGTAGCAGCTCTCATATCAAAATCAAATATTTACATCTACTGTTGATTTGTTATCATCATGATGTTTTGTGCCTGACATTATCAGCATTGAAATATCGTAACAAACTTTGTTGATGTAGAAGTAGATATATACCATGTTTAGATAGTCATTTAGACAATACGTACGGATACAGTGATCAGTATACATGTATGTATTTATAATGTTCTACTTGTAGTCCACTGGTGTTGGAGAAGAGTCTAGTAACTTCACTGTATCTAGTGGATTATTGTATGTATTTATAATGTTGTACTTGTTGTCCACTGGTGTTGGAGAGAAGTCCTGTAACTTCACTGTATCTAGTGGATTATTGTATGTATTTATAATGTTGTACTTGTAGTCCACTGGTGTTGGAGAAGAGTCCAGTAACTTCACTGTATCTAGTGGATTATTGTATGTATTTATAATGTTCTACTTGTAGTCCACTGGTGTTGGAGAAGAGTCCAGTAACTTCACTGTATCTAGTGGATTATTGTATGTATTTATAATGTTCTACTTGTAGTCCACTGGTGTTGGAGAAGAGTCCAGTAACTTCACTGTATCTAGTGGATTATTGTATGTATTTATAATGTTCTACTTGTAGTCCACTGGTGTTGGAGAAGAGTCCAGTAATTTCACTGTATCTAGTGGATTATTGCTAGTAGGGGCCACATCAAGATTCAATGACACACAAATTGGTATGTATCAAGTTTTGTGCCCCTGTATGATAAATAATATCTAAATAAGTGTGACCTGTGTCACGCAGCATTATTATGCCCCCCTTCGAAGAAGAGAGGGTATATTGGTTTGCACATGTCGGTCGGTCAGTCCGTAACCTTTTCGTTTCCGATCAATAACTCGCGAACCCTGTCATCCTCAATCTTGGTCCACACATTCATCTTGGGTAGCAGAGAAACGCTATTGAATTTCGGGTTACAGGTGGGCATAATGTTTTACAAACATCTCTTGTTCATTTCTAGTTCTTTAACTGAATATGAAGTTATAGATAGATAGATTTATTTCAACATAAAATGTACAATTTACATGGCATTATAAAAACAATATGTATGAATCAATAAAGCAATATCAGTCAACATTATATGTTACAGATATCACAGAAAAGAGTTCAAGTAAAAACTTTTATTTCCATCATAATTTAGTCATATTTGGGTAGATCTTTCATTAAATCTTTTATTGTTGATAATTAAACTGGTGTTTTTTCTTGTCATGTTGCAGATTTGTTGGACAGATTGGAGACAGCTAAAGCAGGTACTACACTAATGGAAGATATGAATATGAATGTGGAGAACGCTGGAGCCAACATCAAGAATGCCATTTCAAGAATGCCAATAGGTACTGTTTCAACTTAGGTTGTTTGTAAAACTTGCTTTGTACTTAATATCATTTAGCAAATTTAATTTTAGAGAGTTTTACAGTGAGCTACATTTATTTTTGCAATTTTACAACGACACCATGATATTAACTGATACTTCAGTCAATGCTTGGGACCACACACAACCCAGCCACTTTACCTGTTCCCATGCACAGATGACTTATTATTCTCTGAGCTAGTGAAGGTCCTTGGGTAATTTGAAAACAAATGGAATTGTTCCGTAGTGTAACCCTTGTTATAAGTCAATTGTTTCAGCAATGTCATTTATACTCTCAAACTGTATGTGTGTCTATTATATAGTTAGTTAGCACATCACCGAAACCGTCCGATCATTTTAAATCTACATTTGCATCGTCTGTAGAGAATTGTTCCATATTGTATTTGGTAACTTTGCTTGAAATGGTCGATTTATTGATGTTTCTCAGGGGAAGCAGGAGTAAAGGCCAGTACGGTTGTTGTCAAGGGAGACGAAGCAGCAGTGAACGCTGAAAACGCGAAGGATAAGGTCAAAGAAATCCTGGATGATCTCCCAAAACAACTAGAAAAGACTATACCACTTACAACCGATGCTCTCAATACAAATAGAGATATTAGTCAGGCCATAGGGCAAGGTAATTTGAAATTACGTAAATGTCTTTGTCTTGGTATCAAAGAGAATATTGAAAGCACAAAATATCCAACAATTAAGGCATCTTATTGAATAAAAAAAGATTTGAACAACTTTTACAGTATACATGATGAGTATGCATACATTACTTGTTCTTTTGGATAAGAAACAACATATTTTTCTAAAGCATGCTTTGCCTAAAACTAGGTAAATTAATTAGTTTAGAAATTGATGATGTTTGTGTCTGAGGGCAGCTTATGGTTGTTTGAAGGAGATGTAATAAAGGTCTATGATTTACATATTGGTACTGATTTTGTATATTTAGTGAAGAATGTGCAGAAAGTAATTCCTGATGTGAAGAAGTTGTTGATTAATATCACTGGACAGTCTGACAGCGTACAGGCTCTGGGCCGTGAAGTCACCACCAATATCGCTGCTCTCAAGGAGAAGATAGCTATTGCAAGAAACCAGGCTAACTTGGTAAGTTGAATGTTCCTATATGTTCACTGCTAACTGCCCCCAATTGTATAATCAATAAACATTAAATTTAAATCACTGGTTAACTGTAAAAATTCTGGTTAATTAACCAGATTTGTTAACGGCTTGTATATAAATGGTTAACTGCTTGGTTAATAAACCAAAATGTGTGCAAGTTTAACCCATGGTTACCATCAATCCCGCAATGCAATGAGTTAGTAATGTAATACTCCTTTTGCAGCCATTTAAAGGTTATATGTGAAGCCTATGATGCAAGGAAAATACATTAAAGAGAGATCAATCTCATAAGAAGGGGTGGGGAAACAGCAAAAGCTTGGGTGAAAAGATGTTGCTAGGAATTTATTCTCTGTTCATTATAAGGACTTTCCTAATGATGCTGATCATATTTATGTGAAGTTGGTTCTGAAGAGATATTTGCAGAAAAAAAGATTGAATTCAGTAAATTAAAAATATCATGTATGTTTATGATATATAGGTAATATAATAAAAATTTATTTTAGATTCGAGTTGGCTTGAATTTCCTCGGAAATACTTCAGTGACCTTGCGCAATCCTCCAAATGTCGACCAAGCAGGCTCATACAGTCAGGTGTCTCTGTTCTTCAAGACAAGTTCTGAGAATGGCTTACTGCTCTATGCTGGAAGTGAACGGTCAGCTACAAACAAGGGAAACCAGGTGAGAATGCACTTGTTATCATTCTTCAGTTATCTGCTCTTAAATTAACATTTTGGACAAAGCTCTTCATCAAATCATGGAAATACACTAAACAGAACTACGTGTTTGTGTTGTTAAAATAATATACATAATAAATAAACAGGAACACTTTAATTGCCTGAATCTGTAATCAAATAGCAGGTAACTGTAGAATTATAAGAGTTTATTATCCCTACTTGGATAAATGTAATCAGATGTACATGTTATCAAACTTTTAAGAACAAAATACAGAATGTAAGTATGTTTTTTGGGTGTTTTCTTTGATTTCCGGATTTAAATAAGAAGCCTTGCAAGTTACAGGGTTCCATAGTTGGATGGAATTCTGTCTGGTCAGACTCTGTCAGAACCTGCTATATTCAGTCTTCAGACTTTTTGCATGGCATAAAGAGTAATTAAATCCTATTCATTATATTCTTCATTACAATGTACATAGAATAGTATATATAAAGATAACTGGACAAACAGTCTCTAGTATATGTTTTCAGTTATGTATTACAGTGGGGAACACACTCATACCAAATTTCTGGGGACCTTGAGATTTACTTCCTCATATCTATACTTTGCAAACATTACCAATTAGTGAGTTGGTTAATCAATGTGCTGTCCGCACACCCAAACCAATCGAAATTGTGAATTACGTTCTAACCGAGTATGTTTGCATTAAAATATGCCTTTTGGACCCACAAATTATACGTCCAAACATTACGCTTTATCGAAAATTCATTATAACCATGTAGTTATGCAATAAAATATAGAAGATCTTGGTGGGGAATAAAAATTACTACATACTATCTGATTATTCGTTATAGCCGAGTACATAACAAGTGTGTTCCACTGTATGTAGTAAGTTGTGGAGTATAATCAGTGGTGATTTAACATGTCTAATGATATTTGAAGGGAGATTACATGGCTCTGGAGATTGAGAATGGAAATGTAGTATTCAAGTATGATCTCGGAGCTGGTGAGTCTAAGATCAATCATCCTCACTACGTAGCAGATGGACAATGGTACCAAGTTATTGCCAAGAGGTAATGTCTCGTTTACCTGTATACATATTAGTAAATGAACAATTTGTAATCAGACCAGTTTGTCAGTCTGTGTCCATAATTCTTGGTAAGACAGGACACATTTAAAGTAATTTAATTTGAAATCTCATTGTCTGTATAGCACTTAAATATTGCTGTGTGAAGGTCAAGTTGAGAGTCCATTTTTTGCACTCAATAAAACTCCGAAATTAAATACAATCTGTGGCAAGACAGGTAAGAAAGTGTAGTTATCAATGTAATGAACTCTTACTTGGTAATATTTCTAGATTTTGCCTGTTGTAGTATTTGTAATTGGAACTAGAGTGTTATTTATGATGTCACTTTACAGTAAAACCTCACTTTAAGATAACCTAAATAGTAAAACCACCTCAAAATTAAGACCACAATTTTAAGTTCATTCTCACTGTTTTTCTCTTTATTCAACCTCCATATTAAAACCACCTCCGTAAGAAGACCAGTTTTCACAGTTTCCAATGGTGGTCTTGTTATTGAGGTTTTACTGTATTTTCTTTTGCGTTTAAACACAGTGCAATGTAATGTGACTGTCTAAAACTGTTTGTATATAAATTAAATTTTTCTGTTTACCACAGAATTGGTAAGGGAGCTACTCTGATCATAAATCAAGATCCATCCAAGGGCGATCTAGAACCAGTGATGGGAAGTGCTGATGGTTTGTCTACAGTACTTGAGATGAACCCACGAACTACCAAGTTCTTTGTTGGCGGTTTACCGTATGAATCCGTCGTAAGTTATATATTACATCACTGTGTCCAAGTTTAGAGTAATAGTTAATGTGGACAAACATGATATATACTCGGCATATAGAGAGACGTCCAATTCTTTGATATGTAGTAAAATGCTTTTATCTCCGTATAAAGTTTGTATGAACTTGTCAGGAATTTACATCCTAATGTTATACAGGCATGAGAATTTTACGCAGATTCGCGGATTTGACGCTCGCAAGGGCCGTTTTTGAGTCAATTTCAGGTATCTTAGATGCTTAAAAGCAAGGAGTTTCAGTGGCCCCCTGGACCCCTCTCATGCCTGGTATTATCATTTGTATGCACCATCATTTGTCATCTGTAAATTTGAAACTATCATATTTGTTATATTTTGATACTATGAAGTACATTTCGTGGAAGTGCTGTTTGCTTACATATGTTGTGATGTATGAAAATGAGTTGTTGATTGATTGTATCTATGTTTTATGTTCATTGTTATTTCACTTTGCCTCCAATGATATAAGTTCCTGTTAAAATGTATTGACAGATCTCGGACAAAGTGACAAGAGTGAGTTATGTTGGTGTAATGGAAAGTATTGAGTTTGATGACACACCTATGGAATTATGGAACTTTGAAGCCGCTGAAAACAACTTAGTAGGCGCTAGGGAAAGGTACTGTCCTAGTGTGAATAATTTGTCTTTTCTGTTATGATGAATTAATTAATAATTGAGACTATTTTGGCTCCATCTTTGAATTGCAGCACCCGTACTTGGTAAAAGGATTCATATTCTGTCATGTCTGTTCTGGTAAAAACATTTGGACAAGTTTCTAAGATAATGTTCGATCTTTGTGCTTAATTGATCAATGGTCAACTGTAGTAAATTTCTTTACCGAAAAGTTTGTAAAATTTCAGAGACATTCTGACGTCAGTTGTGTCCAATGGGTTCCGATTCGACGGCTCTGGCTATGTTGTCTTGAGTACAAAAATAACTGGCTGGAAACCAGCAGTTAAAGCACAAGTTACGATGAGAATTAAGACATACGCTGAAGATGGACTTCTTTTCTTTGCTGGTGATGGAAAGCGTGACTTTATATCTATTGAGTTAGTGAATGGTCAAGTTGTATATCAGTTTGATCTTGGCGGTGGTCGTTCAGCTTTAACACATCCTACGAAAGTGAGCGATGGGGAGTGGCACGATATTCAAGTGAGCCGATTGAATAGGACGGGAATGTTATTTGTTGATAAAGCTAGCTGTAAGTTTTTTGATTTTATTACGGACTTATAAATCATGGATTCGAAACAGGTGATATCGGTGAAACGATAAGGAGAAATAATAATCCACCAGTTTGTTGATTATCACTTTAATTTCCCCAGTAATTACCTACCGATCTGTAACTCTAAATGTAGTCATAATGTATTCATTAAGACTTAAGAAATCTTCAAATATGACGATTACTGCGGATCAAAATGTCAACTTCTCTCGATTTAGAAAAAAGATGGCGAACCTCGCAAACGTTTTATAGTGGGTTTGCTACAAAGTCTACTGTGACATTATCAAAAATATTGCCTGATTATCAGGAATATAACCAACTGATTAAGTAGATGGATATATTTCTTGTAGATTTTATTACTTTCACCAAATGTTTCATTTATTTCCTTGTCAGTTGGTCCGGTGGATTCACCAGGAAGTCTTACACAGTTGTCTATCACTGATGACATCTCTATCGGTGGCTTCCAGGATATTGTTCTTCCAGTCGAGTAAGTTTCTTCTTATCTTTGCCACTGTCTCAGCAAGCTGTCTTACAATCTTGGCAGTGTACATACAGTATTTGTCCTATTTTACTCACCCAGCAAGTCACCGATCCGGTGCATAGAAACCCAAATTTTGAGTTTATTTCAATTGACCAAAAGTCGTATAAATCAAACCGTGACTTTTGTCTGAATGACAAAATAATAATTATAAAAACCATTTTGGCATATCTATGAAAAATACAAAACATGTTGGCTGCGGCTTATTAGTTAGATCAATAAGTGTGTCTATCATCTATTTCTATAAGTGTAGCATGTTGACAGTTTGAGATTAAAGCCTATGATTTGGCACAAAATGTTTAAAGCTGCTGCATGTATACTTTCCAGGTCTAATGTCAAGGATATTATAATGCTTTTATACTGATTGTACCTAACACTTGATATTACAGTGGTGTTACAAAGAAGGGATTTGTGGGTTGTATACAGGATGTCTCCCTAGGACTAATCATGTGGGACTTAAATGAAAACAAGCAGTCCAAGGGAGTTACATCAGGTTGCCCTGAACAGGTCAGTACTTCCGTATAATCCACTGTTTCTGTGCAGTCTCCACACTTGTACTGGTACTCGTCATAGTAACAATAACTAAATATCATCTAAGGACAAAAACTGAGAAAACCACGTCTCAAAATATCATACAGATGTACAGATCATTGAATATTGGAATAATTCATTGCTCATTCTTTGTTTACATTGGGAACGACATGTTCAGTTTACATTCAATTTACATTTGAAGTGTGTTTATGCTTCATGCATCAGTAATCCTTCTAAGTCCATATGGTCCGTGGAAAGATGACTTCTGTTTTTATTACTGTCGTCTTATTTGTTTACAAATGTTGATGAACATAACATAACCAAACTACTCCATACATCGGTATTTCTATCTGTAATGGTATATTATGTATGTTAATTTTCTATTTTATTGCTCATGGTCATTCAACTTTGGCATTTTCTTCCAGGTTGCTAGAGTGGCCACATTTAGTTCCGATGGTCCATCCTACCTGGCCAGACAGATTGATAGTATTGGTGCAAACTTCGATATTACATTCAAGATGAAAACTAAACAAGATAAAGCTTTGTTGTTGTATGCTGGAAACAATGAGGAGGTACTTAGTTAAACCTTGATTACAACTACACTAATGTTGTCTCATGTCCACCTGTCTACTTCCTGGTACAGTTGAAAAAAGTAGTTTGAATGAAAATAAACTAAAAATTATCTCACTTCATCTATCTTGTGTGAGTGGCATGTTTTTCGTGCTTTTGTTTCGGTTTTAATGGATACAACCTTTTACCATTAATTAATTTTTTAGTGAATTGGTAATAAGCAATAGTCCTTGAAAATTTAAAAAAGTCCTTGAGATATTCTCTCAGATGTTCTGTATGGTTATACGTAGAATATACATCATACGTTTCAGGATGCTGGATTTACTGTGTCTATATTGAATGGTAAGATATCAGTTATCAGTGATCCGGGTGGCGAGAAGCTTGAAATGATGAGTCGAGTGAACACATACAATGATGGAAGATGGCATTATATATCTATCATGAAGATAGGCAAGAGGTGAGACATGTGCAATCATTGCTAATCATTCATGTTCAGATATTTGAAAACCTGATGGTAAATCATATGTATATAGAGTAACCAATTACTGTCAGCTAAAATACCAGTGTTGATATACGCATGTTTTGTTTCTTTTTCAATCTGCAACATTGGTAAAAATGAGATGTAATAGTAAGTACATTCAGTTGTTAAAGTTATATTATGCTCATTTTTGTTCATTTGTTTACCTAAAAAAACGTGAAAAATATATTTCCTATAGTTAAAACATACATGAACAAAGAATGAACTCATAATGTATTGATCCGTATTTGTTGAAGAAAGTTGTTTGTACATCATAATTTTTTTTTTTAAATGTTTTTTTTAACAATCGGGATATGTTACAAGTTTTTGTCTGTTAGTAATATGGTAAAAAAAGATACTTTCAGTCGGTTATACGTTGCAATGGTTCTTATTAGAGATGTTTTAGCCAATATAACAAAAATATTTGATGAAGCCAATTCAAACATTTTATGCTTAGATGAGCCAGATATCTTTAAGTTTATGGTCAAAATTCTCTTCCCTTATCCTTTATTTTAGTTGTAGTGATATGTATGTTTGTGTTACAAATACATATTGGTCAATTTCTGTGTACATGTTGTTTGTTTGTCAAGAACTGCAGAACATAGCAAAAGTGTATCCCATTTCTTACACCAACCAGGTCTGTCTCTTATATAGATAATTATAATTTATTTGTTTTGTTTATATATATTTTGTGTATTTAATTATCTGGCGATACCTTTGGAAAAATGAGTGTGACCTTGATGTAGAAATGACGTGGCTAAGTACGTTGCTTAGTCCGAATCATGTAGAAACTCATTTGGAGTATGGGTAAGGCAGTTACATCATGTCTAGATGTGCGGAGTTGCCTGCCTTGTTTATATATTTAGAATTCTTGTCGCCTTTTTGACACTTGATGAAAGTTGGTGAACCTTTATTGTCGTAACTACATAAAACAGTGTTGCCGTTATTGTGTGGTGTTGTATATCTTCTCCTTGACCGTGTACTATCTAGTATAGCATAATATACTATGTGAGCATGATTTCATGATAACCATTTTGTAATACGTAATTGTTTAACTTAATAATGGGCACATCTTTCCACCTAAGTTCATGAGAATGTTTCACTCACAGGTGATTATCATGAGTTCTCTCCTTTTATCCCTTCTGAAGTATATGTATATATAGTACCCTAGATACATATACTATACATGGGATAGAGGGAGAGAACTCTAGAAGGGACAAAGGGAGAGAACTGTATAGAAGGGATAAGGGGAGAGAGCTTGTGATAATCTCCTGTGGGTTCATCAGCACAGTGTGAGGAAACTTGCATTTACAAACTTAATACTTTAATGGTCAGCAATTAAAGTTAGGACATCGGTTTGTGTATACTTGTCTATTTAAAATCTTGAAAGAACTGATTGAAGAATGACAAATGTACATGAGCTGTATTGCTTGTTTGTTAGTTGTGGTCTTCCTTGTCTGTGTATCTATGTCAACCTTTCATCAATGTGATAGTGTCGTAGTTGCCAGTGATATGACTTAAATAATGTTGAGAAAACAGGGTAACATTCTAAACCAGGGCAAAACTTATGTGACCATGATTTAGTTATATAATTATGTGTGATGTATCAAAGTATACCTCCCTTAAGAATTGTGTTGAAATATCTAGTTGTGTTTCTTGACAACCATGTGTACAATACTTACGTATGTTCCATGTATTCATATTTTGTCATGAAATCATAAATATAAGCGAAGTGATGATGCTTCCTGTCATTGTGTACCTTAAAATTGAGTGAGAGTATAATTAATAGTGTAGTCTGTGTAAGAATTGACCGTTCTTTGTATGTTTAGTTTCTGATATTTTAAGTGATCCTGGATTATAACATATACTTACACTCAGCGCTCAACTCTCAAAACACTTAATTTATTATCAGATTGTGACTTATATTGAGTGTGAAAATGTGTGGTAATGTTAAATGAGTGTTGCATATTCTTTATGGCCTGTTTTCCTAAGAGAGTTGAGTGTGAGTGCAGAGTGGGGCTCTTAAACAGAAATATTTCTCCCTTATGTTAAAATCTTGATAAAAATAGACGAAAAGGAATGTTAGCACTCATTTTACATTTCCATGCATTTTGCACACTTAAATTTGCACTGTCAGACAAGAGCGAGTAAAGTAGTGATTTGAGATGTAAGTTCTGAGTGTAAGTATCGGTGATAATCCTAGGCTCTGTTCATAGAAGTTCAGTATGATTTTACTGTCTTGTATACTGGATCTACTTACATGAAACTTGTGTTTTTGTATGTTTCATTAATAAATGTGTGATATTATATCATCCAATTCATTCCTTTGTTTTACTGTGTACCTCAGTTGTATATGTGAATTGGGATTTTTGTTCATTGTCACTTGATCTATAATGATGCTAAGTGTAAACTCTTTGATAATGATAAGATAATTATACCTGTTGACTTTTCTACATTAAGAGCACAGTTGAAAATTAACAATCAGTAAGGCTATGGTTGACTTAAAGGAGTCTTAATACCTATTTTTGAGTTAGTGTTGTTTATTTATAAGTTTGTTTTATGTGTATTTTACAGCATGCAGATGAATATTGATGACTATGAGACACTACAGACTATTGGAAGTGGGTCGAAGAAATCTTTGGATACCAACACACCACTGTACTTTGGTTATGCTGATGTTGTCATACCTGAACATTTAGCAGCAACTACCGAGCAGTTAGATGGCTGTATTGGTGATGTTACCATAAATGGAGAGTAAGTCATTGATGATTGATATGTCAGTAGTATAGCAAAGGGCTGCACCAATACAGATGTCTCTCAGTTCAGTTTTGGTTTGTGGTATTTGGTTCAGTTATATAAATATACAAAGTTTCTATTTGATATCTTACTCTCGAACTGGAGTTACTCACATCATTCCTTGAATGCGTATAATTTACACCAAAACAAAAGGTGAGTTTGGTAAATGGGTCACTTGGGTCAAGATTAGTGATACTTAAATCAGTGTTAAATCTCCTTGGCTTAATGGAATTATGTTTTAACAATCTTTGCTCGCTCACAGTGACAGGGTTAAATGACTTTATCAGAAAACACTTGATGGATGTTGAATAAAGTTGGTCTGTAAGTATCCTAAAATAACCTGAAGCGGGTTTGATTACAAAGATTCTGCTGCATGCTGGGGGGGTCGCTAGAGTTAAAAATAGAAAATCTTTATTTTTACAAATAGGTTGTATGTTTCATTTGGTCACCATTTTTAGGCGAATGTTGTGATATTGTATTGTATTGAATGTCCTGTTTTCTATCAACCTTTTTTGAAAATCTTTTTAGATTTCTCAATTTTGCCGTTATTCAACCACGAGATCGTCCTGGCACGTCATTGGCAGCATGTCCCATACCCGACCCAGAGGGTCCATATGACAGAGAAGTTGTACCGACAATGGAACCATGGGTTGATATCACACCGGAGCCCACTACAGGTATTTTGTTTATTGTTAGAATGCTTCAATGTTGTGCTGTCGTGTATTCATGAATTAACCTATTTTGTGCAAAAACAAAATTTAGCTGTTCTAATGTTGGATAAATGGCTTTTAGTCTGAATGAATTCAGATTTCATGGATTGGAGAAATATAAAATCTACTATTTCCAAGCTTAAAAATGAGGAAATCTTAATTGATTCATTACTATAGGACACATGTTTTGTAAGCATATTTGACTACTTCAGTGTATACTGTATATTTCAGTTCCACCTACCTTGCCACCAGGTCGCTGTGCCCTGGAGATTGTTGACCCTCTAGAAATATCCGAAGATGATATTAGGGGAGTTTTCTTTGGTGCTTCAGTAAACAGCAGACTGGAATATGACAGCTTGCCTTCCTCTCTCAGAATCAGGTATAATATATAAACTCGGAGAACTTCCCGACAGTTAAGAATTGTGTGTCTACTGTTTTAGACTGTGTGGTTGACTCCATGAATTAAACAACTCCCTGTCAAATACAGCTGTGTTTCATCTGGCCTAACTTTATTACCTATATACAGTCGAACCTCGTTTATTCGACGACCTTCTATCTGAATACTTGGTATCATTCGAAATAAGTATCAGGTCCCGATGTATCTTATGCACATCGAATGGAAATGGGCTATTTGAAACCATGTATTACATGAAATAAAATTTCGGACCCAATGAATTTGAATGAAAGAGGTCCGACTGCTTATTGGCTGCATCAAAGTTCCCTGTGGCATGAAGGAGTGACTCTACATTTCCCGGCCTAGCTTGTTTGTCTGTATTTAACAACTCTAGTTTGTGAATGAGTCTGACTGAACGGCTCTTAAGTTAACTGTATCTTCATGCAAGATTGAAAAAAAAAATCTTGAGATTAATCCTTATTTGCAATCCTATCTGCAGTTTAAATGGCAACAAATTGAAATGTCATATATTTTGTCTTCACATGTGCTTAGTAGGTAATTGAAAAATCAGACCACATGAAGTGCTGTACCCTGTAGAAACAGGTCAGTCATTACAGTGAATCCCTGTAACGTTGTAAACTTCTCCTCAAAGCTGGACCGATCTTTACAGCGCATGACCATAGTGTACTTGTATTATGTATTTGTAATTTATGTGTACACGTGTTTCCTAAGTAAACAATTAACTTACTTAATTACCTATGTGATTGTTGTAATAGATCAGGGACACTGATTATGGCTAACTTTTGTTTCTGTGTTACAGGTCAATAATCAGCATGGACTTCAAGACCACAAATCCTAATGGTGTAATGTTCTACTTCGCCGACGCCAAACATACGGATCATATCTCTTTGTCGATGATGGACGGTATGGTTCGTTACACGTTTAACAGTGGTACCGGAATGGGAGAGCTGAAGACAAAGAACACGTACAATGATGGAGAATGGCATAAAGTATGTACAGTATTGATACCATCATATCACACAACTCATTTGAACCATGATATCTCAAGATACTTCAATAATGTTCGCTCCGAAGGTTAACCAAATATTCGAATACCAAAATTACCAATTGTTGCCATACCAAATATTCATTGATGTTTAAACTATATGAAATATATTTGTAATGTGTTTTGTTTAAGTAATTAATGGAAAAAAATACAATAATATTACTCATAGGTGAGTGTACGGTGAGCGACTGTACAATGAGGGGGTGTACGTCATGTGACTGTATGGTGAATAATCTGATTTATTGTTGTCCCGAACTTGACTTGGTGATAAACATGGATTTAAGGCTGCAAATGTAGCAGTTAATCAAAGTGTTGAATGTCAGCTAAGTAAGATGAACATCCCTTCAGTCGTATTGTTTTATCAAGTTTCATCAAGACCACAGGATGGAAAATATTGAGTTTTAATGCCAATTAACATCAATGCTATGCATAAAGGCTAACCTATACTATTTTGTTCTATAGTTGGTTATTGGTCGCAGTATGAGAGAAGGTACTATGATGATTGACGAGGATGAATTTGGACCGGTAGAATCTGCTGGTAGAGCTAGATCTATCAATGGTAAAGCACCATATTATATTGGAGGTATTGAGACATCTAATCTACCATCTGGTGCTGTCAGAAATCTTGGGGTAAGTAATTGTATGAACTTATATGTAAAGAAATACAGTGGGACCTTGTTTATTCAACAACCTTCTATCCGAATACTCGGTATCATCCAAAATAAATATCACGTCCCTATGTATCTTCTGCACATCAAATTGAATTGGGCTTTTCGAAACCACGTATTATTCAAAATAAAATTTGGACCTGATGAATTCGAATGAACAAAGTCCGACTGTATTCAGTTCTATTCAAATATCATTGGTGATAAAATGCAGAGTATAAAGTGATTGTGTAATAGATTATGCTTCATTATGTATAACATGCAGTTGAATTGTTGATGCAAGTTTTCATTTCTACACAATACTAGTGTTTCAGTTATTTTACATCATATTTTTGTTTGTGATTCAGGGAGTGGTATCTGGTTTTGTTGGTTGTATCGCTAACATACAAGTTAACTCTGTGGATATTGGACCTCCACCAGTACAGAATGGTACCCAGCCATGCTCTGATCTATCTGATAATGGTGCTTATTTCTATGGTGATGGTGGCTATATCAGACTAGGTATAAACAATTCATTTTATTGTCCAGTAATCTTCATGTGCAAAGATATCACTTACTGCAATATACTTGTACTACTTGCTATGATTCAAATCTCTCAGTCCCTAACAGCTCCCTAAAATTATGTTTCTATTACTTATACTCCCGACTTCTGCTTGAAAGCATAATATGATATGGGTTTGCGTGATGATTCCGATACAACAATATGTAGTTTGACAGTATCTGTTATACTTTCAGTCTTGCACACTAATATGTATATGCATTGTGCGGCTAATTGATTCACTATAAAACATTAACAGAAATAAAATAAATTGATTGGAGTAAAATTTCATCAAGGTGTATTGTTTGTCTCACTTGTAACGTTTTTGTTTTAGGGGATTCATTCAGCGTTGGATTGGATATTGATATTTCAATAGAGTTGCGACCTCGCTCAATTAATGGCGTTATATTCTCTGTACATGGTACTAAAGGTGATTTTGTCGTCTTACAGTTGGTGAAAGGAGAGGTATGTAAATAAATTGTTCTATTGACTCTAGCAGTGCTAACTAGTGTATGGTCTTATATATACTCAGCACAATTTTTTACCAACCATTCTTCATTCAAATTCATTTTATTACTTTTGAAACTCATTTTTATACCAAAAATACTTGTCGATTGTCATGAAATGTAGCATACATGTTGCGTACACATGCAATATTATTGTGTTAAGTTCTTTTCTTGTATCCTAAAAGTTGGTCAATGAAAATTTAGAAATCTCGTATTGTGCGTTATTAAATGTACTGAATATAGTTAACACTAGCAGATCCAGGTGAGATGCACCAAGCATGCACCCCCTCTAAAATGTCCCAACCTTACACATATGTCTGAGTATAAATACTTAAATACACAGAGATCTTTAATTATAAGACTTTTTCAAATAAGTGATTCTGATATAAATATATGGTATATGTTGTCAAATCTGTGACCATGAATGTCATATGGTTCAACTGTAGAATGGGAATTACTTTTAGATTAATGTTCTTTAGTTTTATATGATATTATTACATGACTGATCTCCATATTACATGATTGTGTATGTATTTATTGTAGATGTGGTTTACTGCTGACAATGGTGCTGGTGCTTTTAAAATAAAATATTCTCCTGAAATGAACAATAAGCTGTGCGACGGAGAATGGCATACAATAAATGGTACATCACACTAATCTACATTCTTCATTCATAATTGTGTTGTAATTCACTTTATTTATTGCTTGTTAAAAACTGAGAATAGTTGATAAAGTTGTACTGATTGTTTCTTTAAACTTCTCAGTTTTTGTATAATGAAAATATGAACTTTTGAGCTTCTAAACTGTGAATGAAAGTGTTTTGCATATAAATGGCATGTCAGTTGGGCTGGTACGTCTGAGGGCTGATATGACTGTGGCGCTGATATGTCCATGAGGCTGGTACTTCCAAGGTGCTGGTATGCCCTAGGGGCTGGTACTTCCAAGGTACTGGTATGCCCTAGGGGCCGGTACGTCTGTGGTGCTGATATGTCTGTAGGGCTGATGGAAATGTTGTATAGTAGGCTGGATATCCAATGGAAATGTTGTATAGTAGGCTGGATATCCAATGTAAATGTTGTATAGTAGGCTGGATATCCAATGTAAATGTTGTATAGTAGGCTGGATATCCAATGTAAATGTTGTATAGTAGGCTGGATATCCAATTTAATGATGATTTGCTTGTTTATTTTCCTGTTTCCTGTCTGTATTTGTCAGTTTGTAATATGGATTATATTATACAGCTAAGAAGAACAAGAATGTGGTAACCCTGGTTGTTGATAATTCAGAGCCAATGGTATCTAAGAGTTCAGGTTCTGCTACAGCCACAGATACAAGTAACCCCATCTATCTGGGAGGAAAACCAAGTAAGAAATATGTTATTTATGATTATGATTTATTCATCATTCCCACGTGTCTATTATTGTAGAGGGATGTATTGTTTTCTCACATCAGTCAGTCTGTCAGTTATTGGTCAGACGAGAAAACTTACAGCCTACAGCTGTCGAAATTCATTACCTATTTTCCTTGACTGCAGATGACTCACAATGTTTTGGTTATTACGTTTCATTGACGTAGAGAATGAGAACAATTTCCAGTCAGTAACTGCTCCAGACTTGTATCTTTGACAGTCAAGCTTTATTGGTATAACTGTTGCTTCTGCAGTTTTAGGGATCTGTAGGTCAAAGGTCAACTTCTGAATGACCTTGAGACTATTGCTTATAAATAAATGACTTGCATGTGGTGAATTAATTACCTGTTGAAAGACTTAAGGTCATTGATAGTTTCTGCTCAATTACCGGAGAATGCTCTTTACAAACTTCAAACTTATTAAAGTGGTTGTCTGTGGTCATTAGGTGACCACTATTCCTTTTGGAGGGGTGGCTTGGTCAGTTTCCTGTCATAGGCTATCGTTGGTGATATGCGTTTTATAAAAAAGATCGTGTTATTTATAACTTCTTCATGTTGGATGGGAGACTTGCTGAAATGGTCATTTCTTCTACCAGTCTGTATGTCCCCAAAACACTTGAATTAGTCTGTCCCAAAAACACTTGAATTAGTCTGTCCCCAAAACGCTTGATTTAGTCTAAAACTGATAGCCTTATTTTAAGCAAATTGATAAAACACAATCGATATATATATATGACAGTTTGTATGTTAGCAATTTTTTCCAGTCCATGATCATTACAGTGACTAATGTAGGTTCGTTTGACATAATAATTTTAGTGTTCAACTCCAATTGGTAATGGAATGTTTTGCACATAAATAAATGAAACCAATCTCGGTTACCTCTCAAAATTGATGTACTCTGGATTTCAACCGAAATGTGCATATAAAAATAAACAGCTACCATTTTCTAGTTGAATGAACAATGAACCAATCGATAGGCTTATAATATTTCTCTTTATTAATTGAAGGAATCTTTTGATCTTTTCATTTCAAGATAAGACGGCGACATATTAGTATGGAAAGCAGTCTTTTTACTTTGTTTGAAGATTTCTCTGAATCTTTGCTATTGACCGCAGATTTATTTACTATTACTGTATATTGATGACTTTGTATTGCAGATGATATAACGAAGGGAATCCGTGCTAAGGGAGACTATCGTGGATGTATGCGTAACTTATTTATCAATGATGAACGTCAATATCTTGCCTCGGGACTTGGAGTCAACGATGTCAGTGTTCAAGGTTGCCCAGCAAATTAAACGAAATATTCAACATGAACTTACTGTGAAAAATTGATTTATGCCAACCACAAACTCTTTTATTCTCTCGTGAAATAATTACTTTTCGTGATAACAAAAATATGATATATGAATCCTCAATAAAGACCAACTTGGGTATACAATATTATGTGAACAGCTGTCAATATGTCAGAATATTATCATGTATGTATTTTTCCATGTAAGGGATTATGTACTGTTTACAATTACGATATTCAGCTTTAAGAGACATTTTGATATTGTACATTTGCAGTAATATACTTCAAAATATTTACATTGATAATTGTGTTGAAATATAATGATATAAATGTGAGTTTGATACTGGTGAATATTTTATATTAACAGAACAAATACTCATTTTTCTCGTGTAGAAGTCGAGTCTTCCAAACCTTTTGATTGCACATGCTGAAACAATCGATAAATATATTTAAGACAGTTACCGAGTTCATACTTTCATATTGTCACAAATTATTTATAGATTAAAGATGGTGAATTTCTGTAGTGTTATACTGAACCTAATATAGTTGATGGTGTGGAGAATATTAATGCCAAAATGTTCACAAACAACTTGTATTTATCAGTTCTAGTCACTGTCTTATTATCTTGGCCAGTATTATGCATGTATACTAGCGTTTCATGTATATCATCAGTTATAAGCAATAGTTTTGACTGCTTTCAGTAGATACATGTATTGTTTAGTACGGTTTGCAAGCTTTTTTTCATTAAAATCTTGGTGATTTCACAAATTCAAGAAATACTAGAAAAAAATATAGAAAAATAATAAGTTCATAAACTTCCACTACTAAAATTGGGTTGTAACAACAGAATTATGTTAATTTGAATACACTAAAATTTTAGAATTTCTTTATTTCAAATTAATACATAAAATGCTATTGATATTGTTTCTTTACATGTTCATCCTAGGACTGTCATTGATTGTAAATTTTGTATCTATATATCGACTTAAATATTTTGATATTATTTAATTATTTTGCACAATAATGATACAATGAAATATTTAAGAATTCCTGAATACATAGATCCTTCAATACAAACTATATAAAGTTAGCATTCTGTCTTTGAACTGAATTTTGCTTTTCGGTCATAGAAGATATCGGGTCGTTATGTAGCGTACAGACTTAAATCTACTCTACAATTAGTCATTTAGTAATGACACAGATCTTGACCATGGAAACTATCGTGTTTTGATGGCAAATATTTACTGGTTTCTTTCATGAAAATGATGATTTTTATGCCCTTAATTTTATATATATAGATACATGGTCACCCAAATTTCTAATCGATATATCTTTAACTTGGCAAAATTGTTTGTACATCAATATCACGATTAACAATGACAGTCCTAGTTCACCAAGTGTTAACTGGTTTTATCATAAAATATGCTTATCCCTACAGTATAGTCCTACCACTGCAAACAGCTTGTGTTATGAAACTTTAGACCCTTTTTTATGTTGACCTTTGTCAGCCAAAAAAATTCTAGCTATAGTTGAACACTTGGACTGTTACATCATACCTGCGGAATTCAATTTTTTATGATTTTACTTCTTTATATTGTTATATACATGTATATAACGGTCGCGGTTTTATAGGTATTCTTACAGTCCTATCTTAACGAGGGATTACCTACGTCTGTTTTACTGGGATATATGCTTAGTTTGTTTGACATTTTATTTTCTAATGTTTACCTTTATTTTAAGTACCTCCAATGTTTTAGACAATCTTACTGTAGTTGTTTTATCTTGTATTCATTACATCAGAATGCAAGAACGCTTTACTGAACTACAACTCCTTTTGGAACCTGAAGATTACTTTTATTTAAGCAGATTTTATTGATAGCATTTGTTACATGAACATATGACTGTGTTTTTCAGTATCTTACACGCTGTTGTATGTAACGCATATTGTAAACATGTCATGACTGAAGAACAATCTGTGTGCCAGATACACATGTAGCTTTGATAAATGTAATCTTCACACGATCTTTGCATTGTTTTCTTGTTTATGTACATTTCATGTATAAGCATTAATTTCCAGCATTTCAAACCCAAATGAAAATGTTTTATACGGTCAAGATCTACTGTTTTAAGTTACTGATTGGAAAAAAAATTCAAATATGTGATGTTAAATTTAATAAAATGTAGTGAATTGTATTTACCTCTAAGAATATTGGTTTTATTTATGTGAAAGTATTAAAAATATAAAATTGCTCAAAATACATATACTGATTGTACTAAAACGACAAAACAAAATAAACATCTTATGCAGAATATAACTTGTTTGTTTCTATGGACTACCTGTCCTTGTAGTGACTATATGTTGTTCTGGTAATACGATTGATTGAGTGTAGCTGAACGATATAATGCATTGTCAAGCCAACATCAGATGACCTATAACTTTCTTGCCTCCATTTTCTGGAGATATATAGTTTACATAACAAATTATTTATGCATATACGCACACACATACCAAAAAAGAAATATTCACATAGAAAATAACTAGATCAGACTCAAGTCTTGTAGTTGCAAGAAACTTTTTCAAAAAATTACTATGCAATGATTTAGATAATGTCTGTTTGGGGGCATTTACGTGCCTTTTTCTCAAAATTATTTCTCGGCAAATTTTGATAGAAAATACAACTATGTACTTTTAAACTGATTTTCTGTCAAACCTCTTGTAGAATATTGTTCCAAGTATACATAACCTGAAAGCTAGTCGTTTCTATTTTCGATTGATTCAAGGTTCGAGTTTCTACGGTTCTGTGCCACCCTCTTCTTTTTGTAGGCATGGAATGGGAGTATACATGGCTTGATTTGTTCAGCAACCATGTGATGATTACATGTACATTGCTTTCATATCTAAGCACGCATTCAATATTTTGGTGTGAAATGTATAATCAGGTAATAACAAGAGCTGCAAAATGGTTTCACTGAACATATATTTTGTAAATCAAAACGACAAACATGGTAAAAGAGAGAGAATAAGTTGCTACAGGGAACGCCACATACATAAGACAATGCCTCCCCACACAGACCTCCGGGAAAACAACAATCCATAAAACATAAGGCACTTGAGGAGGTTCAAGGGTACATGCATTAGGATACAGGCGCAAGGAATGGCCTGGCCAACCACAAAGAGGACAAACAGTGGGTGGGGAAATTAATGGATGGAAAAGAACACATAATAAGGCACATAAAAATTTTATAATTATCTGAAGTTCAATAATAACCTATTCAGTACCAGTAAGTTTATTTTGAACAGATGATTTATTTTTATCTACATCACTATCTGTTCCTGCATTCATTTCTTGACTACTTAATGAATCAACTTCAGCACCAGACATATTCATCCCAACAGCTGTGTCTACTATGTCAGTGTCTACAGTACTTGTACCAATAGTTTCTGCAAGGACTTCATCAGTAAATGATTTGCCTGAAACAAATATAAATAATTAATTAAAACAAATGCATTTTAATATTGTGTACATCCCAATAGTCATATTTCTGACACCATACTCAATCATTTTCATACCAATTTAGAGTAAAATTTAGATTTCTATTTGAGATCACAATTTTTTGAGCCTGCGGTGACTTGACATCAGTGTAAATAGACAACACTGCAAGAGGCATAAATAACTGAATAGAAGAGGATTTCTGGAAAACCATAAAAATTAGCATTTGGTAAGTTTTTGCTCATCATGGTAGCAGCCATGACTGTGGGTAGTTATGAATAGGTCCAGTGGAATATTTATGCAAAGGAGGACTCGTTACTTATTCATGTTATGCTACCAAAAGTAAATGCACTCACTGTAGAAGAGCAAATATTTTATGCTCCATTACAAATATGAGCTGTAAATATGTTAAGCTGGTTAATAATGCTAGAAAAACTTTATATTTATAATGTTTTCAAGAAAACATGACCACTCATATTAGAACTACTTTTTAAAAACTGACACATCTTACCAAATAAAGCACTATGTTCCACATGATAATATCCATGTTTATCTTTAGGTTTTCCCATTGCACATATTTGTAATGTATTGACTGTATCTGACCCAAAGTCACAATCTTGGAATTCTTTAAATAGAGCCTCATCAATTCTCTTCAAGCCTGAAAACAAAGGGTGCTTGAAATACAACTTTGCTATTGCTAAATTGACCAACTCCTTAAGTCAGCAAGTTATTCAAAGATCATCATCATCAGCCTCATCATAATCAGCAGCCTCATCATCATCAACCTCATCATCATCAGAATCATTGGCCTCCTCATCATCATCATAGGCCTCATCATCAGGAGCCTCATAATCAGGGGCCTCATCATCAGCGGCCTCATCATCAGCGACCTCATCATCATAGACCTCATTATCATTGGCCTCATCATCATCATAGGCCTCATCATCAGCGGCCTCATGATCATTGGCCTCATCATAGGCCTCATCATCAGCGGCCTCATCATCAGCAGCCTCATGATCATTGGCATCATCATAGGCCTCATCATCAACGGCCTCATCATCAGCAACCTCATGATCATTGGCCTCATCAGCGGCCTCATCATCAGCGGCCTCATCATCAGCGGCCTCATCATCAGCGGCCTCATCATTAGCGGCCTCATCATCACGGCCTCATCATCAGCGGCCTCATCATCAGCAAGCCTCATCATAATAGGCCTCATCATCAGCGGCCTCATCATCAGCGGCCTCATTATCAGGGGCATCATCATCATCAGAATCATCAGCAGCAGCACCAGCAGTATAAATGATTAAATAAGAGCTCCGAGCTGAGGCAGGCGTGAAATTATATAAGTGTAATGTATACTGACTGTATTAAGGAAGCAAAACATTAATACAAAATGTGCCCGTACAATATACTTTAGAACCCAACACACGGTTCAACCAACGCTGTAAATACTTAAACTACCTTATATGAAAACCATAGAAATTCAGTAAACCAATGTTTCCAGATTTTACCATTTTACTAAACTAAAACATATAGATGGAAGAGAAATCATACCTTTTTTCTGCCAGCCTTTCAACTGTGACATCTTCATAATGGTTGCATGAGGTTTGAAGCCTCTCTTATCAGGGGAGACTATTTGTTGATCAAGAAACGATTCTTCAACAACTGAAGCAATATTAGAGAGGGATTCTAGTTGATTACCTCCCCTAACTTTAGCAAATACAACCTGTTGTTTGAAATGTCCAAGGCCACTTATATCTAATATTAATGGAGATGCTGAATGTAATGGCAGTAATTTTTGGGCAGCGTTGTCAAGTGCAATCTGAGACCTGAAAAACGATAATTTTACCACTATGACTTATGAGTTATCTCCCTTTGTTCCTTCTAGAATTCTCTCCCTTTATCTCTTCTATAGCAAATTAATATATTATAGTACTTATACATATAATATAGATATGATAAAGGGAGAGGACTCGTGACAATCTCCTGTGGTTTTAACCAAGCAAGGTTTTCCTCTATATTAATAATGATAAAAATAATACATTAAACACAAGCCAATTTTCCTCTCTATTTACAGTATATACATGAACTGTAAACACTGAGAATGTTAGAATAAACTTTTTACATCCAACATTATCTGATTATAGTACTGACACTTTTGTAGCTCACATTTAGTTCAAATGATTTTTTTCAAATTGGCTGTTAACTATCAAACCCCGTTGAACACAAGGCTTGTACTAACAACCTTTCGGTTAGGTGTCAAGAGCTTTACCCCTCCGCCACTACGCCTCCCTTGAGTTCATGTATTAGGCATCCACATGAAATTTAGACATAAATACCAAGTATGAAAAAATATATTTACCTCCGCATATCCTCTTCCGACTCTAAACTTAACACCATCAACGTTATATGTAGTTTAGAGACGCTGGTTACAGCACCAGATAAACGTTTGTTCTTGGATATAACTGCTTCTTGTACTTTTTGTAAGGCATCTTTAATCTGAAACCAACATCTAATGATATGTAATAAAACGCTTCCGAATACAAGAACTCTTAAAACAATTGCGAATACTGTCATCTGGTGTGTGACTCAATGATCTGACCATATAGGAAGAAAATTATCCAATAATGGAAATACCTATGTGAAGCCAAAGTCATTTACTTGATAATGATAAGGGTAATATTTGTATCATGTAAATTTTAGTCCGTTACAGTCATGATAAAGATAAGGAATGAAAACAATACATTTTCATTTTTCATTTTAATTCTGAAAACTGGTCATTCACATGTCCCAATATATACATGTATGTTAAATGAACAATTACTTAAACAAATGAGAAAATTAAAAATACTTTTATCTTAACAGCTACCTGGCTAGCTCGATCAGTTTGCAGAGTGCTGGACTGTCACCCGGCAGATCCATGTTCGATTCCCGGGATAAGCAGATGTTCTCCCGTGACATAGGCTACAGTCATGTCCTCCACATGTGGAGAAGTTGTCAGTTGCTTGCAGAGGAGCAAGTTAGTACTGGTTGATAATTAATTCCAGAAAAACTGGTTAGGTCAACTGACAGTCGTATATGACTTAATTTTTTTTGCAAAAATTGTATAAATCTAATGAAAACAAACAAATTTACCTTAGTATTGCTTATTTGAACTGCAACAAAATAGTTTACAACCTGTTTCTTAGTACAGCTTGCACTACTGCGGTGTTCTTTATCACTGGAATTAGTGTCAGCAGTTTTTGGAGACATTTTAAGCTGTTTAGTCTTACTCATCAATTTCATTGCTTTAGGTTTTCCATGTCTCTCAAGTTCTCCTAAAATTAAACATGGTATTAAACATGTATTTATTTAGAAATATATACAAATAAAACAAGCAATAAATGGTGCTATTTTTTCCCAGAAAGTATATAGTGGATATTTGTGAGTTTTGGTTTGAGATCTAAAATTGTTTCAACGATTGAGCAGCCAACGAAACATTTTCATGAGTGGCAAATATACATGCTGACGAGGTGAAATATATATGTAACTCGATCTTGCACCGAAACACAAATAGTAAATTTTTCATGCTTCATAGTAATTTTGGACTTTTTTTATTTTTCAGTCGTGAATTACGTCAAATTTCCTCGTTGAATGCCTAAATAATTTATATGACGTCATTTATATGACGTCATCAAAACTTTGATAATTTCATTGTGAAGTATTGGATAATAATTCCCCGTTATTCCGCAGTAAAACACCGGAAAGCGTGATATAAAATCAACCAGTGGTGTAAAGACTGAAGTTAATGGACAAGTCCTCTAGACAGCAAATTTCGCTAGGGCTTACAGTACTTTGATTATAAAACTAAACCGGAAGTTACAGGGCTCGAAATTACAGCGTATTAGAAATAAATCAAGCTTGCTAAACTACAGCAACAAAGAACTCTGTCAGGTATCTTTTTGATTAAGAATAATAAACGCTATCAAACAGACATACTATTGAACACAGCAATATGTGTCAAGATTGGGCGTATGGTACGATTCGCACTCATTTTGTAACAGGCAGCGACGGATGGATAGGTATATAACACGGCGCATCGCTAAATGTTACGGGAATTATGACTGGAGCGGAGCCGTGGTCCAGTGGTAAAGGGCTGGACTAGTAACCCAGTGGACGTGGGTTCGATCCCCCGCTCCACTGACATAATTAATGGTCTTTCGGGTGAGCCCTAAAACCGAGGTAGGCCTACCATGTATCAGTGATAAACAGCGGGCATTTAAAACAACCTGCCGGGTGTATCTGGAACCTGCCGTGCGTTCGGTTATGGCTAATACACTCGCACGAGTTAAGAAACTGTGCACGCATTTTGCAACCGAACGCTCCGTTTGCCAAAAAGTACGCGCCCTTCGCTAGCTACCTCGGAGATGCTCGAGCGAGTGGGCGCACAGTGGGCGCGTACTTTTTGGCAAACGGAGCGTTCGGTTGCAAAATGCGTGCACAGTTTCTTAACTCGTGCGAGTGTAGCCTTAACCGAACGCACGGCTGGATACTTCCTGTATCATGCATTATTCCCCGAAACTAAAAAGGTCTAACCACGTCTGGGGGAGTTGGTCACGCGGCAAAGCCGATACCAAAGATGAACTCTATAATACACCGCATTCCTCACTCGTGATCTGTATATAGTTTATCTAATCATGGAACAGGGTTTTTGTTTCTGAAGTCCAGCATATCTGCTTTATAACAGTTAAACTTGACATAGGATGCTTTATATATAGACAGTCCGTAGTAGGACAGAGTCGATTGATAACCATGCTCGGTTCCAGAACGGGGACCGGGGGTAACACCTGGACCCCCCCCCCCCCCCCACTGACGAAAATTGCTGGATCCGCGCTTGATAACTACCATAGATATAGACCTATCTTCGTTATCAATATGTTTAATTGTATGACACTTGTGACAAAATATTCTGGTCGTAAGTTTAGCGGAAGATTTTGCTTGACAAAAACTAATTGGATGGACGACGGATTGTTAGTAAGCACATACTCTGGCAAAACAAAGAAGAACCCCATTATTTAAAATAAAGAAATGTTTACCCAGCCTGACTAGTTAACATCGAAATAAAATCTTTGTTGCTTACATACATTTCATACGAGATCAAATGTACGTTATCGTACACTACGTAACAGGTGCACAGTTTATGCTTAGTATGATCAGCTGACAGTTTTTGTCACTCACCTGAAAATAAGTTGGACGAAGTACACTCGTCGTCAACAGATGTTTGAGGGAGTTGTCCCGAGTCATCGGTACCAACAAAATGTGGCGCATGGATATCTTCATCAACAGTTTTTTCACATATTCCTGGTGTACCTTTGTCAGACATTGATGCAACGCTGGGTTCAGCAGCGACGGTGCTAGTTTCATCCACTATAACGTCACTATCTGTACTTATGTTTGTATCCATTTTCACATAGTCTTCTCCAGAACCAAGATTAGTGATGTATAGATTTCACTTACTTCATTATCACATCCCTGTTATATTGATATTTGTTCGCAAGAATTGTCAGTTAAATCCACAATTAAAGGAATGTCTACTTAAGCTCTTTTCAAACACATCATCTGTAATAGTTTTATCTAAGCATCGATTTTTTTCATTCAAGACATGACATAATTAAGTTTCTGGAAAATTGTTTGAACAAAAATGTCTTTCCTGGTATTTGTATTTGCTAAATAATAGATAAATAAATATGTTCATCTATTTCTGAATGTATTCCAAATGTATCAAGTTTATCAGATGGATTAGTAATTTCCCATTCCCCATGCTGAAATAAAACAACAAACTATTTATTTATCTATTTATTTAGACAATACAATTAACACCATTTAACAATGCTGTATAAAAATAAAATGCACGCTTTAAAATAGACATGTTATAATCTTATACAAACTATTGTGCTAAACACACTGTTAACATTCCTACGAACAGGTCACAAAGATATGATGTTTAACAAATCTACATTATCAACCTTCATGAGTACTTTTAGGTACTTTTAAATATGTACCTAGTATCTAGCCTATGTAAACGTTAAATGTTTGAACTAGTTTTATCCAGCAATAATAGAAAACAACTTGTGACACTCCAGGAACCACATGTTACATCAAATCATCCTGAAAATTGGTCAGAAGTTTTCCTGATGAATTTTAGGTCAGGTGAGTAGTATAGGGTATCATGGCCCTCTTGTTAACCTAAATAAACATGAACAATATATTTCATTAGAGTGTTAATTAAAAGATACAGTTTTCGATTATTTGAGCTTGTGACCTAGTTTTAAACCCTAAGAGAGCAACATTCGAACTTGACCATTGTTTATCAAGACAAACATTCTAAATATGATTTTCATGATGATTAGTTGTCAAAGGTGGCCTCTAGCGTGTTCGTAAAGCGTTGTTATGTGTAGACCTTGTTAACTATTTTTAAGCCCACGTGATCCCATTCTGACTTATTTTCAGAATTATTGGATCCAACATGTGACTTCTAGAGTGTTCACATGTTTTTCGTCGCAGTCGTTCTAACATGGTTTTACTATTTACATATCTGTATTGTATATACCGATCAAATCTTACATTAACCATTAAACCATTTTATTTTCAACCGAACAACGTTTGTGACCTTGACGAGGATTGGTTAACCTTTCGATAATGGGTACGTAACTCCACTGAATTTCGATAAATTAGCCGAGATCCAATTCCATTACCGACATCCACATCTAATACAACATCTGCAATATTATTGCTAGTTTCTTGTAATGATATTAAATATTATAAACAAAGTCCGATTTTATTAACCGCGAACGGATGAATATATTACATGGTTCATTTATTTAAAAAAATAGGTAAATCAAGTTGTTCGTGTTTTTTCGTGTGTTTTAAGGAGCAAATACCTTTACAGTGTTGTGATAAAGAGGTAAATCATACACGTATAATTGTCACAGATGGTTCTGTTGCTCAGTGGGTACGTCACACCTTTGTAAGACAAGATATTGCTGGATCGAATCTTGCTGTAGTGACTTACGGAAAACACGAACACGAAATCTTACCTCAAGTGAAATCGACCAGCCCGAATAGTTCAAGGCCGCGTTCGCGGTCAATGTAACAGCACTATATATTGATTCAAATGTACATACAAAAATCTAAGAAAAACACAGCACAATAGGAAAAATATAGACGATTACGTCTCCATTGGATTTCGGTAAGGTAACGTACCGTTCGATAAGGCCTATATTAAATGTGTTTACCAAACCTAAAAACATTCACTTCTTTGTTGTTATGTATTTTGTCTTTCGAAGCAAAGTAATAAACACTTTTATTGCAATGGTGCTATATTTGCAAAGAAAACATTTTGATCGCGATAGAGGCATTATTCTTCTTATTGTAAACATTACAATGTTTATACGAAAACCAGATGAACTTAATATTGTTCGTCTTAACAACTGAGTCTGAAAGTAGATCTATAGTATATTTCAAGATTTATCTAGTGAGTAGTGTTGTAAGTCAACCCCTTGGGAAATTGCCCAGCGTTGGAATCAAGAGGATTCTAGGTTTTATGTCCATTCACGAACATTTGTATTGTTTAATCAGATTAACATAAATGTGTGATTTCACGACCGATTCAATAAGAACTGATGAACTATATTGAAACACACTATACTGTCTATGACTATAGTCTCACAAGTTTTTTTTATACAACCTCCTACGAAGCCATCTCCCCTTTAATATACAGGTATCGGAGTTACTATTTGTAGCATAATCGAGTGGCCAGCAATCGTAACATCTCGGCATTTTTTACGTTGCACAACAAATTTTCAAGATATTTCGTATTTTCTATTATTTGACCTGGTGTCCTAGTTTTTGACTTAATGTGATCCAGTTTCGAGCTTGACAAGGAGATTGCCAAGACCAACATTCTGACCAAGTTTCATTAAGGTTGGATAAAAATGTGGTCTCTTTCGTGTTCACAAGGTAACTATTGACTGATGACAAATACCAGAGGACAGACTAAGCTTTTGGCAAAATAGGGTCCTCCTCGGCTTTATCTAATCATATCAGGAGTGCGTCCCAAATTCAAGTGCATCACTGTTTTTGTCAAACATTAGCGAATAAATTAACATGACAAGAATTAAAACGCTTGACATTGCAAGAATCTAGGGACTACAAAGGCTGACTTAGTTATGCAGTCTTCCCATGAGCTGGACAACCCCATCCCCCTGTAATTGCTGGATTGTTTCCCATCGATCAGGAGGAGCAGTTATTTGATATTTTCAAAGGTGCCATCCTCCTACTTAGAAGATATATAACGTCCTGTTATTTATGCTTACAACGACACGTAGTAGCTTAGAAGTTTACATTGCTGTGATGCGCAGATTGTATTTCTTATGCCCGTAGATTAAACTTTTATAATTGGAATTGTTGAGTGCTTTTTACACTAAACCGATATACAAGTCAATGTTTGTAAATGTTAAGTGTGTCATTGCTGGTTAAAAGTACCAATTAATCATAATTCGATACATTTTTCCACACAAGTAACAGCAGGTGGCAATATGCGAGAGATAAAATGTCTACATTTGAACACTACACTAACCCTAATCTAAGCCTAGACTACCGACGTACTGTACAGAAAAAAACTTCCTGCAAATATTTGCTCAGCCCATCCACATACCATTTGTACGGACGTTTATTGCTGCACTACTATACTGCAGCCAGCAAAGTACGAGTTCAGACTTACCGTATCGAAGCCAATAAACAGTAATTAAAGTTTTACCATGATTGACGCAACGTAGATCTTCAATCAAGAATGAAATTACCTCCCTTGTCCTACGTGCAGTAATAACTAATAACACGGGCGTTGAGGACAGGTCAACAGGGACGCAGCTTACCTGAAATTGAAGTGTAGGCCTAGTTTTAAGGGGAAATATGTTTGTAGGTAGATCGTTGGAAATGCGTTTTGGTATATATTTCGTTCCGGTCATTATGCTAAAATAAATTATGGCAGTTTTGGTAATTTAATTTTCGAGTGTAGGCCGCGGCCTTTTGGAATATACGCCCCTGGTCAAAACTTTTACACAATCATCTCTTTCGACAATATGTATGACGAATTTATATAAAAAACACCTGTTCCCATAATATAAAGTATATAAATTTCTCAACACATATAGCTCTATGTAAATGCATGTACTTAGATACTATGGAAATGAATTATTATTTCAGAGTAATGTACATGTACTTAGATACTTTGGAATGAATTATTATTTCAGAGATATGTATATGTACTTAGATACTATGGAATTAATTATTATTTCAGAGATATGTATATGTACTTAGATACTTTGGAATGAATTATTATTTCAGAGATATGTACATGTACTTAGATACTTTGGAATGGATTATTATTTCAGAGATATGTATATGTACTTAGATACTATGGAATGAATTATTATTTCAGAGAAATGTATATGTACTTAGATACTATGGAATTAATTATTATTTCAGAGATATGTATATGTACTTAGATACTTTGGAATGAATTATTATTTCAGAGATATGTACATGTACTTAGATACTTTGGAATGGATTATTATTTCAGAGATATGTATATGTACTTAGATACTATGGAATGAATTATTATTTCAGAGAAATGTACATGTACATAGATACTATGGAATGAATTATTAGTTCAGAGATATGTACATGTACTTAGATACTTTGGAATGAATTATTATTTCAGAGATATGTACATGTACTTAGATACTTTGGAATGAATTATTATTTCAGAGATATGTATATGTACTTAGATACTATGGAATGAATTATTATTTCAGAGAAATGTACATGTACTTAGATACTTTGGAATGGATTATTATTTCAGAGATATGTATATGTACTTAGATACTTTGGAATGGATTATTATTTCAGAGTAATGTAGATGTACTTAGATACTTTGGAATGAATTATTATTTCAGAGAAATGTACATGTACTTAGATACTTTGGAATGGATTATTATTTCAGAGTAATGTACATGTACTTAGATACTATGGAAGTGAATTATTATTTCAGAGATATGTATATGTACTTAGATTCTATGGAAATGAATTATTATTTCAGAGATATGTATATGTACTTAGATTCTATGGAAATGAATTATTATTTCAGAGATATGTATATGTACTTAGATTCTATGGAAATGAATTATTATTTCAGAGATATGTATATGTACTTAGATTCTATGGAAATGAATTATTATTTCAGAGATATGTATATGTACTTAGATTCTATGGAAATGAATTATTATTTCAGAGATATGTACATGTACTTAGATACTTTGGAATGAATTATTATTTCAGAGTAATGTACATGTACTTAGATAATATGGAATTAATTAATTATTTCTCAAAATATGGGTACGACTAAACCAACAGGAGAGTACGAAATCACCAAAAGAGTAGGCCTACGACTTGACCAATGTTAGGGCCGAATGGTACGAGATGACTGTATGTGAGGGTTTATGTACAGGTCAGCATACATACACTATCTTGTTGAAGGAGTGGTTAATCATTTAGCTGTGCTTTGTGTAAACATCAACAGATATTCGATAAAAATAAACAACATTGTTGATAATAAATGAAAGATTATATAATTTGTTATTAATTAAGGGCCTAATATTTCTTTACGATCAGGGTTTTACCGTGTTTTGGGTTTAAAACCAAATAATATGGATTTGCTTTTACATGAATGCCTGAATCATCTGCATATGTCCTTCTCGGATATTAAATTGTAACGTCCCTTATTAACATAGTCTATTGAAGAACTCCACAAGTAATTTGGCTAATAATGACCGAACCACTGACACGTCAGCGGTACACATCTGTATGATAGGTAAGACCTGATACATCTACGATTAATGGCTTGAAACGCATTTATTTGAGGTTTCACCCCGCTTCTGACACCATGTTTTATTATTGTGACGACTTGACTATAATCACAGTTCTCTAACGAGTCAAACGCAAATATGTTATTATACTTTTATTTAAAAGCAAGAAGTGAAGAACATGAAAGCAGATATATTAACAAGATGAGCATGCACAATGGTACGATGAAAATCTCAGGTCTGTATCAAAGAGTATTAACAGATAATACAACAGCTAAAACCACATGCTTCTAATTTCATTAAAAGAGTAACGTGATCAACCTTATCAAGCGTTTTCTGGAGATCAAAAAGAACCATATCGGCTACATTACCCTTATTGTTCAAATCTAATCAAATATGTCACATACATGAGACAGATATCAGTGAAACCCCACTCCTGAAACCGCACTTAAATGTACATGTATATATACAGCAAGCTCTTCTCGTTACGATAATGCTCAGCCTGGTTATAGTTAATTCGTTCATAAAATTTGGAAATGTACTTAAAATGTGTACACTATCATGACTGCAGAAATTATCTTTATATACAGTTGTCCCGGACTAGTGTACATGTGCATGGAGGCTAGTTGTACAAGCATAAAATAGGGTACATATTAATAGTTATGTAGACGTGCACAACAGTCTTGCCCTAGACTAAGTCCAACTCAACTGTTGGTAGCCCTAATCGGCAATTAGACTTGTCCGAGATTTAGTGAATTTCTAGAACCCTGGCCATGAAGCCATTATTTCTTCACCACACATGAAATCTTCAAAACCCGAATGTGTATGCCCGAGTATACGTGATATACATTTGTATGTCTAATTAGAGTATTGGGGAGGTCAAACTTTTTACAGCTGTTTTAAGTGTTCTAGATTGAGCAATACTAGCCAGGTGACATCACATACATCTCATTGTCATATTGCATCGTCCTCCTTATTTATTGAATAAAACCTCAGTCTTCCTAAGTGAACAAGATAAAGACAATTCGTAATCTTTGTAAGTAGATAGGATTATTTTCGGAAAAGCGATGGCAAAATGCGATTAAACACGACCTTGCATGAGCGATAAAACAAATAATGCAAACCCTTAGTTCATAAATTATTTGCCAAAGTATAAGATGGCGAAATCGCACACCAGTCAATAACTCTTGATTTTTAACCGCCACTTATGATTTGATGATGTAAGAATCGAGCTCAAAGTCGCAATATTAACATCTGTAAACTATCCTGGAAGATTAAACATACGTTTGATGTCATGTTGTTTGCGGTTTCAAGATTATGTTATAAAGAGTCGACCTACCCGGGACGACGACTGGTCATCTGGATTGTCAACCGCCATCTGGATAGCCAACCACCATCTGGACTGCCAACCATCTGGATTGCCAGCCACCATCTGGATAGCCAACCACCAACTGGACTGCCAACCATCTGGATTGCCAACTGCCATCTGGACTGCCAAACGCCATCTGGATTGTCGGTAATTCAATGTCCTCTACATAATGTTCATCCAATGCGACGCCACACACTTGCTTTCTTTCGTGCAAGTCGAAATAAAATTGTGACTCGTCAGTGAACAAAACATCGTTCCTCTTCCGACGGGACGACCAAAGATTTACCTCGGATAAAACGATTTCGCCTTCTTTCTGGTATTTCAAAGTTGCCCCTAATCGCCGTACACGTCCAAAATATGTATATGTACCGCTGATACATTGATGAACCGGATGAAGATTATATTCCCTGGACATTCCTTTCTTGTGTTGGCTGCGTCTATGTTCTGAACCTATCCAAGAGATATGAACGGGCAATATGACGTTGCGACGTCATTCTGTCGCGGCCATTCGGTTCAAAGCTCCCGTTTGAGCCAATCGGCCATTCTTACGGAAAATCATGATTCGTAAAAATGTACAAGCTGTTCCAATTGCCGTTTCAGTATGCCGTTTGACCAAATGCAGTTCTTGAGTTGTATGTCAAGTCAGTTACTTCAACGCTAATGTTGGGGAGATCAGTTCTGAATTATTAATACTACCTTACTAAAAACCTTGAACGTTCACGAAACACGCCCACTATGTCAACTGTGATCAACTACAATATCTTGATGAATAATATCAATATTATATTGTCACGTTCTTACTTCGTAATAAGGCTAATAACTATAGGGTTGCAATGTACAAGGATAATTACCTATGTACAGCTCGATACCTGACTGAAACACGGTAAAATTTCTTCGTCATTTTCACGAATCAGAACTATTTTTTCTTATTACTTTCTGTTCTGTTTTATATAATTCAGAAGATGGCGTTGATGCAGGCATTTATTTATTTAAGACCTGCTTCAAATTAGGGAGACATTAAACACAATTTGTAGTACTTAACTACTGTAAAATACAATATCATAATTTACATGAATACACATTGAAACGTGCTTTATCTAATGATATGATTAGTTTGTCAGTTAACATTAACATACATGTTCCACTCTTAGTATGACTCACTGTCAGTCTCACAAAAGTAACCTTTATGGTTTTGGATTTGAAAGCTGAATGTAAATAAACAGGTCCAGGCGTGCTAATCTTCAGAACCGTTGTGTACATGTGTATATAGGTACTACACTTCTATTAGATGCTACTGTTCCACATTATGTGTCATGAATACAACAATTTGTAATTGTGAATGAAAATCATTGTTGCTATCGTATGAGAATGACCTTGTATTGTGATCTGCACATAGACTTATACTGTATTTTCGTACAAGTATTTTGGGGAAAATGATTGCAAGACCATAGACGGAAACGTTAAATTACGCTCATAAATGTGCGAATAATTAGAGTTTGCAGTCATAAATTCCCTTTGTACGTAGTAACTGTTGTGTTAAGCCAAGTTACGTATTAAATTTTTGTCAAGGATAAATGACTGGATTGTTTACGATGGCTGTTTCTCAATATTACGTCATCGATTAGACTGTTTGATTGGTTGGTCCTAACATGACGTTTTAAAAACTATGCAACATCGATTAAGCACATTAGCTGGTGCAAAGCGTGAACTGATCACTGGATATATGGAGATGGCTGAAGACTATGAAAATGAACTGACGCATGGAACAATTACGGGTTGGTGATTGAGACATTGATAAATTTACTTAAAGGCATCCATATTTGCATGAATGTGTATCTGAAGCTAACGATAGCTCATTACCATTTGAGTCTTTGAGACTTGTGATGAGGTTTGAAACTATTTTACTTTTGCATCTTGTCTTACTTACTGATCTTTTTACAATTTGTATTCATTTTCAGTGTGTTGTTTTACTAATTGTGCTTGTTTTGATAGAAAATAATCTTGTAATACATCTTCTTAGGCTTTATTTTTGCAGAGCTTAGAATAATGACGCGAAGATCTATGAATCGAAAGGTCACACATGCTGGAATAATCAATGCCATGAAGAAAGATGAAGACATTCTGCTTGATATTATTTGTAAACTTCAAAAGTAAATAAATATAAATATATTGGGGCCTACTATTGCCGTTTTCATTCATTTAGGTCAATGACATAATGCATGAGACGGTTGCAAAAAACAGTCCCTCGTTTGTAGGAGGAGCTCAAACGTGTCGATGGCATGGGAACACAAAATGTTATCATGTAGTTGCATTGACTATGGCATTAACAAATGTATTTGGTTGCAAGTGTTTTGGGCAGTTACAATGTAATTAGTTGATGGTGTTTTATAAGGTGGTTGGTTAATGGTGTTTGAGTAGCTAAAAGGGGATTGGTTGATGATGTTATGGGTAGTCACAAGGTGATTGGTTGATTACGTGTTTGGTAGTCATAAGGTGATTGGTCAATAATGTGCTAGGTAATTATAGGGTGATTGGTCGATGACTTGTTAGGTAATTATAAAGTAATTGGTTGGTGATGTTTGGGTAGTCATAAGGTGTTTGGTTGATGAGGTTTTGGGTAGTTATAAGGTGATTGGTTGATGATGTTTTGGGTAGTCATAAGGTGATTGGTTGATGATGTTTTGGGTAGTCATAAGGTGATTGGTTGATGATGTTTTGGGTAGTCATAAGGTGATTGGTTGATGATGTTTTGGGTAGTCATAAGGTGATTGGTTGATGATGTTTTGGGTAGTCATAAGGTGATTGGTTGATGATGTTTTGGGTAGTCATAAGGTGATCGGGTGATGATGTTTTGGGTAGTCATAAGGTGATCGGTTGATGATGTTTTGGGTAGTCATAAGGTGATTGGTTGATGAGGTTTTGGGTAGACATAAGGTGATTGGTTGATGATGTTTTGGGTAGTCATAAGGTGATTGGTTGATGATGTTTTGGGTAGTCATAAGGTGATTGGTTGATGAGGTTTTGGGTAGACATAAGGTGATTGGTTGATGATGTTTTGGGTAGTGATAAGGTGATTGGTTGATGAGGTTTGGGTAGTCATAAGGTGATTGGTTGATGATGTTTTGGGTAGTCATAAGGTGATCGGGTGATGATGTTTTGGGTAGTCATAAGGTGATTGGTTGATGATGTTTGGGTAGTCATAAGGTGATTGGTTGATGAGGTTTTGGGTAGTCATAAGGTAATCGGTTGATGATGTTTTGGGTAGACATAAGGTGATTGGTTGATGATGTTTTGGGTAGTCATAAGGTGATTGGTTGATGAGGTTTTGGGTAGTCATAAGGTGATTGGTTGATGAGGTTTTGGGTAGTCATAAGGTGATTGGTTGATGATGTTTGGGTAGTCATAAGGTGATTGGTTGATGATGTTTTGGGTAGTCATAAGGTGATTGGTTGATGATGTTTGGGTAGTCATAAGGTGATTGGTTGATGGGGTTTTGGGTAGTCATAAGGTGATTGGTTGATGATGTTTGGGTAGTCATAAGGTGATTGGTTGATGATGTTTTGGGTAGTCATAAGGTGATTGGTTGATGAGGTTTGGGTAGTCATAAGGTGATTGGTTGATGATGTTTTGGGTAGTCATAAGGTGATTGGTTGATGATGTTTGGGTAGTCATAAGGTGATTGGTTGATGATGTTTGGGTAGTCATAAGTTAACTGGTTGTTGATTTTTTGGGTAGTCATAAGGTGATTGGTTGATGAGGTTTTGGGTAGACGTAAGGTGATTGGTTGATGATGTTTTGGTAGTCATAAGGTGATTGGTTGATGAGGTTTGGGTAGTCATAAGGTGATTGGTTGTTGATTTTTTGGGTAGTCATAAGGTGATTGGTTGATGAGGTTTTGGGTAGACATAAGGTGATTGGTTGATGATGTTTGGGTAGTCATAAGGTGATTGGTTGATGATGTTTGGGTAGTCATAAGGTGATTGGTTGGTGATGTTTGGGTAGTCATAAGGTGATTGGTTGATGAGGTTTTGGGTAGTCATAAGGTGATTGGTTGATGATGTTTGGGTAGTCATAAGGTGATTGGTTGATGATGTTTGGGTAGTCATAAGGTGATTGGTTGGTGATGTTTGGGTAGTCATAAGGTGATTGGTTGATGATGTTTTGGGTAGTCATAAGGTGATTGGTTGATGATGTTTGGGTGGACATAAGGTGATTGGTTGTTGATGTTTGGGTAGACATAAGGTGATTGGTTGATGATGTTTGGGTAGTCATAAGGTGATTGGTTGATGATGTTTGGGTAGTCATAAGGTGATTGGTTGATGAGGTTTTGGGTAGCCATAAGGTGATTGGTTGATGATGTTTGGGTAGTCATAAGGTGATTGGTTGATGATGTTTGGGTAGTCATAAGGTGATCGGTTGATGAGGTTTTGGGTAGTCATAAGGTGATTGGTTGATGATGTTTGGGTAGACATAAGGTGATTGGTTGATGATGTTTGGGTAGTCATAAGGTGATTGGTTGATGAGGTTTTAGGTAGTCATAAGGTGATTGGTTGATGATGTTTTGGGTAGTCATAAGGTGATCGGTTGATGAGGTTTTGGGTAGTCATAAGGTGATTGGTTGATGATGTTTGGGTAGACATAAGGTGATTGGTTGATGATGTTTGGGTAGTCATAAGGTGATCGGTTGATGAGGTTTTGGGTAGTCATAAGGTGATTGGTTGATGATGTTTGGGTAGACATAAGGTGATTGGTTGATTATGTTTGGGTAGTCATAAGGTGATTGGTTGATGAGGTTTTGGGTAGTCATAAGGTGATTGGTTGATGATGTTTTGGATAGACATAAGTTAACTGGTTGTTGATTTTTTGGTAGTCATAAGGTGATTGGCTGATTATGTTTTGGGTAGTCATACGTTGATAAGTTGGGGATTGTTTGGGTCGTCATTAGGTATTAGTCAATGGCAGATTGGGTTGTTACAGTGTAATTGGTCGAAAGCGTATCGAGTTGTTACAATGTGACTGGTCAATAGCGTGTTGTGTTGTTACAATGTGATTTGTCGATGGCGTGTTGTGTTATTACAATGTGATTTGTCGATGGCGTGTTGTGTTGTTACAATGTGTCTGGTCGATGGCGCGTTGTGTTGTTATAATGTGATTGGTTGATGGCTTGTTGAGTTGTTATAAGGTAACTGGTTGATAAAAGTTAAGCTGTAGTACATGTACTGTGATTTTGCTGACAATATATGCAACTATAAACTTGAATGTAGAAACTGCTTGTACCTGTATGATATAAATACCATTTCAACTTCTCACAAAACTAAGAAACGAAACTTTTATTTGGCGCTATAACGTTTGTATTCAGAGATGTTAGTATAAAATGAAACAATACATTATTCAATAAAATAGAAGGAATAATAGACAATGTATTGATAAATTTATGAGTTCAATTCAAATTTCGCATGGTGATGCCTCGTGAGAATTTCTAACATACATGTGAGAAAAAACATGAACAAATATATATTTTATCTGCCTACGTTTGTTAATACATGATATATGATGGTAACGTCAATGTTTAACTGTGCCTTTTCACACTAATTTTTTAACTTATTACGACATGTGACCGAGATAAAATGGACGCACATTTTTTAAATAAGACTAACATTGCACCACAATTATTGGATCAGACTATAAAGTCTCAGGAGGTAAATATATGTATTTATAAAACTAGCAAAATAGATCTAATAAAAGGAGAATTAACGTAAATACAATCATATGAAGTCAGAAAAATACGAAACTGATGTGTTATTTGCCTCACGATTGTAGAGCTGAGACATATTTTAACATAGTCTAGGTTTAAGTTGAAGTGTTTGTAAAATAGTTTGATTACTCTCAGAATTTACAACAAGTTTATGGCCACAAGGCGGTCCTACTAAAGCTTGTTTCACTCATTTGTCAAGATATAACCTAGCGTGATTAAACTTCAAAGGAGTATTAGTCATCACATTACTTTGGGCACGAGGTTTGTTGTATAAACACGGGATTTAATCAGTATGAGCAGACTTATATCCCTAGACTTAGCAAAAGTTTGTTGGAATGCTAAATGTTTTTTTTTGTTGATGTCTCAAAGTGATGAAACTTAATAGAACTATTAGTCAAAACATGACTGTGTCTTTGTATTTGCGTTTATTTATCGTCGCCACCGGTTTCTCACATGGGCGACGCCTCCGGAAGAATGTTAGTCATATTAGATTTTTGAAGGATAGTGCATGATACAGGATATGCCTCAGTTCAAGAAACACACCGGGTTCTTTTACGTGCTGGATGTAAAGCATCATACATGGGACCTCGGTTTTTAAAGTCTCGTCCGAAAGACTGTTAGTACGGTCAGTGATGGAGCGGGGAATCGAACCTGCGATCCCTGGATTTTACATCAACTTATGATTATCGTACCTCCCCTTAATTTCAACATAACATAACATTTGCTTATCTATTTCAAAATCGTTCATGAATCGAGAGAAATACAAGTTTGTCTCCCATGCACGTCGCGTACAAATTGTGCACTTGGTATGAAACGTAGTGAAATACATTTAATACAACCACAGTTGTCTCCCCTGATGTATGTAATGTAATGCTGTGTAAATAAACGTCGTCTTTAAGTGACGTGATTCATCATGGGCGCATTCGTACAAAACTCTCTTCCTTTGATAACAGGTGATATTACCAGATGAATATCAAATATCCGTTCGGCCAATGGGAATGCTGCATTGAGTCGTCACGTGAGTTACAATAACATACAATATCCTTGATACTATATTTTCAATGATGAAGGTTCATAAATTCCCAACAAGGTTCTCGTAAGTTATCATTGGGGAATATTTCATGGCCTGGCATTTATCAATAACTGTACAGATACTATAATGAGATTTATGAGTGTTACGTGAGACTGAAAATGAATTGACTTTAGTATTATTTCTCCAGTGATTCTCTGGAGGTTAAAAATATAAATATCGTTCGTTTTATTGACCTTCTGTTCACCAGATAGCAGTATGCATAATACATACACTTATTGTATTCACACAAGACAGTGATCTCATTTCTTTGAACTTCTTACTCTCTAAATAAATTTGAATACATTACCGAGGATAAATTTACGTAATACGCATTTTATGGGAAATGTTAAAATTCATTATATTCGACTATGGAATAGTAAATAGACTAACCATGGTGCTTTGTACGTCCACATAAAATGTTTGTCTAATTTCATAACGATTTGCACAGGCCGTTTATTTAACACAAGTTGTTTCGTATATTTTCCACGAACAAACCGTAAAAGAAATGTGTGGGTACATAAAACCAGATGAAATGTTTGAACTATAATTAAGAAAACATAAATAGGACACACCTATGCATCTAAAAGATCTATAATTAAACATGACTGTTGCAGAGAATAAAAATATGCTAAGTCTAACACAGATTTACAAATGGTTTCAAATGGGGAAACCGTCTGTAACTGAGTTTCTTTACCCATGCCATGACAGGCATATAACAACAAGTCTAACTTTTCACTTTACGTATTCATCTAACAGAAACTATAAGACCCGAATGCCACCAGTGCACTTAGTTCTCGTTTCTCCTATACATATGCATTCTGGGATATACGACAAACACTTAAATATCTGTTTGCTTAATACCCCAATACCTTTTATCGCACAATGACTTTATACTGCAGCTTCTTGCCATTCTTGAGTGGATGGTTTCCACATAATCCTCGCGTTCTAAAATCCATTTTATGAACCATTACCTTCGTTTCTTCACAAAACCACAACAAAAACTTGCCAATCCTTGATCAGTATCAAGACTTCTTTCCGCATGAGCGTCTTCAATAATGTATCCAAAGATTCTGTCAAACAGGTGTACTCATTTGTAGTTTCAAAGCACAGAGTTTGGTTTCCAGCCTCTGCTTGTCTTTCACCGCTTCCTTCAGTTTCTCGTTGAGTTCTACTTCAGACGACTTCCACATCAACATTAACTCTTCTTTACTAAATTTCTCGACTTCTGTAAGCCGTTGATTTCTATCACGGCGATTCCCATGAACTGTCTGTCTTTTACGTGGATGGAACGTTCTCGAATCTTTAGTATTGCTTTCGGGGATAGATAAGCGTCTATTTGTGGAGGGATAGAGATCAGCGTAAGAAACTTCCGGTACGGTTTCTTTGTTACAAGACAATACATTCACAGGAAAACTCTGTTTGTGGTCATTACTAAACACGTCTCCATTTGGTGTTTTATGTTTTGGAATACAAGCTACCACCTCTGATGGAACATCGTAACCATGTTCTGAACCATTGTTTGTTACAGTTTCTGACATGATTTCTAGAGCAGCGTCCACCTTTTGTTTCTGATGAGGATATAAATTGAAACTGTTATTTTCGAATTGACCAAATTCGTCTACATCACTTGCCTTTTGCTCAATTTTACCATTTTCCGGACAGTAGCCTGTGAACCTACTAAACACTTCACTAAATAAATCTGGTGTCGTTTGTGGTGGTGTAAAGTCAAATCCGGCATTACTTGCCATTGTAGAATGTTCTAAATTATTTTCCTTCACGGGTAACAGCATATCACGACAGTTTCCCCTCTCTTCAAGATTCTGTTTCTTGAGCTCAGTCAAATCAACGGCATGTCCTATATCCTTTAGCGACATTTCTGTGATGTGGGGCGATGGTGTGTTTGGACATGTTTCGTCACCAAACAGGTTCGCATCTTGCATTTCTTTCATCCTAAAACATTAAAATATCATAAAAAAGTAGTTGGTAACAAATGAATGACATTACATTAGTTCGTGAAGTTTTAAATGAACATACATTTATAATCAAGTACAAGCATTCGATTGACATCCATCAAAGCACCTCCGAATATATATTGACCTTTTTGTCGGATAAGGTAATAGAAAGTCAATTATATTTCGTTTTAAGATACTACATTATAGCCATAGTCAGTAAAGTAAAAACAAGAAGTTTTTGACAATTTTACGATGATAATGGTGATGCGTAAAATATTGTACTATTATCCATGTGCTTAATATTTCATATCAGATTGATAATTGATACATTTTAATGATTCATGAATTGGAATATAGAAGATATACACATACAAATGTTCACTAATAATTACAATTACCCACGTTTGGTTTAACTCGTGATTTGTTCATGTATTATGTCCCAAACGGCATACTAAACTGAACATGAATATACACAAACTTAACTATAAATATTCAACCATTATGGTATTTTATATATCATAGGAGACAATATTGGAGAATATGTGCTTTTTAGAAATTACTAGTTCAACAAATGAGCGCCGCTGTACGATTTCCAATCTCTTTTTTTAGTGACGTCAATTCCAGAAAACGTCAAATGTGACGACACCATGTACTGGCAGTAAGCAATATCCCCCCCCCCCCCCCTATGGCAACATGAAGTGACCATATGAAGTAAAACATTAATATTGTTTCTTGCTTGCAAATAGTGGCATCACATGTTGCGCTTTCTTGAAATGACGTCACTTACAAAAGAGGTTGTACATCCCATAGCAGCGTCCAAATGCTGACTTAACATACTACTAAATAAGTATTAAATACAAGTAATAAACTTATTGACGCCAATACTTTTTCCTTCTAAAACTGTATCCTAACTAGATCTATGGCGTATCTCATTTAAACACGTAGTGATTTATCTCTAAAAGAATACTAGTTTGCATCGAATATTTATCTGAAACCAGTACAAATATGCATATTTTCGGAAGATATAGGAGATATGTGTTTGATCAAACGTATTATTATTTTTAATGTCAGTACATTAGTTTATGAGATGCACACGGCAGACATTAAATGAGACATAAATTCGGGGAAACAAAGTTTACTAGAGTCATTCTCGTAATGAAGAACATGGTTCAACTCCTGTGAATGTTGATTTTAATAAATTCAACAATAAATGAGATATTCAGTAAAACATGACTTAAAGCCCCCCACCCCCACCCCCATACACACGTATAGGCACTGTCTTATGTATGTGGCGTTCACTATAGCAACTTATTCCTTCTCTTATAAGACCACCGCAATATTAAGACCACCTCAAATTAAGAACACAATTTTCATGTCCAATTTCACTCTATTGCTCTTTATTTAACCTCAATATTAAAACCACCTCACTAATAAGACCAGTTTCCAAGGGTCCCAATGGTGGTCTTAGTATTGAGGTTTTACTGTGTGAAGGTTCAATGTCTATCAATATCATACATAATTAAAATGGTAACCACTGTATGAGAGGGTGAATGATTTCTTCTTAAATAAAAATCTACAGGATTGTTTAGTATTCATTATTCAAGATGTTTACGCTTGCAATGACATGGATATACAATTCATACGACAGTTGTATCATAATGGAGCAAAATGGCGAATAAAAGACACAATGCAACAACTCTTCGTATCCATACATAAATCATTGTATAAAGATTTCTATTTGTGTTTTAATGTAAAAAAGTCCACATCGCGCAAGCGACCATATCAAACAGAATAGTTACATAATAAAAGCAAAACAATGAAACAAAGTTTTAATATAATTATATAGTGGACAGCTGCTTTTTTCTTGGCAAGGTGACATCAAACCAATATTTACAATACAAACGCTTGATAAAGTGAAGTACAGGAGAATGTGTACATGATGGACTAGAGTATTGAAGAAAACACGAGGTTATCAAAGTTGTTTCACTTTGTCTGTCCAATCACAAAATGTGTGTGTACAAACGGGTGTTTCTTCTTATCATGTGACGTCATTGACGTATGCAAATAAGCAGACATGACATTGTGAAATTGAAAATCCTCAGAAGTTTAACCAATCAAATAAACGTAGCATTTACTTTTATTGTGAACCCTAAGACGTAACAGTCGTTGATATGAAATATTGCTTTTGTAAACAGCGCGGTAACTAACAGTTGGTGAATCTAATTACCGCACTGTTAGTTAACGCACTCTGTCCATTGATAATTAAGTCCCTCCCCTAGACTTAACTTTGAATTTAACTCCACCTCTCCAGATGTAGCACTACAAACGTCAAAGAAAACTATCAAAATATTTATACAAAATACATATGTACGCTTATATAAATACATGTATATATAGGCCTCTATGTGATACTATAATACACGAGTGTAACTGGTCGATTTGAAGCAAAAAAAACGATGAATACAAATAAAACATAACGTATATTTGTTCTAATTCTAAAATATAAGAATATATAAACACAATACATATAAAGGTTTTGATTATATGTAACCTACATACTGGTACAATGTTAATACTAAGCATGTAGGGATGTAACGTTCAACTGACACAATACATGAGTATTCAGACATTTCAACGTATATTTGTGGCTTCACATTATATTTAAGTAGACTACAAAATCACAAGCAGACGTACGAGGTATGTTCGATATAGGCAGCCGAGTTTATTACAGAGAAACGAATGAGGTTATTAAAATGGTGTCTACTACCACGACGTCACAGGTTTTCAATTTAAATAGAGAGATCTTTGTTTGTTTCAACTGAATCCTTCGACGACATATGAAGATCTTCGTTGTCCGTAAACATGTGTGCACGTAATTGTTTAGTGATTGTTCGTGTCAATCTTGAATTGTCTATGAGTATAATAACTCATACAAGTATTTAAAATGTTTATAGGAGAACATCCGTTATAACAGCACATGAAGAAAATCTGGACCAAAATAAAACAGAAAGCGTATTTAGTACTTTGTACGGGTACGATGAATACACTCGATACACTTTGAAATATCACGTTCTTGTACAAAACCTGACTGACCAGACCATACTTTTATTGACGTGTCAAAGGTACTTGTACTATGTAAATGTAGTATTTGACAACAGCTTCATTGATTTCTCTCTCACACCATATCTTGATGAATCTTCAGGAACATACATACATATATACATACATATATACATATTTGGACAGATACTTTGTCTTAATTATCCATATCCTGTTTGTATCAAATTCATATTTACATAAAACGGTTGACGATAAATCCGTATATGTCACATTAATATATGACATGATCATCAGCTTATACCGTGGCTGTGCGATTGCTCGGATTCGATGGTCATATTTCAAGTTCCATTTGCTATCCAGATCAGGAGTGGAAATCCGACACAATTTGTAAACCAATCATAATTGAAGGTTCAATTCAACTTTGGATCAGTAGGTTTGAAAAATCTCTTAACAAATAAAGAAATAGCATTTGTCTTCTTGAAGACAAGTTTTTGTTTCTTTCAGCAATTAATCACAGTGCCAAATTGACACGTGCCTCACTTTCTAGGAGTTCAAACTTTCAAATGCTAACTAAATTTCTAATACTGAGAGTTCTGAAAGGGTGAGCTTTAAAGAACGAGATCAATTATTTGAATATAGAAATATATGAGCACTGCTGTACGATTTCCAAAATCGTCACCATGTACGGACAGTATGAATGTTTGCCCCATATGGCATTATAAAGACGAACTGACCACGTGGAGTATATATTGTTTTCTGCTCGCAAATAGTGACATCACATTTTGGCGTTTTCTTAACATGACGTCACTTACAGAAGAGGTTGTAAATCCCATAGCAGTGCTCATATATGCTTTTATCTTAACTCTATATCCCTACATTGATTATCACGGTGTCTTGTAAAAACTGTCATTTGAGCAGAAGTGAATTTGGGTAAGGTCAAACATGTCCACTGATTTAGCCAGAAAACACTATGTAACATGTTGATCAATTGCACACAGACACATAGACACACAGACACACAGACACAGGTCTCTTGGTAACTGGTGGACGACGCTCAATTTCCTCTCTTACTCAGAGTGTGACTAGCATGAAGCTTTGGGGTAGGTTTCTGAGTCAGAAAATGTCAGATCTTCTTATTGATAGAGTGAAACAGACTGTCCGATTTACATACATCGGTAAAATGTATTCATGTCTTGGTGGGTGATGTTTCTAGATCTCCTCTAAACAAACATTGGACGGTGCTGTATATTGGTTTGACAATCAGAGCAATTCATGTAAATGCCATAGATAGTCTCTCCGCAAATTCGTGGAATCAAATATATTGGTGCAACTCACAATTTCAAAATTGATCCGATTAATGCTGAATATGATAAAACTCTTCTTTCACAGATAAGGTCATTTTGGAATCTTTGATGCTGCTAATCACTCTCATTGGCTGGTTTCTATGAGTTCATGTCTAGTCATGTCAAGACCATTACACATGATGTCTTAGCGACCTAATGGTTGACATGTGTGCAATAGTATATGCCCGGCTAATTGTCCCAGCATAAAGCACCTCTGACAACCAGAGATGACGATTAAATGTGACATGAAGAGATTTTTGAGCAAATCCCGAAATATAGATGTAAGGGACACAATGCTGCTTGTAGACCGAGAAATGATGAGAAATTGTTGGTCTATGAGAAAATACCAAACAATGCAGCTGTATGTCCCAGACAACAAAACCTTGTAACATAGCAATCAGTAATCCTTGTTGGATAACATTGTCAGCCAGCAAGCTGAGATCATTCGAACATAACATTGTCATTCAGCAATATTATTCTTAATACTCTTACATAACCTTATTAACTAGCATACAATGTATCATTCTAGCATACACTAGTCACATTACGATTTGTGTTCACTGTAACATACTCTAGTCGCCCCCGCAAACCGAGACCATTCTAATATAACATAAGCACACACCAATATTTGATCATCCGAATATAACCGCGTTAATCAACGGTAAGTGACCATTTTTATATTACCTCATTACACAGTAATCTGCTCTCATTCCTTAATAACCTTGTCACACAGCATTTTGTGATTCTAGCATTAACCTACCACCAAGTGATCCGTGATCGTTCCAATATAACACATTTATCCAGTGGTATGTTATCAGATTAACAGAACCTAAGCTTCTAACACTGTCAATCAATTATACATGTATATAGAACCATTTTTACATAACCTTGACATTGGCTGCTCTGTGAACGTTCTAACATAACCTTAACATTTGCTGCTCTGTGAACGTTCTAACATAACCTTGACATTGGCTGCTCTGTGAACGTTCTTACATAACCTTGACATTGGCTGCTCTGTGAACGTTCTAACATAACCTTGATATTGGCTGCTCTGTGAACGTTCTAACATTACCTTGACATTGGCTGCTCTGCGAACGTTCTAACATAACCTTGACATTGGCTGCTCTGTGAACGTTCTAACATAACCTTGACATTGGCTGCTCTGTGAACGTGCTAACATAATCTTGTCACTAACGTACTTGTAAATATATGAATATATGTTCCCATTCTAGAATAACAGTTTTCATCCAGCAATTTATGATCATTTTAGCAATAGTACCACGTTACCCCGCGATCCAGGACTTTGTCACTCAGTAATACATAACCATTATAACAGAAAGAAACATTGTCATTCAGCGACATGTGCTAATTCTGACGTAACCTTGTTACCAAGAAGTCTGTGCTCATTAAAAATGATATTGTCATCTAGCGACCTATGTCTATTCTATTTAATGAGAACCAGTGATATTTGATCTGTTCGACATAACCTCGTTACCTAGTGATCTGTGATAATTTACCGAGCATATTATGATCATGTAACCAAATTGTCTACCACATCATTCTGTACTCGTTTTGACATAACCCAGCAATCCGTGATAGTTTAACATGGCACTAAGTGGTCTATAATCTTTATAGCATGTCACCTAGAGATCTTAAAGTGTTATCTACAACAGCTATAGCACGGTTGATCATTGATGGCTATTTGGAAGGTTAGACACTTTTTCATAGCTGATGTGCTTCCTTGCTATGGCAATAATTATGTATGCATGCAAACATGGACTTTGACAGCAGTTCTACACAGAATAATTCAAGCCTAGGTTCAATAATAATTCGCGATGAGATGCCACCGCATGATTCTGAATATCGCATACAGAGACCATGTCACAAATAAGAAGGTAGTTAGAAGAGTCAAGTGAGCCATACAGGCAGTTTTGATGACATTCTCACCGCTTGTGAAAAGGCGCAAGCTGAAATGGTATGGACATATCGCCCTCATGTCTGGTTAAGCAAGACAATCATACAAAGTACTGCATGACGATCAAGGAAGCAAGACACGCAGAAGAAATGATGGCATGACAGCATCATGGAATGGACAGGCCTTATTTTTGCTGCCCCTCACGGGCTATAGAGGAGATAGACTGTTCACAAGTCATCAACCATGCCCCTACAACCAGCCAGGTTACGGGAAAAGTGACACATTGTTATACCTACAACCAGCCAGGTTACGGGAAGTGTGACACATTGTTCTACCTACAACCAGCCAGGTTACGGGAAGTGTGACACATTGTTCTACCTACAACCAGCCAGGTTACGGGAAGTGTGACACATTGTTCTACCTACAAACGCTAAGTACAATACTCCTGACATATGTACAACAAACGTTCTTTTCATATTTTGATATTCTATGAAAGGTAATTCTCAAATGTTGTTACTTTCGAACAAATGCAAAAGGTCATCAAACTAGTCAGACATTGAGAGCAAAGAACACTATTGGTGTGCAGTTTTCATCTCTCATGACGATTTAGAAACTCAGGTTCCGGCAAACAAGAGTATAAACTTGACTGGAAGGTTGAAGGTAATGGCGAAAAGGTACCAGAAGAAATGTAGCTCATTCACGGTATTCAAACTTGATCGGTTCTTGCATAACAGTGATCCAGCGCACACCTTTAACATTGTAAGGGAAGTCGGAGAAAGTGGATGTGCTACCACATCCCCCTTATTTCCCAGACCTGCCACCTTACGACATTTATCTTTCGTCCAAATTGCAAAACTTCCTCTCTGATCGTAGATACCAGTCACGGCATGATTTTGGTTCGGCTGTTAACCAGTGCCTTCATGATATACCATAATCAGCCTACCGTGACGCTTTCCGGAAATGGATGTACAGACTAAAGTAGTGTAGTCTAGCCACCGGGAGTACTTTAAGTGGATGAAATGAAGACATAAGCGTTTCAGATGGTTATTTATGGTAAGAGAGCACGATAACAATACCTATCGAACATCCCTCGTAAATACAACGATGGTTTGTAGTCAGAACTGAAGACACATATGCTTCCCATAAAAAATCCATTTTGTAATAGAACAATCTTTCTAAACTAAACATGTAAACAAGCTAAATGTGAAAATATGTAAAATATTTCACGTGATCGTTAAAATAACATTATTTTGTTGACATTTAATTAATTTGCAGACTTTGCTTACTGCAAACTGTTTTGTTATATAAATATTCATGAACTCGTATAACAATTGTAACACATATAGCAGTATGCAGACGATTTTAAGACGCTGGCCAAAGATTTGGTTTGGTTTATCAGGGAGATGTAGACGCGCTCAATCGATACTAAACCTAAGATAAAAATTGTCTATGGGGTGATGAAAATTTTAGACAGCCTTATTTAAGTAGCAATACCCTTCAAATGAAGAATATTTTTTACACCTGTCAAATACATCTCTCACAAATATAGTTTGTTTACCAGTTCGACTTAAATCAAAGTTCGCACTCAATTCGAATACCTTCTAAAAAGAGTTTTTGCTGAAATTGCACGTGTTTAAAGGTGGAGAAATGTGTCGTACCAGACAGTACGTAGATGGAAAATATATGATTCTTGCGCAATGTCTGATAAAAAATGCAGGAAAATCTGAATGGCTGAATAAATACTGAAAATGTTTCCAGAATGTATCGTAAGGTAATACTCAAATGTTGTTACTGGTGACGATATCTGGGTTCACAATTTCGAACAAATGCAAAATGTCATCAATAAATTAAATCAATAAATTCAGCGGCAGATAAGACAATCCCTCCTATTAGGGATATGCTTATTAAAAATAGATAATTTTACAATTAAGAAATATATTGGGATTTTTAGGATTATCTTATATTTTAATGCTATTGAATCACATTTTCAAATACGTCATTACCTAGGTGATATCATTTACAGAATTTGAATTGTAGACTGTTACTTATTATCATTTAATTTACGTGTGAGAAAGACACGCCTTGATAACCTCTGTATACAATGACAGATACGTATTTATCATCAAAACAATTTTCAAAAAGTATTATATTTGTACTTATCAAATTTTGTTCTTAAAATGCTATCGGTTTCAGTGACAAAATATGACAATAAGTAAGTCATGTCTTTATGGAACTTTGTACAACATTTTCATGAATGGAATTGTTAGAATTTTAAAAATATTGTGTACATGTATGCATTTTCAATTTGTTCATTTTATTACTTCAAACTGTCCCAACTTTTCTGAGGTCTAATGGGGACGTTGTCTCATATTATTCAAGAAACTGTAGAATATTGCAATACTGAGAATGCAGATACAAGGTTTTATTTTGAAAAACAGGACGATGGTTCATGATTAAATATCGGCTCGATTTGCAGATGCCAATGTTCCATATCTGCGTTGAATCCAATACATTTTTTTACAAAAAATACCATGGTCTGCTGACAATGTGACACAGAATAATACAACCATCTTGCAATGACTACCAATGCTATCTAACTCGGAAGTAATGATGTGTTTAGTAGAAACATTCTGTGATAAATTATAAAGATATACAAATGTATGTAAATTTGATATGTGGCCGTCGATGAAACCATAATGAAATATGTAGATTGCATAGATTACATATAAAATAGTCATCGTTGATGTAAACATAACCTAATTAAATAGTAATCATTAAAATGTACATAACATATATTAAATAGTAATCATTAAAATGTACATAACATATATGAAATATGACATTTGTTTATTTGTACGTTACATATCCATAGTCCTTGTTAATATAAACGTTACATATCAAATAGTCCTTGTTAATATAAACGTTACATATCCATAGTCCTTGTTAATATAAACGTTACATATCAAATAGTCCTTGTTAATATAAACGTTACATATCAAATTGTCCTTGTTAATATAAACGTTACATATCAAATAGTCCTTGTTAATATAAACGTTACATATCAAATTGTCCTTGTTGATATAAACGTTACATATCAAATAGTCCTCAGTAATATAAACGTTACATATCAAATTGTCCTTGTTGATATAAACGTTACATATCAAATAGTCCTTGGTAATATAAACGTTACATATCAAATAGTCCTAGGTAATATAAACGTTACATATCAAATAGTCCTAGGTAATATACACTTTACATATCAAATAGTCCTAGGTAATATAAACGATACATATCAAATAGTCCTTGTTAATATAAACGTTACATATCAAATAGTCCTTGTTAATATAAACGTTACATATCAAATAGTCCTTGGTAATATAAACGTTACATATCAAATAGTCCTTGTTAATATAAACGTTACATATCAAATAGTCCTTGTTAATATAAACGTTACATATCAAATAGTCCTTGTTGATATAAACGTTACATATCAAATAGTCCTTGTTAATATAAACGTTACATATCAAATAGTCCTTGTTGATATAAACGTTACATATCAAATAGTCCTTGTTGATATAAACGTTACATATCAAATAGTCCTTGTTAATATAAACGTTACATATCAAATTGTCCTTGTTAATATAAACGTTACATATCAAATAGTCCTTGTTAATATAAACGTTACATATCAAATAGTCCTTGTTAATATAAACGTTACATATCAAATAGTCCTAGGTAATATAAACGTTACATATCAAATAGTCCTAGGTAATATAAACGTTACATATCAAATGGTCCTAGGTAATATACACTTTACATATCAAATAGTCCTATGTAATATAAACGATACATATCAAATAGTCCTTGTTAATATAAACGTTACATATCAAATAGTCCTTGTTAATATAAACGTTACATATCAAATAGTCCTTGGTAATATAAACGTTACATATCAAATAGTCCTTGTTAATATAAACGTTACATATCAAATAGTCCTTGTTAATATAAACGTTACATATCAAATAGTCCTTGTTGATATAAACGTTACATATCAAATAGTCCTTGTTAATATAAACGTTACATATCAAATTGTCCTTAATTGTTGATATAAACGTTACATATCAAATAGTCCTTGTTGATATAAACGTTACATATCAAATAGTCCTTGTTAATATAAACGTTACATATCAAATTGTCCTTGTTAATTTAAACGTTACATATCAAATAGTCCTTGTTAATATAAACGTTACATATCAAATAGTCCTTGTTAATATAAACGTTACATATCAAATTGTCCTTGTTAATATAAACGATTCATATCAAATAGTCCTTGTTAATATAAACGATACATATCAAATAGTCCTTGTTAATATACACTTTACATATCAAATATCCCTCGTTAATATAAACACTGTATACCAAATAACCTAAACATTGCGTATCGAAAAGCCCTTGTTAATATAACCATTACAAATCAAATAGCCCTTGTTAATATAAACAAATTGCCCTCATCAACATCAATGTAATATTTTCATTCCAGTCTACCACACTAGTTTTTATGAGAAATCATTTAGTAAGACTTACTTATTTACGTCACAATTGCACAACACATACATATACACACGCACATATGTATAATATAGATTTATATACACAAATATGAGAGACATATAGCTATGATTACATGTAAACACTTACATGGATAATGGTGTGTATATATGGTACAGGATAAAGCAGGGGGGAGTATTTATGTGTTGTTAACCTATTTCAAACGACCGTTGGTGTCAATGGTTTAATCATGCCTTGCAAATTGTTTCTTCGGTGCATTTTCGAAGTTTATTAGCGGTAACTTTGCTTTTTAGTTACTTTAAGGTAGTAAGAAGTAAGACACGCTTAATTTGGCTGCGTTCATGAAGAAAGACAACTTGATCTGGCTGCGTTCGTTACATAAGACACTCCTAATTTGGATGCGTTCGTGAAATGTTACACACTTAATTTGGCTGCGTTCATGAAGTAAGACACATTTAAATTGGTTGCGTTCGTGAATTATGACTCAATTAATTTGGCTGCGTTCGTGAAATATGACATTTAATTTGGCTACATTCATGAAGTAAGACGCACCTAATTTGGCTGCGTTCGAGAAGTAAGACGCACCTAATTTGGCTTCGTTCGTAAAGTAAGACACACATAATTTTGCATCGTTCCTGGCGTAAGTCACACTTAATTTTGCTGCGTTCGTGATGTTAGACACACCTAAATTGGCTGCACGCGTGACGTAAAACACACCTTATTTGTCTGCGTTCGAGAAGTAAGACACACCTAATTTTGCTGCGTGCGTAACGTTAGACACACCTTATTTGGCTGCGTTCGAGAAGTAAGACACACCTAATTTGGCTGCCTTCGTGACGTTAGACACACCTAATTTTGCTGCGTTCGTGACGTTAGACACACCTTATTTAGCTGCGTTCGAGAAGTAAGACACACCTAATTTGGCTGCGTTCGTGACATTAGACACACCTATTTGGCTGCGTTCGAAATGTAAGACACACCTAATTTGGCTGCGTTCGAGAAGTAAGACTCTCCTAAGTTGGCTGCGTTCGAGAAGTAAGAGTCGACACACATACTCTGGCTGCGTTCGTTAAGAACGACACACTTTATTTAACTGCGTTTGAGAAGTAAGACACACCTTATTTGGCTGTGCCCGTGACGTAAAACACACTTAATTTGGCCGTGGTAGAGGATTAAGACATGCTTAACTTGGCTGAGATAGAATGATGACTCCCTTCGGTAAACGCTTGCTTTTACAACGTAATTAATGAATAATTCCATGAACGCAGCCAGGAGTGTTGTAAAGGTCGCGCCATACTTGTATGAAGTGCAGTGATTAAATGGACACACAACTCGGTGACCAACACAATCATTGAAATCTGTTATATGCGAAAAGGATTTCGAAATAAGTGTTAAATCGTGAATAATACAAGCGGCGATACAATATTATCAGCAAGCAGATATGAAACGCGAATGACAAAATGGCGAATGCGAGATATGCGACATGAGATGTGAGGATTATTTTTGTTACAGAAATACAAACAGCATTACATTTGCAATAATTCTAGCTTTTTGACTCAATGTTAAGATTACCGTAGAATTAATCTCAGCCTAGACATGTCAATATATTCCCTTTCATCCAATTATTTGAAATCTATGATGAAAAGACTTGTCGTCTGTGTGCCTACAAATACATGTAGTCACTGGTGTGGATTTTTTTGGTTAAAATTTTAGAAATTATATACTTCTTTACAGTATGTTTACTTATATTACGTGAGATGTACCTTAAATATGTAATTGACTGAATCGACAACCAACATCGCTTGAAAGAAGATTATACAATACTTACGGTGTAGAAATGGGGCTGCTGATAAATATGAAATATTTTTTATGAAAACCATCCTAACTAATATTAAAACCCTTATAGCACCCGCGTTTTTTTTTCATATTTATAATATTGCTGGTTTTCACTTTAATCGTATTATCATATGTTCTCATTTCATTTACTTTATCTTCGCTGCAAATACATTCTACAGTAATTTAATTACAGAAATATGTTTTCTCTCCAAATGACATTCTAACTTAACAAAGGCGAATAAGAGACATTGTCCAGGAACAACGTTCTGTTAACTAGTTCAAACTTCTTTTCCACCAAAAGCCAAGGTTTCTTCAAAATTATAATTTTAAGAAAAGGACATGATTAAATCAATTTACGCCCCAATTTACCCAGTCCATGAGTGTTCTACATTGTCAGGCGAACGTGGGGGCTATCTTAAGTAAATACCGCGTTTTTGTTTTCGTCTGCATATGTATGAAAAGATGACAGACGATCGAGACGTGAAACATAAGCAAGCGCTTAACGACTTGCAGCTGGAGGACAATTTATGTGTGGAATTGGTACGCGTGTTGTACAATATACCCGGTATGAGTATTCTATGTGTACGCCTTCAATATACACTTAACAAAACTTAAAAGTGTTCAGGTATAACTTTGACCGTGTCTTGGTCAATATTAGTCTGATCGTACTGAAATTTTCAGCAAATATAGCGTAGATACGTGGCATAATATTCTATTTATTTTATGTCATAATCCACAGATTGAACAAATTAAATCAATAAAAGTGATGATGCGAAAAAATCAGAACTGCAGTTCCCACTTAAAGATGATCTGGTTGATTGGAAGAAGTCTAATAGTGTGTGTGCCCACCCGGACTCGACGCATCGTGTTATTTAAATCGATAAATTCTACCTGAGAATCATGATCTACACGTATCCAATAGCAAATATACAAACTTTCGTATAGAAATGTTAATCAATAAAAAAAGTTATTCGACATTAAAAAAGTGCACACTTGTAAGTTTTGTTAAGTGTATATGTACAATGGACTAGTGTACAATTTTTGTTCATTATGTTAAAAAAAATTGAAGTCGACTACTATATTTAGTCTTTCTGTAGTAGTGACTCTCTAAAATTGCCTTCTTGTAAAACTATCACAGGCGTTATTTCAATATTGATGTAAGCAAATTTTAAAAGTGCACGGTTTCTTCTTAATGTCCTTTCTGTAACAATCTATCATAGTATTGATGTGTTTTTTTCGCTTGAATTTTCAAATACTTCGTAATATATCCTAATTTAACTTTTCACAACTTTTAATTAAATAACGTCATGTAAAGCCAAATAAATGTTATGAACATACACACATATATAATAATAATTTTTTATAAACAATTATCATTTATACAGATATTAATGTATGTATATTTTTTAAAGTGTGGTTTCTGCATGTATATATTAGAGATTTGATATGAATCATTAACAGAGATTTTTAGAAATGAAACACGACAATTAACAAATACATATATGAGAATAACTCACCATTTTGCTTTTTCTATAATGTCGAAGAAATTTCTATTCAACCTTTTTCGTTTAGCCGCGTCCGCCATCTTATTTGTCTGTAATATAACAAACTGTTTTGTTTTATATAACTATGTTTACTGCAGCTGACATATTTATAGACCAAAAAATCAATAATGCTAACTTGAAAATTTACTAAAATCTTCAAGCAATTTTACTTTCATAACATTCGACTTCTTTATACCCCGGAAAGTAAATATTTAAAACCAGGTACCTTTGTGCTCACGAGAGGCCTTCATAAATGGCATATACTATTACAAAAAGAAAAAATCATAAAGAATAAGCATTATTATAATGCTACAACATTTAATAATAACAAGTCATTTTCAAAATCTGCAGTAAAAACATGTATGAAAGAGAGATTAAACATTTTTTTGTCGGAGAATAATTGATTCATATATTTCTTATAAAATGGCATTTTATAACATATTGTCAGCTACGTTGTTAAAGTTTTGTATTTTTCGGCGCAGCCGTACTAACTTAGCTTTGCTATTTGCATATCAGTGTTGTGCAAACCAATCAAATATTACGTTAACAACTAAACCAATTTCTCTTCAACCAAACAACGTTTGTAACCTTGACGCGGATTGGTTAACCTTTCAATAAGGGTCAGTCATGAAATCCACTGAATTTCGGTGAATTTACCGAAATCCATTTTGGATCTGGAGTGACTAACAATCGTAACATCTCGGCCATCTTTTTTCAAGAAACTTCTTGTTAACTATTAATCAAAGTCACAAAGTACGCGTCACACCAACATAAGGTAATAACACGCTATGTTTATAATGAACAAATATGTACAAGTTGTTACCCTCACGTCATCTGTTCTAGCGTTTAATAAAACTCACGATCTCATCTACTTGCCTTTATCGTATTTTTCTGGAATAGCTTGATAAAATCCCGGTTCTTCATTATACTAATCATTTCCCTGCACGTCTCGTGAGCTGGGATCAGTTCGGCGCTCGTTATTGTTCTGTGAAGGCGCTAAAATGATGACATTGATATTGAATAGCTTTGTGAGAATAGACAACGTCTTCCTACATATTGTGGTTGTCTACCAAATGGGATAAGTACGCTATTATTTACAGTAAAACTTCACTCAAAGACCACCTTAAAATTAAGAACACAATTTTCAACCTCAATATTAAGACCAACTCAATATTAAGACCAGTTTTCAAGGCGCACAATGGTGGTCTTATTATTGAGGTTTTAATGTACACGCACAACGAAGAACACGAATAATGCAAAACTGTTATGAGAAAATTATTACAAATGCTTAGAATATTTCCCATTCTTACTTACAAATAAGACTGCTATCGGCTTAGTCGTCAAGAGTAAAACAAAATAAATGACTGGCCAAATTGGAACTATTCATTACATTTCAATGCATTCACATTAACTCATTTTCAGTTAAATGAGTTTCTCATTATAAAGTCGTGAACGAATGTAATTATTCCTTGAAAATCGCTGTAAAAAAACCCAAAACGATTAATTGAGAACAACCACGAATAATTACTTTTAAGAAATAGAAATAATAATGAGAATGGTGTACATGCAACAAAGTATGTGAACTACAGTCGGACCTCGTTCATTCGACAATCTTTTATCCGAATACTTGGTATCATCCGAAATAAATAGCAGGTCTCAATGTATCTTCTAAGGTGCGTCGAATTGAAATGGGCTATTCGAAACAATGTATTATTCGAAATGAAATTTCGGACCTGACGTATTCGAATGAACGAGGTCCGACTGTACATCTTATTGCAATATTTCGTATAGGATCTATTATTTAATCAGTTTCGGTATAACGCTATAAACGGTGTCCGAAGATTCGCATGTTTTATCTGGTAAACTTGATTGGCAATTCGTATTACTGGCATAAAGTATAAAAATATCATGACAAGTCTCGTATCTAATTACATGATCACATTCATCAAGGCTTCCACAATATTACACTTAAACCTACGATATATATAAAACATTGTTGTGTTTATTTGTTTAGCTTTTTCATTCATTTTTCCTGTCAAAGATAACTTAATGTTCATCGTTTTATCTATTTATTTATATTTTATGTAACTCAATGTCTTTCTTTGATAAACTTAGTAATATGGTGATAACTAAATAAATAGCTTAAAATTCTTCCTTAGTCACAAAATACTGTACATTAGGGACCACAATTGAAATAAGAGCTTTTACATGAACTCTTTTTTGTGTTATTCTTAACATATAGTGTTGATTGATAATGGCTTATTAATCCATACATATTGTTTTTTACTAATATATGTCTTTTAAAATCTTATATTGCCGTGTAAGTTGTACATTTTATGTTGAAATAAATCTATCTATCTATATCATTATAATTTGATTACAAAACTACAGATGTATGGAAATTCAACAAAGCTTTATAACGCGGATAATTACGGTCAAACTGTCTGTTATAAGGTTTGTTATATCCATATTTATTTTTTTAGTATCATAGATAGATCCAAACAGCAAACAGTTGTATCAAGCCATCGATTTATCGAGATAATCAAGTTTCATGTCATTTATGTATTTGCCCATTGTCCAATCTTATTTATCTTATAGCGTTCTTTTCTGCCGTAAGAAAATCGATATAGTTGCCAATCAAGAAGAAAAGTTGTCAAATTTTCCTTCGTCTTTGATTGGACAGGACAAAGATTGGCATTGTAATTTGTCTAGAAAGACATCTGACTGCTGTTGAAAGTATGCTTACCACTGGCAACCCGCGTTCACCACAAACGTTGGATATTAAATGTAGTATATATACATAATATAGACAAAACTAGTGTGGTATTTAAACGTGAGGTGATTGACAGCGCACAATTGACTTGACACGTAAATATTGTTCGATAAACGAGTAATATGTTTTCTAAATAATGCACATCTAAGTAGAGAAATGATCATGTATATCATTTTGCTTATGCACATTTTTTCATGGGTGAAAATGGACATTACATGCGTCCGTGTTTGAAAATACCAGCAAAAATCTTCGAATGTTTTACTTCTGAATTCAATTCAAGAGACCGCTTCTGACATATTTTTAAACACAACGATAATTATTTGTAACGTAGGCCTACAGTAACATTAACGTATATTGCATATGTACAAGAATTCTAAATTGACTTCACAACTGAATTCACTCTTACAAACTATTACTCTATTTGGAACAAATCCTATTAAATAACAATCTACTGGCATTATTATTCCTCCTAAGTAATATTATATTTGAAATCACAAGCTATGGTTATAACAAACAAATAAGTTAATCTGAATAATGACTTTTTCCAGCAAAAGAGGCAATTATACTTTAATATCGAATTAAAATCGAGTACATTCTTAATTTCTTGTTCTCTGTTTAACATGCTCAATTATTATTTTTATTGCGTGCTTTCATATTTCTAAATTATCTATAACGAGCTGAACAATTTTCCATATCATAAGCCTTAATACATTTATCTGTTATATGCTGAACAATTATCTATATTGCCCACTTTCATACACGCACTCGTATCTATTACGTGTTGAAAAATTATCCTGTATTCAATTTAACTGCAGTGCAATGCTTTAAAATCAAAAACACTCCTATAGGAAAGACTTACAATTTGACTCTTCTTTCCGATTAACACTGATTTCTGAGAGCTACGTAGCTCCATGACTAATATGTAAATAATACACAAAACATCAACATCGCTTTACAGCGAACATTAATTTAATTGATCACAATAAAAAGACACGAAAATCAGAATAAGATTAAATATACTTAACGCCATTAAAAACGCAATTATTTAACTTAGCCTGTAAAAAGGCGATTTATTGTTACAAATGTGTAAATCATTCCTCATGGTTATTCCGTATGGTCTGCCAGGCCATTCCTTGCACCTCTGTTCCCTAACGTGTGTACCCTTTAACCTCATCAAGTGCCTTATCTTTTATGAATTGTTGTTTTTCCCGGAGGTCTGTGTTGGGAGACACTGTCTTATGTATGTTGCGTTCACTGTAGCAACTTATTTCATCTCTCAAAAATAAATTAAACTATGACCCTAGTATTTTAATTGATTACGTTTAGAAAATTATATTCGAGAAATCAAACATTATTATTTCTTTATAATGTCACTATGCTGACTTGGAAATCTTTTAGTTGCGTTATTTATGGCGTGGAGTATATACTCGTAATTCGTGTATAGAGGGACATACAATATAAATGCATGTAGCGAGCGTCTCCTACAGTATATAATTTGTTAGTTTTAATATCTTCACTAATTGTTGTTTTCAATAACATGAGACAAACGTGGTAATTTCACAGCAAACTTAAAACGCACTGGAAATATCAAAATCAATAGCGTGGTTATGGAATGAAGTTATGTCTGTCATGATTGGTTAAACAAATGCTCAAACTAGTTTATATTTAATGATTATGAACGACATATCCCAGTTTTAGATATAATAGTTAACAACTACGCAGCATGAAGTATATCGGTAATGTTAAGTGAAAGATCTACATTTTGGCCAATAGCTATGTATGTACATAATTCATTTTGCGACTTTAATTATATTTTGATATTGCTAAACATCGTCCACGTGTTGAAAGACTAAAACAAATTCTAAAATCTATATAATCGCTTAGCAAGGAAACAACAGGAGCAACGTAACATGAAACAATAATGGAGATACGATACGTTTATGATCAGTCACTGCTTAAGAGGTTAAATGCCGATGGCTGAATTGAATAAATGCTTTAATGTAGTTTTTGTTTGTTTTTCATGCTGGACTCCTAATGTATTAATCGATGTCTGATTCTGTACTTTGTTCAAACAAAACCAGCACTGATGATTGAATACAACAACGTTGGTCCCCACACGGCTCGTACAACAAAGGACAACAGCAACACTGATGATTGAATACAACAACGTTGGTCCCCACACGGCTCGTACAACAAAGGACAACACCACTCCTTTTTCGTGAACTTAACATTTTTACAAAAGTCACTTTGCTTATCAAATACTTAATCCATTGGCCTTGTTCATGAAATTACGTTGTCTCATCAAGTGTGAGTTTATCTAAGTATTAAAACATATTAACTTATACATCAAAGGATGCCGCAACCAAAGAGGAGGAAACACGAAACAAATCGTTTACATACCTGGCTGAAAAACATCAAGTGAGCACTTTTCCACAGACTTGGACCTTGTCTCTTTCGAAGTTTTGGAACGAGCCACTTAAATACTGCATGTTCTAAAAATAGAATTCCTATTCCCACAATAATTCCAACAGATAACATGACGAAACTTCCAGCATGATGTTGTACCTCTAGCCTTGAGTCTTCTTGCTTTATTCTCTGTTTATAACACTGTGAATCAGCAAAATGGACGTCTATAAGGTCATCAATGTAGCCAGCTTCGTGGTAATCTCGTATCTTCTTTGATAATGCCACCTTAAGTCAAAATGTGATGTTGAAAATTTGTATTAAAAAACAAACAGCAATTGATCAATTGATGATACATTTATATTCATACGCTGAATATGACAACTCATTAGACGCTCCCGGAAATATGACATACTGTAATTCCATGTAATATGACAAACAATAAACCATTATGATGGCCAGAATGAGACATTTTTTACTCTTTGAATGTAAAATGATTTTGTCTCCTGAATATGACATATTAGTACTCACAGAATATGACATATTATTGTAGCCTGAATGTTACATGATGTTTCCTCTTAAATGTGACATGTTGTTGTCACAGCCCGGAATGTGATTTAGTGTTGTCACTGAATGTAACATACATATAATATTATTCCATTACTATGACATACTATAGCTACCGGAACATGATATCATATTCCTCCCTGCATTCGACATACTGTGGCTCTCTAAACATAAAATGGCTACCTGGATGTCACAATTTGTGCGCCGCTGTACGATTTCTAACCTCTTCTTTAAGTGACGTTTCCAGAAAACGTCACATGTGACATCACCATGTACTGTCAGTAAGCAATATTTGCCCCATATGGCATTACGAAAACGAAGTGGCCATTTGGAGTAAATATTGTTTCCTGCTTGCAAATAGTGACATCATATGTTGCGTTTTCTTGAAATGACGTGCCTTACAGAAGAGATTGTAAATCCCATAGCAGCGCTCATTTGTTGTTCTAATTCACTGGAATGTAAGCTTGGAACTTTCGACTTACATGAATGTCATAGAATTATGTTAATATTCACAAAGAATTTAATGGCATTTCATCTAGTGAATAAACCTCTGTGGATAAATTAACAACTGGCATACGTTTGGCTAAAATATTTCAAGCAGCTAATAAAAAAAATGTGTAATTTGATTAATACTGGTGTTACATGTTGGTTGTGTTAGAATGAATGAACGTTATAACAACACGGATTCCAGGAAGAATCAAATATAAAATACGTGTTGATGATATGAGCGTGTAATAATTATCTCTGCATGAAATTGGTCGCTTGATATTTCGTTGTGATATTTTATTATAGATCAATGCTTCTGTCATTCCTCATTCTAAAATAGTAGTAATTACACAAAACAGTTCTAAATTTCTACGCTGTCTGTCAGATCAGGATCCCCAGAGCATCATAAACTAAGACCTGTGGTTAGTTATGAATTCTCTACAGGTTAGCAGTTCATCACATATCTAAGCTAAAACACACAAGTACCTAAAATTATTCTCAGACGAATACCAGGCGTATGTTTTATTTTTGAACTATTTATTTCTTTTCGACGTTTATTGAGATGGTTGTAATTAAGCTCACATAGAAGCTAATGTATAACAATGCTTGGCAGACAGTCCAGGATTCTCATTTATTTGTCAGAATTAATAAAGATATATATTTGACAAACATCTCACATAACATTTGATAAAACGAAAACCATTGAAGCATATAGACAAGTAGACCGATACTGAAGAGCTGGATATGTATTTATTCATGTCGTTGATTGATTGAACAACAACCCTCATGAACACCATTATTCATCTAGTCATAGTCAATAAAAATATCGTGTTTCCTTCTCTGGTGTTGTGATTAGAGTTTATTGTATACACCATACAACAGGATAAAGAGTCTATATGCAAACCGTTAGACTGGAAGCAGCAGACTAACCGTGTGATGAAAGACACTACTGCAATCTTCACAATGATTCATTTTAAACAAGAGTGTTTTCTCTTGTATACTCGTCCAGACTACTACAATCGATAGTTACAGATTAATTCCTTAAATAGCCCTATCGTATTAAATACACTACCTTGAGCGGTGAACCTTTCGGCATGCCAATGCCATATCCATCCTCACCAAATGTTTGTTTGAGCAGACGAAGTTTACAATCTGGGTCCAGTTTGGCCCTTGCATAGTCAAGTATAGGATAATCCCCAAGGTAAGCATCTAAATTACGATGGCTGAAATAACACAAACTGGAATTACAACTAGTACAATAGTTTACATTTGTCATTTTCTGCAATTTACAGTAAATGGGCTCATAAATCAGAAGAACATACTTAATTGTTTTCAGATGCTCGACAACAGAGATACATTGCGTACATGAGCACAGGGATATATAGTGTACAGGATCACCGTATAGGTAAACATTTGAATTGCCTGCACTGATATATATTGATTAGATGATTACACGGGTATATTACCTACATGAGCACTGAGATACATTGCCATAAACATCACGTAAATACACTGGCATCGTAAGCATGCCTTGCTAACAGTAACGGATCACATTTGACTCCTTTTGATATCTCAACTATTTATATTTTACTCCCTTATCGATTTATTAAAACCAAGTTTACACATCTAATCGAAAAAGTAATGAAAGAGCATTCTTTACTTCAAATAAGCACAGTAACTTTACCACCACGTAAGAATGTTTGTGAATCTCTTTTTTACTGGATAATATCTTCATTCGTGTTGATTACTCAGTGTACCAACATACCAAATGTAGGCATTCCTATGGGATCTAACTGTAGTCCACTTATAGCCGAATTAATATTATTCTGTTTTGAAAGAGACTTTATGTTATCTTTATCCAAAAAAAACACATGGATGTAATTGACGCTTTCAATAATATCTCTCGTTATTTAGACGATATTTTGAATATTGATGATAAATATTTTCCATCTATGATAGATAAAAATATCCAACAGAGCTACAACTTTTGAAACCAAACACACCCTCGTTTCTTGACTTAGATATTTCCATAGAAAACGGCTTTATTACCACAAAATTTAGGATAAACATTAGTATTACAAACTTTCCATCACTAGACGGAGTTATTCCGATATCACCATATTCTGGCATATATATTTCTCAACTTAGTTGATATTTTCGTCGATATAGTAACTATAGTAACTAAGAGGAATTCAATGATTGTTACCGCTAAAATCCTTAAAAATATTATTATTATCATAAATTATGTGAGACCTTTCATGAAGATTGCTATAAATATCCACTTTTTATTTCAAGACATGGAACTACTGTCAATTTTTTGTTAGAGACTAGAATGGCTAAACCAATTTATATAGATCTCAAAGAAATAGTTTCAAGGGTAAGGTTCGAGACCAAAGGTTGTTTCGTTAAACCTTAAATATATTGTGCAAAGCCGTTTTTTTACATAATATAATGTAACTTGCTAATTTCCCCTCTTTAAATTCAGAGCACAGAGCCACATTAACGACAGGAGCAAAGAGGCACATTGCCGTTGTGTGGTTATGATGTTCTGCGTTTGTATTAAGATTAAGTGCAATATCTGCTTCCTTTGCAATCAAAATATTTACAAACCTTGTACGTGGAATGGAAGATACAGTGTATATAAAGTTATATAACATACATGAGTTTCCTAATGGCATTATCAGTGGTATCTTCAAGGTGATTTTGACATTTTTTAAATAATCTCGGATTGAGCTGCTTCACAATGCCTTCTACAGCACTTCCAGGTAGAACTCCAACATTGATATCGAGCAACTGAAATATATATTATATATTTATAAATATAGATAGATATTTCTAAAATAGATACACATTACAACTTAAAGCAATATGTGCCATAGTGCATGTATCAAACTACCCCAACCATCTCTTTCTCAAATATTGTTTTGCATTTAGTCATATTCTCTCACCGTTGATATGTTTACAGCAGATGAAATACAGTTTTATAACGCAATATATGTGTATCCATCGATGGGAAAATTAAGATAATCTACTGTATATTTTGGACCATTAGAAGAACGAAGACAATAAATATTCAACGTTCCCAAATTTCTCTGAAAGTGGTGTGATGAGAACGTATGAGCTTTCAAGATTGATTGATTAAGTGACTGAAATGATTAGTAACTGATTTTAATTTGTTATATCAACATTCACGTGTTTGTATCCTACAGATTTTATTGTTTTTACATTATTTCTACATACCAGCATATTTCCTTGAAACAGCCAGTAATCAATCGCTAGGAATGATAGGTCGGATAAACCTCTTTCTAGGAAGAGCTAATTTGTTTTACTTCCAAGTTTTCCATTTTATAAAGAGGTCAAATGATCAGACAAACCATACTTAGGGAAATGAGTAAGACAACATTTATATGTTATGGAAAATTCAATGAAAGTCAAATAAACATCAGCATAGGTTTTAATCCATAACAAAATAGTAACGGATGTTACACAAATAAAATATTACAAGATGCAACTTTTATTCATTCATTCCGACTGCTGAGACTTTATTATTTGTTTCTTAAATGCCCATTTTACCTATAACATAAACATGTATGTCTCCTTAAATATACGCGTTGGATAGTTATGGCCCCAAACTAAATGACTGTTTTCGTATGCGTGCTTCTTCAGTATGAAAATATGACAATATATTAAGATCTTTTCCATGTTTCTACTTTGAAACACGTTTTAAATTCAGAGATATCAGAATGAAATAAACCATTAGGCAATTATTCGAATATGATCTAAGAAAAAAAATAGAATCAATAAGACTACCTCATATGTAACGGATGTTAAACAAAGATTCGAGTGAATGCTAAGAGACCACATATCCTGATTGATGATCAGTATGTATGTGTTATATCAACCAATAAAACATCATGCAACTATATAACCACTGAGTACCAATGTCCACTAGCAATATCTTTAATCTGTCAAGTTGTGGCTTTTTATTTTGACTCAGCACGTCACGTTTCTCCAACATTTTGATAACTTAGCTTGTAACGGATGTTTATCCTTTGTCCTCCACGTAAACGACACATTGACATTTCTCACAAGGAAACTACAGCTTCTTTACGTTTCTAACCAATCGATATTTTCTTTCCGAATTTAAATAGTCTCTGACGATGACAAGATGAATATGTTTAGGAGATTTCGTAATATATGATATATTCGCCAGGAATCAAACGCTCGTCTCGATTTGTTTGCCAGCGAAACTATCATACATTTACCAGCCTATTCCATGATGTTTATTTCATGATGGTGGTCGACTGAATTAATGCAGAGATGAAACGATTATTGAGTGAATCGAATTATCATTGCTAACAGTTTCAGGTCGGGGACAATCGATGTTTAATATCTTGACTCGTCGTCGCGACCGCTACTTTCGGCGCATTGTCTTTGTGCTGTTAGGGGCCCCTTGTGCCGTAAACATAGCTCTGTGAACTGGATAATGCATATCTGTATCTGGCAAAACAACCAATCTATGTATTCAAAGTATAACTATATTACCCAAAGCATATATCTGTCTATATCGGTCTCAAGTGCATTACATTTAAGTAACAGCTGTAACGTGAAAAAGGACAAATTTGTGAAACGAAAACGCTTCTGATTATTTTCCGATTGTGACTCGGAATAACTTCTCTGATACCATCTCTCAGATACAGTACGTGATTTGTGACTATTGCCATGCCCATATACCATTCCTCCTCATAAATTGCCGTACGATATTTATTGCATTCAGTATCAATTAAGAAATATTTTCGTCATCAGATATTTCAGGCTCTATATTTTTACAGAAAAGTGTTGGCTTTATACAGATAAGGTTATTGTGAACTGATAAACTTTTGAAAGCTTTCGACTTTTTATTTTCTCTATATCTTCGCTTAATTTTCGCACATGCTAGGTGCATTCTAGAAATAAACAAACAAGGAAAACTGACTTACCAGTTAAAATACATGTTTCATTAGTGTTCGTGTATTTTAGGTAAGACATTACTTTTTACGTCAATTTCTTCTGTTTGCAACATCTTCCTTTATCAACATTTAGCAGCAGGCATGCACTATTCTGATATAATTCTCCATTGCTAGTTAACAAGTTATTACAAAATATTTTGACAACAATACTATACGACAGAAAAACATTTCTTTGTTAGCACCAGCTACTTATCACAGATGTTTCAGGGTAACACAATTCCAATTCAAGTTAGATATATACACTACAACTATTTATATATCATGTTGGGGGTTATATCAGTCTTATCTACATTGTAATTTCTTTAAACGACAAATCTGTTTATGCGATCCGGTTAACTAAGCAGTTTAAACAACAGTTTTTTCCTTCAACTCTACGAGTATACATAATGTATAGGCTATTATTAAACACGATAGTCTAAAACTCGAACACATGCACTTACTTCAATTCTCTCTGACGGAAAGAAAAATCGCAGAATGTTTAAAAATCACTTTCAAAACATCGACGCGGTTTAATCTATAACGTTAGGAGGTTAATAAATCAGCATTCCCACCTTCCCGCACTTAATGTAATATAATGCCCTCTACAGCATTAAGATGTTTCAATGGCTGAAAAGTATTGCATTGCTCAGTTTCCCTTCATGTTTTGTTGCTTATTCCTGTCTAGTTCCGTTCTGATATTAATAATGCCATGTAGATTTGGATGACAGTCGACGCTGCGTGCAGCGACTTTTGATAAAGATATTTTCTTTTGTTGGGTTATATTAAAAATGTATTTAGTTCGCAAAAATGGCGGGTCGTGGATGGTGAAAGGACAGGTTTATTTTACGAAAGTAATTAACCGTCGCATATGATGATTAATATCGGTATTATGTGCAACTTTTAAATGGTAATTTGTGTCAAACTGTGTCAACTTTAAGGGAGATCCTTTAAGACCTTTATATCATTCGCAGCCCATGGTTACATTACATATTCATAAAAAGAACACTGCATACACTATAATGGATACTGTACAATGAACATCATGTTTGAAAACGATGGTCGCCAAATACTAATTAAGTTTTGGAGAACACAACACTTTATCAAAATGCGGTAATGTATCATTTAAAAGCTATAATCCGGCCTATATTTCAGTCATACAGACAAACAATCTGACCTGTTTTCGAGTCAACGTTGTGGTCTCCAGAATATTCACAAGGTGTTTCTAGAATATAAAATGTTGAGCTTGCACTCGATTTCCTAAATACAACCATCAAGTCCATGGTAGGAAGTATGACCTCAAGATTATTGACTAAATGTTTCCTATGATTTGGCATAAGTTTTGTTTTATCTCAGAAGACCCTGTATCGAACGTACCAGAATTGTAATTGATTTCTCACCGAGTTTGATTTAAACAGGGCGGCATTTGTGACCTCAAGATTGTAAACAAACCAGCAATGGAAGATGGGCGTCCAGCGATCCTAAAATGATAATTAGACTAGCTTGTTTGTGTTAGATATCGATCGCTGTGCCACAGAAGTGTCAATAACTCTTTTCTTTTTGATTATGTACAGTGGCGATATGGTAAAGTGAGTTTGCGAACTACATAAGACAACATTCCAATCAGTATCACGAACGTTTCAGACATGGAATGGTGTGTATATGTCTTGCATGATATCAACAGTATAAACTTAAATCCGTACGGTAATGAACACATAGCTTATTTTGTTATATCATGATACATTCGTATATCTTATCACAGAAAAAAGAAAAGTGTCTATTAGAAATATGTCTACGAAAACACCATTTCGTAACCGAATATATAAGATTCTTAAATCGTTACATATCGGAGATATCATGACCAATTCTAGTATAAGTGTGCAAACTAATATTGGGAGAATTTAATATTGATTTTTCTAGGAACATATTGCAGTTCATCAAAAGCTCTTTATAAAGCCGTTGTACTTATTAAGTTTTGTAGGACATCTAGATTTATGGAAGAAGCAATTTTGTTTTTACTGGCCAATTCTTATGTACATTAGTAGCCACTGTAGCGGCATCTTGAATACTAGATGTGTTATATTGAATGAGGTGTTGCATTGAATACTTACAGAGGTGTTGCACTGAATACTAACAGAGATGTTGCATTGAATACTTACAGTGGTGTTGCATTGAATACTTACAGTGGTGTTGCATTGAATACTTACAGATATGTTGCATTGAATACTTACAGAGGTGCTGCATTGAATACTTACAGAGATGTTGCATTGAATACTTACAGAGGTGTTGCATTGAATACTAACAGAGATGTTGCATTGAATACTTACAGAGGTGTTGCATTGAATACTAACAGAGATGTTGCATTGAATACTTACAGAGGTGTTGCATTGAATACTTAGAGAGGTGTTGCATTGAATACTTACAGAGGTGTTGCATTGAATACTTACAGAGATGTTGCATTGAATACTTACAGAGGTGTTGTATTGAATACTTACAGAGATGTTGCATTGAATACTTAAAGAGGTGTTGCATTGAATACTTACAGAGGTGTTGCATTGAATACTTACTGAGATGTTGCATTGGATACTTACAGAGGTGTTGCATTGAATACTTAAAGAGGTGTTGCATTGAATACTTACAGAGGTGTTGCATTGAATACTTACAGAGGTGTTGCATTGAATACTTAGAGAGGTGTTGAATTGAATACTTACAGTGGTGTTGCATTGAATACTTACAGTGGTGTTGTAGTACTTACTTTCCAATCCCCTTAAAATCAGATCCTGGCATTTATCGTTTGTGCCCTATGTGAGCGTGAATGTAACGGAGCGATACATGTGATTTGGTGTTAATGAGATTGCATGCCTGCAGAAGTATTCATGAAATACTGACAGATGTGTTCCATTAACTAGTTGTAGAAGTATCACATTAAGCACGTATAGAAGTTATCATTAAATGGGTATAGAAGTGTCACATTAATGATATATTGTCTGAAATACTGAGAGAAGTGTAAAATGCGGACAAAGTGGTTGAATACTTTGTACTTCTGTCATCCTGTAGTTGAAATATTATTCTAAATCCCTCTTACTGAAACACCAAAGGTTTAACACGAAGAGTCTTCTCCCAACTTGAGTGAACTTTTAAGTTTAGATTTTATTATTTAAATCTTATGTTTAATTCAAATCTGTGTTATGTATTTTTTCTAATATTGTACAATCACATTTGTCTTGAGTATGTTTACAATAATTAATAAAACCTCACTTAAAGACTACCTGATTAATAAGACCACCTCAAAATTAAGAACAGAATTTTCAAGTCCACTTTCACTGTTTTGTTCTTTATTCAACCTCAATATCAAGACCACCTCAATATCAAGACCACCTCAATATTAATACCAGTTTTCAAGGGCCCAAATGGTGGTCTTATTATTGAGATTTTACTGAAATTGTTACATTCACTACTTATTGTTGTGCTATCAAATATATTTAGTAGTTTAAAAGATTCTAAATATAAGCCTAATGCTCCAACGTTAGCCTGATTCCAACACGGACAGTTAGGACGCGTTCATTGAAACCTGACAAGTCTGTACATTTCACATATTTCATTGGCCAGTAATTACATGTATGATCAAAAAGGATAGCTTGTAAAGCGACAAAACTCCACACTGCACTATCCCCAAAGTAAAGGAAGTGAATAGAGTTTGAATGTTTAAATAGCTATATCACCGAGTAGTTGTGTAGTCACGAGTAAACAAATATTGGATTTATTTCCGGCTTAATCTTAGTATTTTTACTCGTTAATTACATTGAATTTCCCCGTTGAGAGCCTCAATATGTTAGGTGAAGTCATTTGACAGCGCGCAATAAACTGCCATCAAGTAGTTCTTCAATAAAAACTTCAACTTCTTACATTTCCGACTTGAACGTTCACAATATGCGTTGTATTTAATCATAGAGTATGGAAACAAATGAAATATTTTATTATTTCATTACCCAAGTGAGAATACAGTCATTTCACATCATGTTTTCCTTCTCCATTGCTGACAAGAAGAATGTCATTGAAAATTACAACAACAAAAGTCTACAAAACGATTGAAACAAGATGTAAATTTTATGTGTTCGTTATGGATTATCTCTCACTCTGGATCATGATGTTGTAGTAAGTATCGTTAAATCCAATACCTCTGTACCCATTTCCATTTTGACAAGACGTCACAGAAGTGAACAGAAAAGGGAAACAATTTCTGCCTAACGTATATTAAAACATGTGTTGAGCGCTGCTATGGGATTTAAACCTCTTCTGTACGTGACGTCATTTTAAGAAAATACAACATGTGATGTCACTTTTTGCAAGCAGGAAACAATATTTACTCCATATTTTCACTTCGTTTTCATATTGCCATATGGGGCAAATATTGCTTACTGTCAGTACATGGTGACGTCACATGTGACGTTTTCTTGAAATAACGTCACTTAAAGAAGAGGTTGTAAATCGTACAGCGGTGCTCATTTATTCTAAAGAAACATTGCATACCGTACGTTTTGTATTTAATGTAATCATAACCATGTTTTTAAATAATAAAATATTGTTGAGCAGGGGCGTAGCTCAGCTGCAATTTATGTCTAGGTCTAGTTATTGGGGGTTCAGGGGCATGGTCCCCGGAAACATATGTAGTTAGATCGTCAGAGATGCGTTTTGGTGTATATTTCGTTCCGGTTAATATGCTTACAATAACATCAAAAACATACATTATATATCTTATTGCAGTTTTGGTCAATTTATTTTTCGATTTTTAAGTGTAGGCCACGGCTTACAATACCTATTAAAATCTGTTGATGCGCTATAGCTACAATAGTGTTATACTTCGTACGTATAGAAGAGTTACATGAAATACTTACTGATGTGTTAAATCAGTTATTGTAGTGTTCCATTTAATACCTCAAGCATTATATTAAATCTCTGCGGCAGTTTCGCATCAAACATATTACTTTAGAAAATGTTTTATATCAAATTGCATTAAACACTTTGGTATTTAAAACATTTTGCAACATTGCAATTTATACATTATATCACAAAAACTCCGATTAAAACTCACTGCCTGAAACAAAGAAACGATCGAAATTCGTGACATATTTCAATTCTGACAAAACGAGCAGATATGGTCGAATAAGCGCATACGTTTCACCCATATCTATAATAAAAATAAAAATAAGCAAAATATTTATGTAGTCATAATATTTCTATTGATCCTAAATATTCATAAAAGCAATTCTCAAATCAACACCAGCGTCTAACACGGCCGTAGGGACATGGTTCAGATATTTCTTATTCCATACTTGTTCTGTCAGTTGAAAGTTGGTCGCAATCGATATGGTATCCACAGATTCGTAAGAGAGATTTTACTTTCCACTAAACGAAATGAGTGATATCTATCCTCATATTAGCATGGATGACCGTGATGCAAATACGTACTTAACTCTTACTCAACTATTTCTAGCGCCAGATACTCGATGTTTAACTAGAAAACAATTAGGTCATGCTGTTATATATTTTAAGCGTCCGCGAGCGCCAAGGTTTTTAGCTCTTTGAGCCAAAAAACATTTCCGTAAGTTTATAAAATGACAATGGGAAGTAACCTCTGTGTCGTATTTACGTATGTTTCGATAAATATGTTGGCAATTTGCATGTTTGAAAAAAGTGAGTGAAAACTAGTCAACTTTTCTGTTAGGCTTCTAATGTTTTATAAAGAAACAAGTTGTTTATTTTTATCATGTTTACCTCATTAAAACATGCAAAATGATAGCTCGTCTATTATCTGGCTTTGGGCTTTTTCGAAACGACTCTGTGTATTTTTTTCGAATAGGTAACTAGGTTTCGCGAACCGAAGTTGACGCTTTACTAAAATAATTAAAAAAACAGTACATGTGTATGATTTAATCGTACGTAATGAAACGTTCAACAAAGACTGTTCAATACATTCTTGGAATGTTAGAAAGATGACGCCAGACAAAGGACGAACAAATGCGCCAGAAAATGATAACAAGTGTAATGCCACTGTCTGTCATGTCATGGCAATTGCATGATGTTGCCTGAGTACATAGTGTTTAAAAACAGAGTGAGATGTACATAGATAGAACATAGAGATGACAACGATTATTTTCGTAGTCGTGCACAACTAGACTATAGCTTCTATAAATAGCAACAACATGTTGCGTTCTCATGTCATTTTGCTCAGAACGCGCTTTAGAAGCACCCACAAATGGCGATTAGATGAAGCAATATTCCTTTAACTGCAAAAAATAGACGTCAGCGAATAATCGATAATGTGCATGATTTCTAGACTTCATCAATCTCTTAGTCCCGCAAAATAGGAAATTAAATCACAATTATTATGATTTACAGCACAAATGTCTGCACATTGGGCCGATGTTTGCTGCTCTCGACAGAAACATTTAAAAGTTCACCAGTCCCATATTTTGGCTATAGCTAACAAGTGTCTTTCAGTCAAACCACATTGAAATTTGCCGAAAGCACAATAAAATTCCAACTGCTACGGGCTGTTATGTACTGAAAATTATCGGCATGCATTTTCAATGGATAACAAAGCGTATTCCATTTTAGGATTATTGTCTATCTAACTATCAACGTAATAACTGACCGCAATCAGTTGAAGCATGGTCCTTATGGGACGGTCTGAAAGTTTAACAAAAATGGAGTTTTGAGTGACAGTTAAAACTAGATATCAAGTTTGATCACTGTGGTCACTAAAACAACACTGCAGCATCTTCACGTGCTACCGATCAGTCTACGGATGGTATTCAAAGGGTTCGAGCCCATTCCACTGCGAGTGTTACGGCGAAGGTCATTTGCTGAAGTGACTTGGAGTATATTGTTTATCCCCCCGCCCACAGATGATACCATTTTGTACCCTGCTTTCTGTGGTTAACCTTTGTAGAGGAGTTTCACAGAGACGAACAAAGGCATTCGTATGCTGCATGACGAACATGTTCATTATTGCGTGGGTACACGTATGGTGTAGGCGGATATTGTAGTACATGTATTATTCTCACAAGCAATGATAATGAAACCGGCACATGTCAAAACTGCTTACTTCTGTCTGTGTCGAATGGACCTGATTTTAACAGAATAATAATCAAGAAGTATTGCCTTTTTAGCTAATTTAATGCTTGAGCCGACAATAACCTCCTTCCCCTTGGGAATTGTGTACCTTATATTTTTTCTGAAAGTATATCGGAAGAGCTACCTAATCCAATTGTCTGCCCCGTGACTGTTATCTGTTATCACCGTTTTATTACTTTACCGAAATAAAAAGTGCTCTTCACGGAATACGACTCGGTGGGAAAAGTGTTCAGTTCTTTTTAAAGATGAATCTGACTCATATGAACCTAACGATGTCAGAATTTTTACGCGTAGTCCTTTTACCTCGTATGGGCATTTTGCCCCACCTTACCCTAGCACCTTATCTAGCTCATCTGTCAGCTCAAATGTTTTAATGGGCTTCATCCAGTATTGTTGTTACATAGTCTAATACATCATTAATAAGAACCATTGCGATGTATAACCGTTTAAAACAATATTGTTTAATCGTATTACTAACAGACAAAACTAGTAAAAACACCTGCTTGTTTTTATTTGACAAATACAGAGAAATACATTATATATGTATTCTGTGATAATGCATATCTATTGAAGTTTAACTAGATAAAGTATATTTTTATGATTGTTTAGGTTAACGGTTGAACAAAAAAATGAGCATAATATATATCTTCAAAAAGGATTGTGAACATAGAATTCAAGAGATTGTGTATGATATCTGAAACATCGTGAACAAATATAGTTTATGTTACAAACGGTTTGACACTGAATTATGCTGTATAGACACATGAAAATGGTGAGATATTCTGCAATACATTTTCCTTCCCTAGAGAAGTTTTAAACACCCATTTTAAAGGCTGAGGATTTTCTTGGTCATTTTTACGCTGACTGTTTTCTGACGACTTGCGTTTTTGTAAATTATAGCACATTAATTACCTTCCTCTAAAATACAAACAAATAAATATTGTTTGAGGAAATAAATATGTTTCATACCGTAATAAAATAATGTTTAATGTTATAACTTGCCTATAACTCTTTTTGATATCCATATGCTTCATAAAATGCATGTTTTGACTATAGAAGTCTGCATTTGAGCTATAATGTGCGTTCCAGTACGTAACTATTAAACAAAGGAAACGAAATAATAATGATTGGCATGTTAAACTGATTTAGTATTATTCAGGACAATTATATGATTATATAGTATTAACATTATGTAACGTGTAAGCATAAATTTGCTTTCTTTCACATACCCTGGCGTATCGAACGCAAATATGTTGATATGTTACCAAAACAAAGTGGTATGTCACAAAATCAAAATGTATTGTCAAGAATCCAGTAGCAAGAATATGAAGTAACTTGAATCAATTAGCATTGGTAAACAAATTTAGTAACAAATACAGTAGATTACAATTGTTATGAAGTAGTTTATGTTACATAAGTTGAAGAACACAATCCGTCAAAATGTGTATCTGTCTTTCAAGCAAGGTTTAAGATGGTACAGGGAACGCAACATTCACAAGAAAATGCCTCACAACACATAACAAACCTGCAGCTTAACCATCCAACCAGGAGTTTTACCAATACACAGTGTTAGCGCCACAGACAGACAATGTGTTATATTTATGTCTTTTAAATAAGCTCTAAACGTTAATGTACCGGTCGAATAGGAAATGTTTGAACGTCGGGGTTAGGTTCTTCGCCGAATTCTAGAGCATTGCAGTTCTGTCTGGTTGTCTGGTAAGTTTAGTTTAAAGTTATTTTTATGAAACAAGTTCTTACAACTAAAAATAGTCTTTCTGTCTGTCTGTGACTAACCACTCTCGATGACTGATTTGTTGGTAACTTAGCAGCACCTGTGCTATGTGTATTATTATTCTGTAAGTTCGTTTAGTAGGAAAACAAACTCTATACGATCATGTGTAGACAGGGATAGTGTTACAAAAATACTAGAAACAAGTGTTAACTACCACATATATATGTTTACATACACTTCATGGTTGCAATCACGACCTTACAAAAGTTGATACAAATGGATGGAAGGATGATATTGGCGAGTTGCTGGAACATAATGTGTCGCATGAGGGGGTAGATATTTTGTTTTACCAAACAATCACTGCCGAAGTAATAGACGAAAATGCCGACTCGAGCATAGATGTTTAGTTTGAAACGGTCAGTGAACATAATGCGCAATACAACATAAACTGCTAAGCCTCAGGTATCAAAGAGAGATAATAAGTTGCTACAGGGAACGCCACATACATAAGACAATGCCTCTCCACACAGTCCTCCGGGAAAACAACAGTCCATAAAACTGGAGGCATTTGAGGAGGCGCAAGGGTAAAATACATAATAGAACAGAGGCGCAAGGAATGGCCTGGCGACCATAAGGGCTATCTAAGGAGAATCAAAGAGGACAAACATAGGGGATTTTAATGGATGGAATACATCACTGGACAAGTCAAGACAGCTGGCATCAATAGACCTAAAGTGGGGCGAAAATAACATGAACACTAAATAAAGTGAAATAGCGCACAGGAAAAGGGAAACCCAACATACATCTCAACACAAATAGAAGCAATAACCATACAGTGATTTACAGCCTTGGAACTGTCAGTAACGATACTGGGGGTTTAAACCGATTTATCAGCTTTTTTTTTTTTAAGTTAAACATGCGCTAAAGAAACTTGTGGAACAATCATGTATTATAAGAAACGGGCAAATAGTGAACAAATTGTGTTATGATCGTTGTAACACAAAACAGAGAATTTCTTCATCTTTAAATTGTTGTAGAAAAAATTAAACTGATATGAACTGACATTTTATGGTTTAAAGTTGTTCTGATGGCGAATGCAAATTACGGAATTCGTAAAGGCAATATAAATTATGGTATTGTTATTCTTGAAAAAAATAAAACATTACATGCGGAATTGAATTGGATGATGCTAAAAGATATGTCTCATATAAAAAACAATCCAATATCCAATTAACCCGTCTTGAACAAGATGTCCAAACGATCACTTCTTTAATCAGAACGACGATATCTAATATTTTAGTGAGCGTTTTCTTAACAACGATTTTGATATAATGATTTACGAATTTGACGAGGAAATATTTCCTGCTTAAGCATTTCAAGACATCAAACAACTGGGAAATCGGCTGACCCAGTTTTTTTAAATGCCCCCAAAAAGGGTCACTTTTATTCATTTTAACCGCATACGTGTGATTGAAAAAAGAAACCATTATACGATTATCAGCAATTTCTGCTTTGTATTTTAATAATGAATATCTCCAATAAGATGGAAGTACAGATATTTTTATTCATGATTTGCACAGCGTTTTTATGATAACAGCTTGTAGACATCGCATACACAGTTAAATAGTCTATATGTTATAAAGATGTTATTTATATGGGTTCATAATTATTTTTAATATTTCCAAATGCACCGTCGTTTCCTTTATATTTTTAACATTCCGAAATGCACCGGCTTGTCCATGATATTTTAACATTCCCAAATTCACCGGCTTGTCCATGATATTTTAACATTCCCAAATTCACCGGCTTTTCCATGATATTTTTGACATTCCCAATTTCACCAGCATTTCCATGATATTTATATAGATTCTCAAATTCACCAACTGTTCCATAATATTTTTAATATTCTCAAATTCAGAAATGCTATGGCCAGACGTGTTGTATTCTCCCATAAATTGAGAATAGAACCTGGCAGATGACAAAGACCGTAAGTAGGAAGAGAAAACAGAAACTGTTTTTCTTTTGATTAGTTGGAAGGTGAATATAAGTCCAGTCTCGAGCGTGAGCTATGTGAAAGAACTCTATAATTTGTAAATACGATGTTTAAATTATTACTGTAAATTACGAAACATGTTTAAAGTAAGGTTATCATTAAAAAATTGAAACGAAACTGTTTTGAAGAAACTCGGTGTGCTCATTTGTAAAGTGTAGGAAATTATCAAATGCAATTTATTATGCAATTTGTTTTAGATATTTTATGTATTTCATAAATATGTTTACAACCATTACACGACGTAATTCTAGACAAGACACTAAAAATAAATTGTACGAAAGACTTCCAGTAAATTGTGAATTTGTGAAGTTCAAATCGTGTATTCACGGATTCAAGACTTATTTCACGAATTCATAATTGGGTTCATCCTCCCAAGAAAATGGAAATTTCGGCTTCAAATCGTGCGATCTGAGGAGTAGCCCCTTTTATAAGTTCCCTTTTTCTGGACACTTTATATGTTTATGGAAAAATCGGGCAATAGATATTCCGATAGTTGGAGCAGAGTTGGAGCTCAAACCCTACTGGAGCTATAAAGTTACAAACTCTTACAACTAAGCACAGAGTGTGTTTAGTACAAACAAACACGGAACATGAAATCACAGTTCATAACGGACTTTAATGCTCTTCTTCCCGAGAATCTGCATATTTCTGTAGAGTCTAAGCCAAACTTGATCATAGTTCTATTCTTTGAAGGTGCATATTTGCCAATCTAGAAATGATCATGCTAATGTCATGTTGGTCAGTCTACCACTGGTAAAGGATCTTCGGTTATAATGATTTATCACATAACATACGGCGCAAGAGTGATAATAACCTATTATTATTTATGCAAATTAGGGCCGCATCACATATTCATACGCACTGTCTACGACAAATATGTAGCAGTTTGCGATCGTCAAAATGTTAAACAGCTTCATAAACGAAAGTTAAAGCCTCGCATTATATCATTTTGACCGACTCGTTTAATAAATGCAATAAAACATGAGCACACGTATAATTGGATACAAACACTTCCAGTGCACTGACACAATTTGTTTGAAACATCAGTTTGAGCCTCATGTTCTTCTTCCAATAGAGCCAAGCAACGGCAGATCACTTTCGTGACCCTTGCTGTACATACGCCTTGGACAAGAGTAAGCAATATCAAACTTGCTATTGTAAGGTCTGAAAACTGTAATACCAGTGCAGATAATAAATGGTCAACGACAGATATAACGCAGTTTACTTTGAAGTACAACTTTGATGGCGTGTTTACACGATGTACCTTCCCATGACCACGTTTTCTCAGTAACACTGTTTAAATGGCATTTCTGTCGACCGGACATTCTGGGCATCCCGGGTATATAATCCAACCTTGACAGACGGGCAGTCATTAAATTTATTTTGCACATTCATGAATCCTCTCGAACCGCTAATATATAAGAGAACTGTAAATATTCTTTATATTAATTGAGCTACAACAGAAATGTATTGTTACCGGAAGAAACTAATATTTAGTTATATATAAGAAAATATGGCACGTTGTAGTACAGGAAATATCGTTGTCAACAGATAATTGTCATCACAAAACTCAACCACAATTGTCACACACTAGTTCGGACGGAAATTAAACATAGTTAAAACACCTTTAATGTCCTTGCCGAGTCTTATTTATAACAAAACTGTAATAAACAAACTTTTACTCTCTCAGCTGTTCTAAATACTTGTGTTACCAACGATCGTCAATCTCTGCTCTTATGCTCTTGTTGGAATCGTTAACCTCATCAACTTTCAATAGTTATTTAGCACAAGTTATAGCAATGTCATCGATAATATCCGACTAGGCAGTTATTTTCTACAAGGATTTTTACTACCATGAGTAAAGACATTCACGTGAAATATTTTTAAAGATGAATCTGTCGTTTTTCTCTGACCAGGCATGAGCTGTGCAAACACCCTTTGCAATGCCTCTATGTCTGATGGTTATTATAAACAAATACTTGCTTCCTACAGAGATGTGATTGCACGACGTATTTTATTATTTATCAATACATATATATATATATCAATAACTCGTTAAACGTTTGCGGTACATTGCTGTAGACATCATGAACAACAAGAGCTTTCAGTTGCACGCTGATACCAGACTAAGCCGATAGTCCTTTGTATAGGATCATAAACAACAAGAGCTTTCTGTTGCACGCTGATACCATACTAAGCCGATAGTCTTTGGTATAGGATCATAAACAACACGAGATTTCTGTTGCACGCTGATACCAGACAAAGCCGATAGTCCTTGGTATAGGATCATAAACAACAAGAGCTTTATGTTGCACGCTGATACCAGACAAAGCCGATAGTCCTTGGTATAGGATCATAAACAACAAGAGCTTTCTGTTGCACGCTGATACCAGACAAAGCCGATAGTCCTTGGTATAGGATCATAAACAACAAGAGCTTTCTGTTGTACGCTGATACCAGACTACGCCGATAGTCCTTGGTATAGGACCATAAACAACAAGATATTTCTGTTGCACGCTGATACCATACTACGCCGATAGTCCTTGGTATAGGACCATAAACAACAAGATATTTCTGTTGCACGCTGATACCAGACTAAGCCGATAGTCCTTGGTATAGGATCATAAACAACAAGATATTTCTGTTGCACGCTGATACCATACTACGCCGATAGTCCTTTGTGTAGGATCATAAACAACAAGATATTTCTGTTGCACGCTGATACCATACTACGCCGATAGTCCTTGGTATAGGACCATAAACAACAAGATATTTCTGTTGCACGCTGATACCAGACTAAGCCGATAGTCCTTGGTATAGGATCATAAACAACAAGATATTTCTGTTGTACGCTGATACCACAGAAACAGCCACATGCCTTCGGGTCACCGCGTTTAACAAAGGTTCAATAAGGCCTTCCTCCTGGTTGCTGACTGCATACTTTGGCTCACAATTTCTTGGAGTTGGCACTGAACTTGCAGAAAAGGCAGTCGAATTTTATTTTGTCCATGAAGTGTGTGATTTATCTCTGTTTTCATGAGCGACTGTTACAGCGTGTCTATATCCTCGCTTATTCTTTTGATGAATGTTTTTCCTGGCCATTGTCTACATTATTGCATTTGCAATATAAGTGCTGGTGATCCGTTGAATTTGCAGATTCAATGAAATCTTCCCGTATGGTATTATCATTATTGACGTAGGTTTCCTCGATATATGGTATAATGTAGCTTTGTTTCAGATCCGTCGATGAAGTGAGTCTGTCACGTGATGGCTGAGTCCAAGCTGAATTCCTAAAAAAGAAATAATAAACAATGATAAATTCCCGAATAACATATACAACTTCGATGTACGATTCACCTATTACTTTGTACATGATCAATTCAATAAGTTCAGATTTAGTGCGTTAACGCCTAAGGATAATCCATTACATGAGAATATATCAATTGATTAATCAAGCACGACATATTTCTTCCGAATACAAATCACAGAGTGTTTTGGGGGAGCAAAGTATTACAAATAATAGCTGTTGCTTTGCATTATGCAAAAGTTTATGTTTTTCGCCGACATACATTAAGATAAAAGGATTCTATACAAAATAATGGTTCGTTAGTTTACATTATTTATTTACCTTTCAGACGAACCTGATCTTGATCGTCTAGACGTCTATGTACATCTGTCTGTGTGTAAAATCATGTTAATTGGCTCGAAATACTTTTTTCTACTGGTCATTGGCAAGTAGAAACACGGAGAACATACAACATGTCGTATGCACGATGCAATTAGGTATTTAGGTCACATCCTCTAATGAATTGCTAGAAAAGAGGATGCGAACACACACATCGCGCCCCCTTGCTACGGAAATGACTACATAGGTCTAATTATTATAACGAGACTATATATATATGAAATCCAAAGCTCAAACAGCGAAACTCTGCTCGGATGACTAAGACTAATGAAAAATTGGATTTATAAATTCGTTACAAAGGTTGTTGACAGTATATTCCACTTATACCCTGTCAACAACCTATAATTTACAGCTCAACATTATACAAACAAACTATTCCTCAAGCTCAAGACTAATTACGCGCTAATGGCATCGGTGTACTAGTATCCGACGATCTTACATCAAAACAAAGAGGAGAGACATTAGCAGAGATGAGGAACCAAGACAAAAGATTTTAAGAAAGGCAAACGATGTGTGAGAACAGAAAATAACCAAATTAACAAACGAACATGCGTTAATGCTAGATGCATTGAAGACTCAAAGTGGAAATAAAACGCGGAAGACAAACATATGTTCGAACAGCATGCAACAGAACAATAAGCGTTATACCAAGGACCAGTAACCATAGCCAACATACGTTATACGGCGGACCGACCGACTTCCTAGTGAATTGTACATGGAAAATATCTTCAACCCGCGATAAATCATATCATGTTATAGGTATGCTTCGTGTGCAAACAGATGTTTGAGATGAAGCCTTCTATTTTATGATATGACGATGCAAATGTATTTTTCTGTGATTTCCACTTATCTAGCCATTTAATTTTTTTAAAGTTACTTTTTGCATTGGAATATTTGAGTGCCATCTGTATTGGACTTTGAAATAAAGAAGGGATCGTATTCATACAAGCATGTTTGATGACATTACTTTTTACTTATTTGTATTTGACTTATTTGCACTACTTGAAATTACAAAAAAATATAATGTCATCTCACAACCGTTACTTTTTTAGCAGCGAATAATATTTCAAGTTTTGAAGAGCAATTGCCGGTATGTCGGTTTATATTAGAAAAGAATTATTGCAATTTGTAAACCGTATAAATATTGTAAATGATTTTGATCTAGCTATTACATTTAAGATTGACAAAACATCAACAATGTTTGATTAAGATATTGTAATATTTGTTTCTACAGTAAAGGTCCGATAATACGACCGTTCGCATAATACGACCACTATTTTCGGACCCGATTTCGGACCAGCATATCCGGTCCCAAGGGCAGGTTTATTGCGATTTTAGGTCCCGCTAATGAGACCATTCAACTCGCGTGTCAACAGTTTTACACAATATTACGACACGCACTAGACCCCTTTACGGTATCGGCGAAGTATCACCATTATTTTTAAACAAAAAAGAAAGGTGTACACTTGGCAGAAAACTACAGCTTCTGAAATGTCATTTTTATGGGAGACCTAAACGACATATGTGGCGAACTAAGTGAAAACATCCACAGCCGTTCTAATATACCTTTATCCGAAGAATATGACGAAACATTCAAATGTCCAGCTGCCCAAATTCGATCGTCTTGTGACAAAACAATTTATTCGCAAGGCATTTATTCAAGTGTGTAGTTTTGTAAAACATTAGGAACGGATGCATTGGCCAAGATAAAATTATTGACTATTATACGTACACCGTGGGATTTAGCGTAATTGATTATTTGTTCGGGAGATATAATAAATTGCATCAAATGATTTAAAACTAACGTGCGTGGTGATTCGAAACATTTTCCCCTGAACTTGACTATAAATATGTTCATTGATAGCCGTGTCTCAAACTTAAACACTGAAACGAAATATAATGAATTTCGTTACCAAGCTCATAAAAGAGAGAGAATAAGTTGCTGCAGGGAACGCCATAAACATAAGACAATGCCTGTCCACAAATACCTCCATGAAAAAACAGTCCATAAAATATATGACATTAGAGGTGTAATGAGGCAAGTAATGGACTGGCAGATCGTAAGGGGTATCTAAGGAGAATCAAAGAGGACAAACAGGAGGGGGATTTAATGGATGCAATACATCAAACGAAATAAAATGTTGTTTTAAATAATGCAAGAAATACTACAAATGAGTATATATGCCATATGCTGGTCGATAGATGACATGAACCATTGTATAAATGAGATTCTAACTAAATCTCGACGTATGTAAACATAGTTCACCATTAACGATTGTGCACACAATTGTTATAATGATGATGGGAGGACCAGGAAGAAGTTACTAATATAACTAAAAACACTGACGGATTTTCACCTGAAATCTGGTTGGATATAGCGTTATCATAAAACAGACGATTTCTTTCTACACAAGAGTAATGTTTCATGGAGATCCGATGAAGATTATGATTAAATTTAATAACCAATTTTCCATATGTTTTAGTTATTTTCAAAATTCGACTTGGGCAAATATACTATAAAGTTGTGAGGACTGGATTTGGTCCCCCGACTCCTGCGCTTATGAGAAAGATTAATTGTCCTGTCTGTATTCATTAAATATGAAGACAGTTCGCCATATCGGCATTCAGCATAGAAAGACACAAGAAGATGTTGCATTATGATGACACTGCAAACGTGTATACATTATGCTCCTATGTATTTACATGGTTCAGACAAACACAATGGCAAATGGTGATATTGTCATCACATGGGATTCATTTATGTCAATAAATCAGACATCTTCCGTCATGTTTGTCACAAATGCTGGTGTCTGATAGAGCTGCTTCATCTCGATCTTGATTACAGTGTAATACGCACGACGTCAACACGAGCTACAAGTGTGGTAGCGAGTTGTGTATGCAGTCAAACGATCGTTTAACAGCATAATGTTTCATCAAGATTTGCACCAACCATAACAAAGTTTCCATTTGCTAATGTAGAAAACTGTCTAAATGAATTGTAATAAAACGTTAACGGAAATAAATAGATAATGCTTTACTGAATCTGATGAAAAGATGAAACTCTTCATTCCAGCTATCGTAAACATTGAATTCTAATCACGTTTTACGATATAATCAACGTATTGATAGAAACCTTCAATAATGTTTTAACGGGTAAAATAATAAACATATAGAGGATATCTGTTTGTTTTGTTGGAAGATAAAAATGAACACCAGACTGACATTTTTACTCGTGGCTACACCACTCCTGCAAATCTTTCGTCTGATGTTCGCTCAATGATATTATGTTCGATCTTTCAACAGAATTAACCAATTTTTTTTTATTTAATGTTTTAAGCAGATTTTTAATCGTTAATTGTATTTCAAGTGACGTCGTGCGCTATTGCTGTGCTGAAATAGTTATTCCAATTGATTTACGTTCATTTACAAATACAGAAGTCGTGTTTATGCTTTGTTACTATTTATGAATATGAAGATTCCTGCATCGACTGTATTCATGTTCCCTTTTTGCACGACAAGTCCATTCACAGACCAGTGTACATAACATATGTTATAGCATGACAAGTCCATTTACAAACCAGTGTACATAACATATGTTATAGCATGACAAGTCCATTCACAAACCAGTGTACATAACATCTGTTATAGCATAACAAGTCCATTTACAAACCAGTGTACACAACATCTGTTATAGCTCACTACTTAAAGAAAGCAATATGATTATTATAAAGGATTAAGTAGTCGTCATAGATCTCAACTCAACTGTTCGGTACGTATTCCATGCATAAAACATTTATGCATAAGAAATATGATAACGTCTCAGACGGAGTCTTGGGAACACAAAATGTTAGTTTTAATCTGTCTGATGCAATAGTAGCTGGTTTCTGATAGATAAATCAGAAATAAACAGATTTATAATAGTTTCATGAAAATGATCCCACATTCGTGAGCGCAAAACTCTTCCATAGTCTACCGAATCAAAAGCTTTACTTACGTCAACGTAAATTACCCTAATAAGTTTACCGCAATCGAGGTCTTTTCAAATAGAAACCAATACGGAGCGGTATACGGACAAAATCCCCTACGGACAAAAACCCCTTGGCTCATTTAGCACAAGGCGGATACAATCCCCTTCATGAATTTTACAAGTAGGACATAACACCCAGTTGAATAGCATTTAAAAAATAACAATTTTATAATGTTGTCTTTCAAAACCCGAGCTACAAGAAGCTATTTTGCAACAATAACAAAGATGAAATACTTAAAGGGATGTTATGTCCAATGTGGAAAAAAATATCAGAAGGTGTTTTGTCCTATTCGTAAAATTCATGAAGGGGGTTTTGTCCGCCTTATAAAATTCACGAAGGGGATTTTGTCCCCCTTGTATAAAATGAGCGAATGGGATTTTGTTCGGAGAGGATTTTGTCCCCCTTGTATAAAATGAGCGAATGGGATTTTGTTCGGAGGGGATTTTGTCCCCCTTGTATAAAATGAGCGAATGGGATTTGGTTCGGAGGGGTTTTGTCAAAATTCAGAATGAGGAGGATGCATAATGCCGGCAGCTCGCGATGTACCTTTCAAAAACTTAAGAAACAGTTGAAAATTGAAATTGGCCTGTATTTGATGTATCGTCTTCAATACCGCTTGAAAATTGGAATTGCTAATGCGTCTTTTAACTAGTCAGAATAATTTTCGTTAGCGATAGTCCTGACAATGATATTCATAACTGCCAGGGTAACGGAAATCACCACAATGATTTAATGTTTTGGAACCGAGTCCATTAATACTTGGTATTCCATTTGTCAATTACTTATTCGATTTCAGTTACCATTGCAGTTCCCTCTTACAAGTAGTATTAGAGGCACTAGTGGTAAATGTGTATCAATATATTCCTGAAATTCCCAAATGGTTTCTTGGAGGATAATCGCTGCAAAAATTACATTTTGTTTTGTAAGATATTCTAAAGGATTCAACAGCGTATGTTAAATTCCCCTTAACCAATGTGCAATCACTTTACTTGATAATATATTCATGTTCTTTTCTCCCCCATTCGGTATATTATTACTGACTATCTCGACTTGTTCCGCGATGTATATTCCATTCCATTAAACGCTTCCCCTTGTTGTCCTCCTAAATTCTCCATATTTGTGTTTTGCCAGCCAGACCATTCCTTGAACTCATATTACCATACATGTTTACCATTGCACATCGATCCTCAGTCCCTATTGTTTTGTAGACTGTTGTTTCCCTGAGATCTGTGTGGGGAGCCATTGTCTTATTATGCGGCGTTCCTTGTAACAACTTAATCTATCTTTTGTGATGTTTCGGTGTATAAAATGGGTAGAGTTCGAATTAGGTTTTAAGAGGACTTAATGATTAGTTTCACAATAAATACTCTTCAACTTTGCTGAATAATACATTTACATAGACCCAAAAAGTCCATGTCCGTAAAACTTGATAAATGATGTTTCAAGTATTATATGAATATTAATGTATTGTCTGTACATTTTACGAGGAGTGTTTGAAATTCCCGGAAAATGCTTATACAATCTTTTTATGATGTCTATATGATTAGAACTTTAATCGAGACAGAGGTCTATATATTCTTCAATGATTACAAAACATAGCACTGTATTCACTGTCTATGTATAGGATAGATATCTCGTGGAGTTGTCTATCCGACTTAGACCACATGTCAAGCAACACACGAAAATCTCGTGCAATTCGCCCTTAAAAATACCACATCTAATATTACCCCATAAATGATTTTATAGGCAGTAAGTAGGTTATGTCCATACGACATAGACGCTCCGAATACGGAGCGCTGATTGGCTAACTTGGGATCACCGTGGTCTAAGTTGTTTGATAGATACCATCGAGAGAGACAGGCCATTGGTTTATCGAGCGCCCATCCTTATATAAAGAATTATTATTAGTATTTCAATTAATGTATCACAATGAGTTTGCGGAACATTCCACCGAATGTGTGTACGTAATCATATAATCTTCCGCATAACAAAATTGAAGCGCTTTTATCGATGTGATTTATCGGGATATAAATTACATTGGGCGGTCACATGTTTATCGTTGCAAGTGTAAATATACAGTGATACACATTTAAATTACATACTGCATTTCAGGAAGACCTAAGTAGGCTGTCAGTTGATTATAAGAACGAAGCAATTCGCAATTATGAGCAATGAAGTAATTTTGTTGTTCTACAAAAAGCATAGTTTCAACTAACAAACTCATAACAACGCTTAAAAGACAACATAATGCACATTGTAATTAATTTCAGGGTAGATCTACCATGAATGTGATATGTTAATTGTAGCATCGTTTAATGCTCCCACCCAGATACTTGTCTTGTGAGATGTGTACGTCGGTTGTAGCAGCGTATAACCACTGTGGAGATATCACGTTATGCTATGTTGGGGAGCAGAATTAGTTATCAAAAACCATTCAATTCAGCCAACAATTTTACAGATTATTTTCTTATTACTGAACAGAATTTCATGAAACAAAGAAGAGGGCACAAACAAATATTAAATCCTTTATATTCGTCAGAAAGTGCAACCGAGCGTTTCGATCTGGTGAAAATGCGGCGTTATGGTGGGAAACAGAAACCGAAAACCAAACACGCCAAATCTGCCGTTCTCTGCTATTTCTCCTGATTCAGTGGGCGAAGTATATTGCAAGACATTGTATTTAACATTCACACAGCTGTAGAGAAAAGTTTTATGCCAGTCAATGCCCGTATTTAGGCTACATGTCATGTTGGGGGAAGGGAACACCTTTAAAACAGCTAATTATCGGTGCTCTTAAGCTTACTACATTACATTGCTGCTGTAAAACAGTCATCATCATTAATGTAGAGGTAGTGTCCTTTCTTGTACACCAACACCGGCCGGACCCCTATAATACCGATCAACTTCTGCCACTCGTTCTCCCATAAGCTTTTGTAGAGACATTGTCAAACACGCGGTCTAATAAGGCCGTTCCAGGTTGAATGACAAACATTGTCGATTTGTCACGTTTAATCATACAGTGCGATGTGTATCAATCATAATATTCAGAAACAATTAAATCAGTTTTCATTCAAACGCATCACACTGATGGAAATCATTATTCATATAAAAAGTGACGAGTATCAAATCATGAATAATTTATATTTACTGAATGGGCAAAAAAATGTCACCTGTATGATTAATATCTGAGGTTTAGTCACTATCCTGGTTTTATATTTAATGACTAGCAAACAGATGTGTACTTAATAGACATATACATTGAGAATGTAACACGATCATCATGTGATCATCGAAGGAAATGTATTGTTCCAAGTCCTTTAAACGGCAACTTAATATAAAAATCGGCATCTCCATTAACAGTCAAAGCATTGAATATTGAAACAAATTACTTTATTGAGTATCAATATTATGCATCAAATGTTCTTACATGAAAATGAGTTGCCACTTATAACGTCGAATATACACGGTTTTTTTTATTAATTCCAGATACATTTACCGTCTAGTTGTTGCAAAATTTCATTTAAAACTCAATTTTAACAAATTAAATGTTTAATTCTTTTGCTCATTCCACTCAAATCCTTTCAGAAAGTACAATACATGTTCGATGTTGCTGTAAAAGATCAGAAAAAGTAAATGGTGTAACATAGTTATGGAATATCTTTGGGCCCAATAACACATGTTTACAATGAATTATCCTCCTTTGTCAATTATTGCAGCAAATAACTCGTTTGAAAATTTGTATTAAGTGTCTATCACAAAATGCACAATGCCCCTAACACTGCATTATTTGTTTAAAATATTTCCGTTTTATCTTATTAGCGATGTATTCTACTGAAAATGAAACCATCCATTATTATATTGTTAATTGGAAAACATATGTGTACTTAGAGATATATTGAAAATGTAACACAATTATTGCGTGATAATCAAAGAAAATGTATTTTTGTATTAAATATATGTTGGCCCTACCCCTTAACTAAGCAAACCTTCTAACACAACACTATTCGGTTCCTTATTTGCAAATGATCCAAGTAATATGCTGCCAAAACAACGGTTTATCTTCAAAACGACAATTTAAAAAAATGGTGATTTTAACATTTTCATGTACATAAATGTCATATTTTTACAATGTATTTGTAACATTTCTGGAGTATTCGCCTATCTTCTGATGTAGTGAATTATGAGAAAAAATCAACCATTATTGTTCTCATTATTCTTTATGCAAGGCAAAGAGATGGACATTTGTTTGGGCTATAAGCTCTTTGTGCCACAAAGTACAAACATTTAGTTGCTATTCAAGCAGGAAAATTGGTTAACTCTCTGGTATATAGAAAGGCGTCAAAACCCATTACGTAGCGTTAATGCTGACTATTGCCTTCTAGTGGTTTGGAATCACATTTTTCCTAAACGCGCGAGTTTGTTTCATTTCATACAGTAATCACCGAACAACTTGGTGTATTATTGATAGCAATAAAATGGAGTATAGAACTCTATGTGTATACGCTGACATCAGGGAATTGCGTTGACGGATCTATACGTACATACTATTCGTGCAGTGGTTTCCAAAGCTTGTAATTGGTACAGACGGGCAAGAGAAACTCTCCAGACTAAAGCAAAAGAAATATACAAGAGATTTATCCATTTAAATCGCTGTCGAGTTTTATAAAATCCAATTATTTGGGCTGACACAGTAATTTACGAAAATCATGATGATACAGAACGAGTGAATACTGTTGGAATTGAATCTACCACGCTTAGTATGAACTGTTACGATTTTACTGAACTGTCTTGTCGTTGTTTTATCGTGCCATGATATACACGGCCTTAGCTTAGACATCTAATGATCTCAGTGTCCACCTTTGACCACCCTCAATTGCGATGTTTATTATTTAAATAGATAATATATCAAAACCGGCTATGTCGTTGTGTAGGAATAAAGACATGGAAATATTCTGATTTCTGTCCGTACAATAATAATTTTCGAGTCGAGGTATATAACATTGTAATCAGGGCAGTGTATGTACTTGTATATATCATTTAAAAAGAATGTTATGTAGTAATTTACATTTAAAATGCGAGAATATGCATGTGCGTTGTACATGTTGACACGTCTTCCTTGCTGTTACATGCCAGGAAGTTGACACATCTTCCTTGCTGTTACATGCCAGGAAGTTGACACATCTTCCTTGCTGTTACATGCCAGGAAAGTGACACGCCTTCCTTGCTGTTACATGTCAGAAAGTTGATACGCCTTCCTTGCTGTTACATGCCAGGAAAGTGACACATCTTCCTTGCTGTTACATGCCAGGAAAGTGACACGCCTTCCTTGCTGTTACATGTCAAGAAGTTTACACGCCTTCCTTGCTGTTACATTTCAGGAAGTTGACACGCCTTCCTTGCTGTTACAGGTCAGGAAGTTGACACGCCTTCCTTGCTGTTACATGTCAGAAAGTTTATACGCCTTCCTTGCTGTTACATGTCAGGAAGTTGACACGCCTTGCTTGCTGTTACATTTCAGGAAGTTGACACGCCTTCCTTGCTGTTACAGGTCAGGAAGTTGACACGCCTTCCTTGCTGTTACATGTCAGAAAGTTGATACGTCTTCCTCGCATTTACATGCCAGAAAGTTGACAAGGCATGTAATAAAACACTTATTCTTCTGTAGCTAACGAACAATGTTTCGTCAAGCTTTAAACATGTGATTTTCTAGCGTAACTGTGAAGTTAGGTTAGTTTAGAAATTAATTTACTGGTAGTTTTGTCATTTACCACGGAGTAAACGTCAGAAATTGTTCGCCAGCAGATCTGGTGATTAACAAGCGTAACGAATTCAGGATTAGATAGAAGCACTAAAGCTGTGGAACATAAATTCAATCTTCTGTCACCGTCTTATTGATTAGCGAAATCATGGCACAAGTATTCCACAAAACTATTAACTCATGACATGCTGGATTTTCGTATTTGAAAATGAAATGATAGTATTAGGTAATATATGTATTACTGCAATGTCCACTCTGAAAATAACGCTTACAATTGCCACTTAATAGAATAAATAAAAGGCCCGCAAACTATGCATCCTGCGTAGTGACAGAGAAAAATATGTGGAAGTCAATAATTTGGAACTAGGAAATCTGTTTAGCGGCACAAAAGTGGTTCGATGTTTTTGTAATGAGTGATAATAGTTTTTGGGTAGTGAGTAAACACAGCCACAGGATAAACATGCGACAACAATTGAAGGGCTGTCATAGTTGCATCATCATATTTAGCCAAGACGTTTGTTAATCGTCCTTATAACCCGTAAGTCATCTAAAAATTAGGATGATTATTGATGTATTAAAGTGTTTGATACAAACTACTGGGTGGTGGCAAGAATGTACAATCAAGGCGCGTAGCTGCCTGTACGCAAAATATGCAGTTGCGTACACATTGTTATCAAATGAATAGAAAGGAAACATTTGTAACGTAACAGTCTCCGGCTAACAATATCAATACTTGAAACTAATATAGTTGAATAATTTTCATATGTATTCTAACAACATGTTAATTTAGTTGTTAGCAGTTACTGCAATTCACTTTTAACTATGGCAAACAAAAGCCCGATTAATGAATCCATTCAGGCGCGTAGCTGCCTGTACGCAAAATACACAGTTGCGTACAAATGGTTATTGAAAAATAGAAAGAAAACTTCCAAGAATGCAAAAATTCAACGGTAACACATTTGTATTCATTTTGCGATGCAATTCTTATGAACATATGGCTCTTCAAACTTGACTATAATAAATTTGAGCGCCGCTGTACGATTTCCAACCTCTTCTTTAAGTGACGTAATTTCCAGAAAACTTCACATGTGACGTCACCGTGTACTGACAGTTAGCAATATTTGTCCCATATGGCAATATGAAAACGAAGTAACCATATTGAGTAAGTACTGTTTCCTGATTGCAAATAGTGACATCACATGTTGCAGTTTGTTGCGTTTTCTTGAAATGACGTCAATTACAGAAGAGGTTGTAAATCCCATAGCAGCGCTTATATTGTTTGTGAAAGTTCCACCAGATTAAAAAGAAAATCTTCCGGGGAAGCATACCAACACCCTCTAGATTGTTTGTGTACACATTCTACCAGATCTGGCTAAGACGTTGCAATCAGTTGTGATCAGAAATCTATCGTTATCATTTAATAAGGTACATTATACAATACATTGAGTGTCAGATGTTTCACAATCAGCATAGTTGAAATTCCAAAAAATATAGGTTTTAACTTTACATGTGCCGCTAAATGCATTGCTTATTTAGATAGCGTGTTATTGAACATGAAAGTTAAGAGGATTTATCGACACAACACATATATATACTTATAGCAAACTGTGAGATAATACCAACGATTTACTTACGAATTGTCAAGGTAGTAAGAATAATTCTTTAAAAGAGCGTTCACCGGAACCCCTTTAAACAGGACAAATCGTCCGGTCCCAACTTTTTTACTATAAAAATCACCGCTTTAATCCGGAAACCCCTTAATTCAGGAAACCGGACAAAATTTTTGGCACAAAATGGATATTTCCATTATAAAATACTCCTGTATGAATATTAATGAAGGACCAAGCCTTTTCATTAGTTAATCAGACAGATATGTTTGAATAGAAGTAAATATGACTTACCCTAGAATCGTGTATGCTACTGTAGAACAGACCAGCATGTTTTCCAGCAATGAAGGCGGCTAAATTAGCGGTGTAACTTGCAATGATGAATATGCAGGAAAACGCCCAGAAATTTTGCATGACTTTACTGGGCCACGCCTTTGGGGATTTAGTTTTCACAGTATGACCAAACAGCACCGAATACACCATAGTCATTCCAGAAGCCAATGTATAATTCTGTTTTCGTTTTTTACCCCACGGATTCAGTCCAAAAGGACTATTCCATTCAAATACAGCCATGGCAATCGCGGCTATCGTCGCACTTACTATGATGGCAAACCAAACAGGAATACCAAAAGGCTCCAAAAAGGCTTGCATATTTGAGGCTCTTTGTTTCTCTGAATACAGAACAGAAAATCCTGAGAAGAAATATGGACTGGTAAAATCTATGACCTTCATCCTAGGTCTTGTTATGCTAAAAGCTGCAACAGCCATGTGGGCTGTCCCTGCCATCAGCTCCCGTACCATTCCATTCCAAGTTCCGTTCAATTCATTACCATATGTTTTGTCAGAAACTATGTATAAACTGTAATCGAAGTCTAGATCACTAGCTAATCTATTGAGCAAATCTAACGATAATCCACGACAACATTTTATAATATAAGGATGACTCTTATTTTTCAAACCATTCTCAAAGTCTCGAAGAGCAGTTATTATATCATGTTTACCCGTTGTATTTATATACACACATGTTGTGGCCTTGGCGCAAGTGCCGTAGTCTGAATGCGGATCTTCGTCCATTACAAATGGCTTCACAGGATTAGTAACAATTCTGTATCGCTTCCGACCATACGCTACATTGCTTGTTATTGACTCGCCAGGCCATATTATACCGAACGGACTGACGTCATCTCCATGGATATGTCCGATCTTTCTCCAAAATCTCTGGCCTTCCTCGTATTCCAAGTTTTGAACAACAAAATTGTTAGACTTTAATTTCCCTCGATTGTCGAACAGAATGTCGCCTGATACTCCCGTCATTTTTGTCTTAACTAGAGTTCTGAAAAATAAGAAACACCATTGATTACAGTAAAGACGTGAATAAACGTCCTGAAAGTCTACCAATTCCATTGGTAATGCTCTGACATAGAACTTTGCAAACATAAGCTAAGATATATTTAACGCCATTAAAAACGCAACCAAAACTTGTGCATATAGGTACAGTGACATTACAAAGGCAAATATATTCTTTTTTCTCAAACATAATTTTATAAAGTTAATCAATAATGAAATAACAATATTTTGGTCTAGAGTTTAATAAAGTTTTGAACAGGAATTAACACATAGATAACTGTAACACGCTTTTGACAGTTGGTATTACAAAATGAAGCCTAGTTCAAATAGTTGCGTTTTTAATGGAGTCAAGTATATATGCATGTTACATAAGTACAATGCAGAGTAGAACCTCGTGTATTCGACAACCTTCTATCTGAATACATGGTATCATCCGAAATAAATATCAGGACCCGATGTATCTTCTTTTGCACGTCGAATTGACTATTTGAAACCATATACATGTATTATTCGAAATAACATTTCGGACCCGATGAAATCAAACCAACTGTACATGCATATTCGATACGGCTACTGAACAAAGTAAACTGGATTCCATTGTAATTACATTCAATGAATATTTTGTCTCACAATATGTATCCATTATTTCGCTCAGTGTCTGCGATCACGTTTATTCAATTAACCAAAAGAAGTCATACTTGCCGTTAACAAATTCAGACAACTCAACTGAGATTCTACGTATCAAAATGTCCGCTTGTCATGGTTAAATCCGAATTTGGTGAAACATTTTTGTTATATTGTCTTGAGTTAAAATCAATCTGAGCTGATATAATAAAACATCTGAATTCTAATTGCAATATCCGCCATATTCGCCTTTATCAAGAAAAATATTGAAATAACCAGACCCAATTATCAATAAGATATGATTGTTATACTGCTTTTGTATTCCCAGTATCCAGATCATAATAATTCGACTTGGTGCGATTAAAGCACATTTTCATTTATTCATTTTCTGTGGACTATCATCAGAACAGAATAATAGCAATCGGAACTGATATACTCGCAAGGAAATGTTATATATTTTGACAACAGTTCGAAATATGGCATTACTAACGTTATAGTATCCTGCACATGATAATTCTATATAAAATAGTGAGTAATTTCAGACCATAAGTAAATATATGCATGTACATGTATATGTATTTTTACCAGAATGTTTATGGGTCATACATCAGATTATGATATAAGTTAAACGTTTATTTTGAAACCCCTAAACTATTTTTCATTTCCTTTTTTTTCAACCTTGAGAATCAGCAACTCGGTACGGGACCACAATGACTGGTCCATTCTTACCAGTCGGAGGCTCAGTCGTTTGCTTAGTGGAACGGTGGAACGGTGGAACGGTGGAACGATGGAACGGTTCAATCTCTTTTGAATGTGAATGTGAGTCCTTTATAGCGGCGTAACATTGGATGTTAAAAGCTTTTCTTAGGTAAGGAATGACATTCTGGCCGACGAGAATACTTTTATTTCGCTGAATTTGACATAACTTGCAATAAAAAATTTAACTCCCGAATTCTTAGAAGACATTTCGCTGTCACTGAATAACTTTAACTGATGAATGCGACGATTTCTGACATGAAAACATGCGTTGAAATGTTTTATATTAATGTTATGAAACATACTTTAATTGGCTATTTGTAATCGAAACGATAAATTAAAGAATTCTCTACGATTTGTCAAATTCCTACTTTCGATTTGATGTCTAAAATAGGCTACTTAAGCTTTAGAAACAAGTCAATCAATCTAACAGTAGCTCTTATTGTCAATTGAACTGCCATTTGGGTTGTTGAAACTTACCCTGTAGACATCTGAGAACAGAAAAAACTAATGTGATAATAATGTGTTTTCAACTTTTTCTTAACACACTTTCCCCTTCACAAAAATGATTATGTATCGATAATGAACGATCCATGCTATTTTTGGAACTAATTTTGAACGAGAAAGCAACATCCTTAAGAATTAAAATGTCAATATAATGTGCATGAAACAGAGCTTTATAAAACTATGATAAATACTATTAAACCCTTACAATGTTTGTTTAAGTAACTCAAACCAAAAATTAAATCTTAGAGTTGATAAGAACAGCGTGCGTCAGTCTAATGCGGTTTAGGTATATGGCCTGACATGTTCAAGATAATAGTCTGGCATTCCACATCATCAGCATACTTGTTTTCAACCGTAATTTTAGAAAGTATTGGAGTTTAGTCTATTTAGAACAGTTATACAGGGTAACAAATCTCACCATCATTTAGAGCTCAAAGAGACGAACAAAGCGATACCAAACACTCAATATTGCCAAAAATGACTTACGTCCCTCTGGAATTAAGCCAACGAAATACTCTAAACCGCCAGTAATTTAGTTACTGGACTCTCGAAATAAGGCGATGATATAAAATTCACATGTCAAAATGTGGACTAGAAATCTCGCCATTTTATACGGTTCTATGGCTTACCTTAAACACTTAAGGCAACATACCTGTACATTGCAGATCCCACTGTTTTATAGAGTTTACTAGAATCATTCCAGCAACCTCGTAATACTGTCTTCTTGTTCGAATTATGTATCACAGATTTTATCATAAAATTGGTTCCATCGAGTATCAAATCTTCGATATTCACCACATAACTAGGAACTATAGACAGGGTTCCGGATGGAAAATCCTCTAAAAGATCGTGATCGCGCGTAAAACTTGTTTCAGTAGCGAACCAAGCGTGATTTATCGCCGTCAGATTGGCTTCACTTATCGTTCGAAATATCCGTTTGGTAAGTTTTAAATCGGCATGAATTATCACTATTTTGGGATCAGTGCCTAAAATTGAGGTAGTCAAAATACTTAAATCAGTTTTTGTTAGACTATCTGATATTATTTTTGCGTGAACATTCCATTTTGGATCAACACTCTTTCTCTTCACATTCTCATAAAATCCATCACCAACTAAAATATCCTGAACGAATAGTATAACATTGAACCAGAAGTTGGCTTGAAAAAACTGTAGAAATGCATTTGCCTGATCAATCCTAGACGGTTTTAGCATCAGTTGCAGTGAGTTGTGTATCTGTAAAACAAAACAGAATCAATTAGAACAACACATACAATGGTGTTTTTCAGCAATACAGTGTCAAATATATGATATATTAATTGTCATTTTAGGCATACGATTTCTGCACACATTAAATTCAGGACATTCAGGATTCGTTTACGCAAACTACAACCTTTTCCAATCAGTGATTGGATGAAAACACCTTTTGAATCGCATTTAATTACCTGTTTACAGTTTATTTGCATATCTCAGTTCATTACTCGTTGTTCATTGTAAGTTTTATTTACAAGCTTATTCTAGTTATATATGTTATATGTTGTCTAATCTCCATGTATTTGTATACTCTCTGTATGTAAACCTTTGTTACTCTTATATAGATAAAATGTTCATAACTTGTACATACAGTACTGTAAAACAACTATAGTACTGCTTATGGAGAATGTTGTCATCTCTCTATATGTATGTATTGTTTAATTGTATATATGTTCATGTTCTTCTCTGTTAAACATTTCCGCCCAGTAGAGGGCAATGGTCTGTAAAGATTACGCCTAATAAACGGAATTGAATTGAAAATTGAATTGAATTGTAAAACATAACAACATGAATACAAAATACTAAAACAATGATAAAGAGATAACTACAACTAGGAAATCATTGCATAATGCATCAAAACACAATTGTACAATCCATATATGATAAACAAATATTGCGGGAGAAGGTATTTTTATTCTAATTTTGTTTAAAATATGTGTACAAGAAAAATGTTATTTTCGGATGTTTCAAGTCTGGCATTTATTTAAATTTACAAATAATGTATTTAATGAGCACACAAAGTTTGCTAGTGTTTATTATGTTATTAAAGTTTTGGTCCATGAGTAAGTGTAATTTTAATATGTTAGGATGACGATAAAAGGTTTCGGAATGTATTTTATTTTTTAACCGTTGATGTGATCAACTTCGAGTAGACAGTGAAATTCGTCACCAATACGACTGTTTTCACATAAACGACCTTGTTCAATCAGTGATGGGGGAATCCCCATATTATCGTTACTACGATCTACACTTATGCAACCATCTATCTTTTCTGAGACTAATGGTTGCATAATTCATTATAGGAAAATGACTACTGGCGATGTCTGTATCTCTGTAAAAGACCAAAATCATTTCCCAACGACCATTAATTGACCAAAAGCAGATAAAATAGATTGTTGATTTGTGGACCTAAGTGCTGTTCTTGGTGCTGCTTCTGGTATCATCGATTTGCGTCTGCAATCGTTCATGGTTAACGTTAAAGGTACATAGTCTTATCTTTCTTGACAAAAAAATCTTAGTCATAAATATGAGAAAGTCGGTGGTAATTGCCTTCTTACAGATGTACTCTACAATACTGCACTGTCACTTTTCTTACATGTGTCCCAAAACCACGAATACAAGTGTCAGAGTAAGGTAATTTATATCATGGCCTGTGCGTCGAGTTAGCACCAGCATAGGAATACCTGTATCGGACTTGTGTTCGAGGAATGTTTTAAGAAAAGTTACAATGCATTGTTTCAGAGTACATCTGCATGAAAGCATTAACATTCCAGTTTCCTAAACGTTTTACTTGGCATATTTTGATAGACCATCGACCTTTAAAGTTCTTATGTTGAAGTGTACTGCAGTAACATATGTTCACCATTTGTGTAAGAGAATGACATTTAGACAAAGAAAGACATGACTATTTAAACAATTGGATTTAAAATCTCTGTTGCGTTAGGTTTTCGGCGCAGCCGTACTAACATGGCTTTGCTATTGTGTAAACAAATCAAATCTTACGTTAACAACTAAACCAACTTCTCTTTAACCAAACAACGTTTGTAACCTTGACGCGAATTGGTTAACCTTTCGATAAGGGGAACGTTAATTAACTGAAATCCACTGAATTTCGGTGAATTTACCGAAATCCATTTTGGATCTGGAGTGACCAATAATATTAACATCTCGGCATTTTTTTTATGTTGCACAACAAATCTTAACCTTCCAATTACGCCGACCATCTTTTATAAAGATAGTTCTTGTTTCTGTTAACCTTAGTTTCTCGTAACGCACTATGAATGTCATGTATTTTATCCCTCGCTCGTTGATTAACTTCGCAGATTTGTGACAAGTTGTTTGAAATTGACTTTCAAACGTGATTTGTTATCTGGTATCGTTATTTGTTGTCTCATTTCAGTGGTAGAATGGAGTATAACTGTACGGGAAGAAATGAGAATTTAGACAACGTAGATAACTTCTGAATATTAATGAAATCCATACAGATGTTTCCCACATAACGTGCTAGAAAATCGGCGCATTATTTCCAGAACCCCATAACTTGTGCTCGTCTTTTTGAGAAAAACAACTTTAAAGTTTTATCCTCCTGTAGAAAAAAAGTTACATACGGGGTTATGGAATGCATTTTATTAAAGTTATGTGTATTGCAGAACAATATAGGTAGTACATATTGAAAGAACGGTTTCAACGGTAGCAAATACTCAAAGCTGCCAAAAATTAGTTACGGGGTTCTGGAAAATAGGTTACGAAATGTTGAGGGACGAATTCTATATACCAGTATTGGAGTCGTTAAAGTTGATTGTTTGCTTGTATTTTCGACGTACTAACAACATATTACTTCGGTTTACTTTCGTGTTCAGCTTCTTCTTTCAAATCGTTTACAGTTAACTAATGCTGACACTATCATTGCTATTCGTATTTTTCCTATTGTGTCATATTGTTTCCATGTAGGAGTTGTTATCATAAAAAGAAATACAGCGAACCCGGAAGTAGCTCGAAAAAAGCAGCAGACAGTATACATATAAGTTTACCAATCCGATCAGCTAATTCTTTTTATCTTCTTCAAAATATAACAATCATATTTCTAAGACGTCTTTATTTTTGCACTTAGTGTGACACATACAATTTACGAATCTTATATTCGAAAATACAAAAACGACTATAAGTTATTTACCTTACCAATTTATGTAGAAATCAAAATAATGTATAAAAATAGTATGTATTATATTATGATCGTTATAAATCCGTGTATCGTATTTTAACATTGTGATTGTATTGTGTAATAACAACATAAGCATTGTGCCAAGTTGTACTGCACTCTAATCAATTCTTGAACATTTAGTTTAAACATTCCCAGAAATATCGATTACATTGTATATTTATACATATATCGGATTTATAACAATATAACGAAGGGAATGCTAAGAATGAAAGACAATGTCTTATTGAACATTTGAACTGTGAATCTCCGATCGAATATTTTATCATCAATCTCTGCAAGAATCAACAGACTGTTGTAGTTAACTCTGCCTCTTACGCAATCTTCAAACAACTGAGAGATTATTTTGTTTCGACTGTACCAGACAATGCCATAGCTTCGTAAATATTTCTAGAGCTAATATTGCATATGCATGTTTTAGATTTGACATGATTCACAACATTTTGGTTGTAGCACGACCACCTATGCCAGAAACGCAGTTAGGTGAAATCACTTCTTGCCGCAAACACTGCTAACCACATAATCTGCTGACTACCATCACTGCTGACCACAAACACTGCTGACTACCATCATTGCTGGCTTCTTTCACTGCTGGGCACATGCAATGCAGGCTACATACATAACTGTACACAAACTCTACTGCCTGAAACACTACTGGTTTAAAACACTGCTGACTACCATCACTGCTGACCACAAACACTGCTGACTACCATCATTGCTGGCTACTTTCACTGCTGGTCACATGCAATGCAGACTACAGACATTACAGTTTATAAACTCTACTGCATGAAACACTACTGGTTTAAAACATTGCTGGCTACCATTACTGCTGGCCACATGCAATGTAGGCTACAAACATTACTGTACACAAACTCACTACTGGATACAAATACTGCTGGCCAAAACACAATCGAGGCGTGGAATGAAACACTCTTTTTAAATAAGTACGCTTTTGTCTTCAACAATCCACATAATATCCTTTACGAAGTACAATACGTTAGAGACATTGCCGTCTTCTTGCCGAAATATTTCTCGACGACTAATGTATTCCTCGTCACGGTCATTGTTTTGATATTTCTGTACTTCGAGTTTGATGACCACATCCATTTATTTTTACTTTTATTTTGTTGGCTATAAACATTGTAATTTAACATAATGCTGAATGAATGTTGTTGTTGTTTATTTAATTGAAGATCACAGACATAGATTTAACAGCGGGTCGAAAACCTATAAGGGTAACCCATTATTACGCCTAGTCTCAAAGACAGTTACTACTTCGTTCCTTATACGTCGAAATCCGTTGAACTGTTTAACTTGTTTTGACCACGTCCTCATCACGTCCCTAGTGTGTTCAGAAAGTAATTGCAATCACGTCCTGGCATGACGGCTATAAAAGCCCAGCACTTTTCTGCCAGTCCTCATTCTCGTTCGCTGCTTCAAACTGTAAAGATCAAGTCCACAACAGTTGTGACAAGCATCGTTACCATCGTTGTGATCATTGCATCCGTGTGATCATCATGCCTCTAAGGAAGAGAGGAGCCAGACAGACGGGCCAAATATTGTGCCCAAATGATGATGCAGTGAGAAAAAGGCCCCTATTTATACCATACCTTGTTTGATTGTACTGTAGACGGGTGGATGTTTTAAGAACTGTGTAAGAACGCAATAAACGCACTCAAAACGTGTAAAGCGTACTGAGAACCTACTGTGAACTTTTAGAACGTTGTAGAAACGTGTTGCAAACTTGTTCAGAACTTGTTATTTTGTTTTGATCGTATTTAGACGGAATAACGACGCACTAAGGACGTAATGCGGTCGAGTTGGGTCTATCTGTGAACGGGATAAACGTGCTACAAACGGACCCAGTCTGTGTGCATACTTACTTCAAATTGACGCCCGACCGCACCACGTCATAGCACGTCCCTAGTACGTTCCAAGTACGGTAATTCCGTTCGTAGTACGTCCATCTCGTTTTAAATACGTTGTCACACCGTCTAATTGCAGGACAGGATGGTCGCCCGAAAATTTTGAGCAGGCTCAAAGTTCTGGAGCACCATTCCCGATCAAACCCGTCCGAGCCCGTCCATGAAGTTCGTAAACAGACCGTAACAAGTTGCTACTACGTCCACTCCGTTTGCATACAGTTTAAGCCCGTTCGGCTACATTTTTCAGAACGTAGTGAGAACGAGTTAGGTGTAATGGGGCTTTAACGAAACTGATTTAAGCGACGTTGCTGCAAAATGGCGGTCGCTAGTCGTGAAAGTCAGGTGGCTTTAAACAAATTAAATACTACACAAATATTCCTGATGGGAGTTAGAAAAGGCGATAACGACAAACATTTAATCATGTCCGCAGGTTGAACGATCATTTAACACTGTATTGTCAAAGTACCATCATAATTACTTGCCGCATTTATCAATCATTAAAACCGAGGATAACTCGTTATTGTCAGAAAGCCCCCCGTGCTAAAATGTGAATGGTCACGTGATGTCTGGTTGTTTAAGCTAAATTAATCTTAAAAAACAAATGCTAATGATTCATGAATAATAATGCTCTAGGATAAACGCAAACACATTTAATTTCGTTTGATTCGTATTCTGCATGTCAAAGTATCACAAATAACTGGGGGAATTTCCATGTGTTGTGGTCTACATTAAACATGCATATCTGGTGCTTTGCTCCAGTTTAACTTAATGAAATTATCGATTATCAACAACAGATACCAGCATGACGCTTTGTGTTTAAACAGGCTGTCGTGCGCGATAAAATCCGATTTAATTTTGTAATTTTCACTCAAAGTTACAAACCAAGCATGATATCATTGTAATGTGTCACAATGGATTGTTCCTACAAAGTGGTTTATCCCATGACAAACTGCTGTATGATGGTCAGTCCGTATCGAATAATTACACACTGGATTGACTGTCCCTATTATTAATGTGGCAATCTATACTGTCCCTGTGAAAGAATGTGGCAATCCAGACTGTCCCTGTGTTAAAATGTGGCAATCCGGACTGTCCCTGTGATAGAATATGGCAATCCAGACTGTCCATGTGTTAAAATGTGGCAATCCGGACTGTCCCTGTGTTAGAATAATGCAAGCTGGATTGTCCCTGTGTTAGAATTTGGCAATCCGGACTATCCCTGTGTTCGAATATGGCATTCAGGACTGTCCCTGTGTTAGAATGTGGCAAACCTGACTATCCCAGTGTTAGAATGTGGCAATCTGGACTGTCCATGTGTTAGAATGTGGCAAACTTTACTGACCATGTGTTAGAATGTGGCAAACCTGACTGTACCAGTGTTAGAATGTGGCAATCTGGACTGTCCATGTGTTAGAATGTGGCAAACAGGGGCTGTCCCTGTGTTATAATTTGGCAATCTGGACTTTCCATGTGTTAGAATGTGGCAAACTTTACTGACCATGTGTTAGAATGTGGCAAACCTGACTGTACCAGTGTTAGAATGTGGCAATCTGGACTGTCCATGTGTTAGAATGTGGCAAACTGGACTGTCCCTGTGTTAGAATGTGGCAATACGGACTGTCCCTCTGTTAGAATGTGGCAAACTGGACTGTCCCTGTGTTAGAATAATACAAGCTGTCTTCTGGACTGTTATCTTTTATATCTGAGTACGACTGCAGTAGTCGTCTATACTATTTTCCTCCTCCCTGAAAGTTACAATCTTCTACAATGACTGCTTAAAGCACCAGGTGCTTCTTGCTGAGAAAACTTGTGTTCTCCATCCAATTACACAGCCTATAGCCTGTCGTCACTTTCATAGACAAACAATTATACCAGGTGTCATTTTGGCGATTCCACTTGACAGCTGAATAAAATCAGTCAATTATAGACTGAAATTAGCCTTCCATGGTTTATGAGTTTCTGTAACACAGTTAGTGTGATTCCGGTAAGAACTTGCGCTGCCAAGATATCGAAAATAATGAATCTATTGTTTGCACCAATATTGTTCGCCGTTTTTATGCCTTTTTGCTGGAAAATTACACAATTATATTAATTCTTGCGTTCCCGCAAATTTGTAATAACCATGTTTGCGTTCACGTTCTACTAAACGTCTGATTCTGAGATAAATATGCATTGTGCTTAAAGATCATGTTAAATTTATACCAGAAATACATGTGAAAACTTTTCTTTCATCAGTTATTTGTAGCAATGCGATTTTCAGATAATGTTTCATTATGGAAAGTAATAGAACATATTTAATACAGCGAAAGTTTCTTATCGGATTATATTTCAATATTATATAATTTGCGTTGTGTTCTATATGACTAAAGGTGAAACTTTATTGGAAGCAAGAATTTAAGATGTTTAGTTAGAATAAATATTTTAACACTTAATAAAAGAGAGGAAATTGCAGACTGTTTAATTTATTCTAGTAATAAGATAAAGCGTTTAAATTTACGCTTGAAAATATTTTCCCTATATAATCTATTGTTCAAAACTGGTTAAGCTGGGTAAACGATGTCGATTTTAGGGTCATTTTCCAGGGGGACAATCCACTGCGATACGCCAGCTACATAATATGAAATTCATTGAACTAAAAGACTTAAGCCGCGAATCTGATTGCGTGTGAGAAAACATTTTTGATCATTATAATAATGCCTTATATGGTGGTACAGTTTCATGGTCACTTAAATCACAGTCTTCTACTATATAATACTTTTTTCGACGCAGCCGTACTAACATGGTTTTTCTATTAGGGTAACAGTGTAGTGTAACCAATCAAATCTTACGTTAACCACTTAACCAACTTCTCTTCAACCGAACAACTGTTGTAACATTGACGTGGATTGGTTAACCTTTTGATATGGGTTACGTAACCTTACCGAAATCCAATGAATTTCGGTGAATTTACCGAAATCCATTTTGGATCTGGAATGACCAGTAATCGTAACATCTCGGCATACTTTTCATGTTTCATAACAAATCTTAACCTTCAAATTGCGCCGACCATCTTTTTTCAAGATATTTCTTGTTTACCTTAAACTTATTTATTTATTTTACATCGATTGTGAAACAGTTTCATACAACTTATACTAGTCACTCTCGGTGACTGAATCCTGGCTACCAACCAGTACTCGCACCAAATTTAGGGATTGTGATGTTCGTAATGAAATTCCGCTCAACGCGGGACTCGAATCCACAACCTTCGGATCAGGAGTCAGACGCTCTACCCCTCGACCACTGCCCCTCCTTTTTACCCCTTGGTCATCACAGCAAGAATGTCAGATACATTGAAATAGTTCTATCTGTACATTATGACATAACTATCCCCTGTAATTTAAGGTTGTTATTTCAATTTATCACCTCTTGTATTTTACGTGTTGCTATGGAAACACTTTCAGTATAAATGCCAATGTTATGACTTGTTATTCTGACAATATCCATATTTACGTTTATTTGTAGTTCATGTTAAATCATTTATTTACGAATTGTGTTGATACAGAAATTGGAGAAGGCCGCATTTACATCCATTAAATATGACAACGTCGATGCTTTAGAATAATATATGTAGTATAGAAAACTATTCACAAAGCACCGTGAAAAGTAATACAGTAAATGTTGTATCGCATTACGACTCAATTACTACAACAATAACTATGTAATTTTCGCCGCCTGTGTTCACCTACATAAAGCTCGGGTCTTGACTATTAAAGCACAATGGACAGTGGACTGGAATGCGTCATTGGTATAACGTGGGTATGAATGACGTTCTAGCTATTGTTAAGAACAAACGAAGGGTAATTGATTCCGTATCACTGTACCTTTATGCTTCACCGTCCAGACAAATGGAATATGTATGTATTATAGGCACAGACCAGGATTATGGTTCATTCATCATTGTCTCTATTGTGTTCCAACTTTTACTGCTCCTTCACATTTGCATTTCAGTCGAAAATATTTTTACAGACTTAGAGTGAAATTTTCTTTTCTTTCTTGTGTCGAGTTAAAACGTACACTACATTATTTATACTTGCAATTATGTGCTGCAAGAATCAGTCGGCAGTCACGAAACATAGACACTCATTCCAATATAGTCCGAGCATTTCCAGACATTCTATGAACAGACCCAATGTTTACGAGTGACAGGAGATGTGAGAACAGATGCGTAAATCATCTCATACCGTCGCTACCATTGACTTCATGTACATTGAATAGTCAGATTTTTATGCTCCTATAATCCGGTAAATCTTGAGAAAAATCATGCCATTACCCATTTGGCGGATTCCATTAAAAGCACGCTTATTTCATCACATTCATTGGTGATAAATTATTCGCTACCATAAAAACAGTCAAATATAGTCAGCGTCTTATCATTGAATTAATTAATGGAAATCGTAAGTCGAAATGTTGTGTATATGATTTACTTTGAACAATTTAAAGTTTCATTTCGTGTATATGTTTTTCGGCTCAGCCGTACTAACATGGTTTTGCTATTTGTATATCAGTGTTGTGTTAACCAATCAAATCTTACGTTAACAACCAATGCAGTTTCTCTTCAACCGAACAACGTTTGTAACCTTGACGCGGATTGGTTAACCTTTCGATAAAGCCGGTGAATTTACCGAAATCCATTCGTAACATCTCGGCATATTTTCATGTTAACCTTCAAATTGCGCCGACCATATTTTTTCCAGATATTCTTATTTAAAGTTATTATTCCGATTTTATAAATATTATAGTTGCACATCAACAAAAAAGCTTTAAGCAAATACCGTCAAATGAATATCATCGAGACAAGAAGAGAATGTGTACCAAATAAAAACAGGCATTATAGCGTAAAGTGTCTAATATTTTAAAAAGACCGACAAGTCACTAACTATATTACCATCGCCATGTTCTTTTATCTTATTTATCTCACAGGGAATAGGATTTATAACGTTTAATGGCTTGATAATGATGAGGTAGTATTACTTTAATGCAATAGTCAGATTAATTATGGTCTAAATAAAATTTGAATTATTTCTCATCCAACTATCGCTTCAACTCTCGATCATAAACATATCTGATGTCCGCTCTTATTCAGAGCGATCGATATAACTTCCATATCAGAACATACAGGGCCACACGAATAGCTGTTGTTTTGATCGATTGGACTGGAGAAATTCGGTAAAAAATACCAAGAGACAGTTTGGTTTGAAGAAAAGATTGCGACTGTGGATCAAATTTTATTTGATTTTAAGATACGTTCTAATGTCTATTCAGCGTAAATGCGACAACTGTTGTGATACAGTGTAGCCAACAACAATGAAGTGTATTCACTAGTCGTGGAAAGGGAATAAATATGAAGATATTATAATTCAATAATTTTCCTAAGAATCCACAAAATTATTTATTATGAACTGCATGGACACACAAATAAAAAGATGGAGAAATGTCTTTATTTACATACGCTACGCCTGCACTCTGTAGATACTATAATCATCATACACCAAACGAGTGTCGTCTAAAGGTCTTACATATCGGTTCCAATAAGTTACACATTTACACATTGGTTTTTCAAAAAAGATTGATTTTTTAAAAAGCTTCAGTTGGAATTTTGACTCTCCACTTCGAAAGAGACGTCATTTTATTTTAAATATCTTCTTAAACATGGCAAAGTTGTAGCCAACTCTTTAAGATGCACTAAAATAATCTACAGTTCCCTCATACCGTTCTATTAGGTTGTACATATCAGTCAACCATTATACCTTTCTATCAGGTAGTGCTGATCAGCCAACCATCATACCTTTCTATCAGGTAGTACTAATCAGCCAACCAACATACCTTTCTATCAGGTAGTACTAATCAGCCAGTCATCATACCTTTCTAGCAGGTAGTACTAATCAGCCAGTCATCATACCTTTCTATCAGGTAGTACTAATCAGCCAACCATCATACCTTTCTATCAGGCAGTACTAATCAGCCAACCATCATACCTTTCTATCAGGTAGTACTAATCAGCCAACCATCATACCTTTCTATCAGGTAGTACTAATCAGCCAGTCATCATACCTTTCTATCAGGTAGTACTTATCAGCCAGTCATCATACCTTTCTATCAGGTAGTACTAATCAGCCAGTCATCATACCTTTCTATCAGGCAGTACTAATCAGCCAACCATCATACCTTTCTATCAGGTAGTACTAATCAGCCAACCATCATACCTTTCTATCAGGCAGTACTAATCAGCCAACCATCATACCTTTCTATCAGGTAGTACTAATCAGCCAACCATCATACCTTTCTATCAGGCAGTACTAATCAGCCAACCATCATACCTTTCTATCAGGTAGTACTAATCAGCCAACCATCATACCTTGCTATCAGGTAGTACTAATCAGTCAGCTATCATACCTTTCTATCAGGTAGTACTAATCAGTCAGTCATCATACCTTTCTATCAGGTAGTACTAATCAGTCAGCTATCATACCTTTCTATCAGGCAGTACTAATAAGCCAACCATCATACCTTTCTATCAGGTAGTACTAATCAGCCAACCATCATACCTTTCTATCAGGTAGTACTAATCAGCCAGTCATCATACCTTTCTATCAGGTAGTACTTATCACCAACTCATCATACCTTTCTATCAGGCAGTACTAATCAGCAAGTCATCATACCTTTCTATCAGGCAGTACTAATCAGCCAGCTATCATACCTTTCTATCAGGTAGTACTAATCAGCCAACCATCATACCTTTCTATCAGGTAGTACTTATCACCAACTCATCATACCTTTCTATCAGGCAGTACTAATCAGCCAGTCATCATACCTTTCTATCAGGCAGTACTAATCAGCCAGTCATCATACCTTTCTATCAGGTAGTACTTATCACCAACTCATCATACCTTTCTATCAAGCAGTACTAATCAGCCAACCATCATACCTTTCTATCAGGCAGTACTAATCAGCCAGTCATCATACCTTTCTATGAGGTAGTACTAATCAGCCAGTCATCATACCTTTCTATCAGGTAGTACTAATCAGCCAGTCATCATACCTTTATATCAGGTAGTACTAATCAGCCAACCATCATACCTTTCTATCAGGTAGTACTAATCAGCCAACCATCATACCTTTCTATCAGGCAGTACTAATCAGCCAGTCATCATACCTTTCTATCAGGTAGTACTAATCAGCCAGTCATCATACCTTTCTATCAGGTAGTACTAATCAGCAAGTCATCATACCTTTCTATCAGGTAGTACTAATCAGCCAACCATCATACCTTTCTATCAGGCAGTACTAATCAGCCAACCATCATACCTTTCTATGAGGAAGTACTAATCAGCCAGTCATCATACCTTTCTATGAGGTAGTACTAATCAGCCAGTCATCATACCTTTCTATCAGGTATTCTAATCAGCAAGTCATCATACCTTTCTATCAGGTAGTACTAATCAGCCAACCATCATACCTTTCTATCAGGCAGTACTAATCAGCCAACCATCATGCCTTTCTATCAGGTAGTACTAATCAGCCAGTCATCATACCTTTCTATCAGGTAGTACTAATCAGCCAGTCATCATACCTTTCTATCAGGTAGTACTAATCAGCCAGCTATCATACCTTTCTATCAGGCAGTACTAATTAGCCAATCATCATACCTTTCTATCAGGTAGTACTAATCAGCCAAACATCATACCTTTCTATCAGGTAGTACTAATCAGCCAGTCATCATACCTTTCTATCAGGTAGTACTTATCACCAACTCATCATACCTTTCTATCAGGTAGTACTAATCAGCCAACCATCATACCTTTCTATCAGGTATTACTAATCAGCCAACCATCATACCTTTCTATCAGGTAGTACTAATCAGCCAACCATCATACCTTTCTATCAGGTAGTACTAATCAGCCAACCATCATACCTTTCTATCAGGTAGTACTTATCACCAACTCATCATACCGTTCTATCATGTAGTACTAATCAGCCAACCATCATACCTTTCTATCAGGTAGTACTTATCACCAACTCATCATACCGTTCTATCATGTAGTACTAATCAGCCAACCATCATACCGTTCTATCATGTAGTAAGCTTAATACCATACCATTCTGTTAGGTTGTTCTGAACAGACAAATATCATACCGTTTTTCAGGAAGTACTGATTAATCAACCATTATTACGTTCTATCTTAAGGTACTGATCAGCCGATCATGGATGACCTCTCTGCCTGATTGTTCACTCGGGCAAACTTTAATCACTATTGCAATTCGCTACCGTCATCTTTATGTTTTAATCCGATTTTTGCACTAATAGTTTGCATCGTTAAAGATGCACAGTCATAGTTTTCGAATTTGCTTTCGTTACTGTAGTATTAAAGTAACCAATAGTTCACGTTAGTTCATATCTTCATGTAGGTATCATGTTTTACGTTTTAAATATATTGATATGAATGTTTTGCAAATAGTTCTTAACAGACATACGTCGTGGATGCGTGCATGTTAACTTTTCAGCCAGACATTATGGTTGCGTGCATGTTTACTTTACCGCCAGAAATCATGGATACGTGCATGTTAACTTTACAGCCAGAAATCATGGATACGTGCATGTTAAATTTACATCCAGAAATCATGGATACATGCATGTTTACTTTACAGCCAGAAATCATGGATGCGTGCAGGTTAACTTTACCGCCAGACATCGTGGATGCGTGCATGTTTACTTTACAGCCAGGCGACGTGGATGCGTGCATAATAACTTTACAGCCAGACATCGTGGATGTGTGCATGTTAACATTACAGTCAGACATCGTGGATGCGTGCATGTTAACTTTACAGCCAGGCATCGTGGATGTGTGCATGTTAACATTAAAGAAAAAACATATTGGATGTGTGCATGTTAACTTTGCAACCATGCTTCGTGGAGGTGTGCGTGTTAACTTTACAGCCAGACATCGGTGATGCGTGCATGTTATCTTCACAGACAAATACCGCAAATTTACGATATGTGACATTTTGGCATCAGTTAAACTCTTGGTATGACGCAACCTGGCGTTGTGTTTACCAGACGCATCATGGTCTTTTGTTTAACGTTCTCAAACTCTTAGAATAGGGTTTGCCCGCATTTTCTCAATTACGCGAAATTACTATCTTATATGCCGTATAGCAATCGCGATGCATTTAGACAACACGAAAAAATACTGTTTCATCAGGGTTATAAGACGCTTTCTTTGCGTCTTGTTAATCCCGTTTTCTTCCATCCGCTCAATTACACGGCACTGAACAAGGGTGAATCACCTTATTAAACAAAGCTAGTTGTGTCAATCAACATTGGAAAATTTTGACAAAACAAGAGCTACTCCATGAAATATTTTCCAATCGATCAATCAATCAATCGAGTCAGTGGTAGAACCTATTTAACACGACCTTCTGTGGTATTTAACCATTGCATATCTCATTTGCATATGTTACTATTTATTCAGAGTGACGTCGTCTGAACCATATAACTGCATGAAGACCGACTACTTGAGTATAATAATGTGGCGTGCAACATACGTATAGTGACGTTCCTCCGTTTGGGTGCTAACGTACAGTTACGCGTAGTACCGCTAGACAGAATGGTTTGCCTTACTACATAAGGACGATTTAACAAAAGTAACAGATGCGAGAGGATCCTAGTTCAAAACACTATTATAGATCTAATATTTTCAATGTGACAATCTTAAGTAAATCTACATGTTTAAAACATGTAAATTAGGTGAACTTTCTCTGGGTGTTTTCTTCATTAGGTATATTGTAACAACACATCACAGCCCACATGGCTAGCTCAGTTGGTAGAGCACTAGACTGTCACCCGGTATATCCGGGTTAGATTACCGGGTTAGTGAGGATATGTTCTTCCATGACATTGATTACGGTCATGTCCTCCACATGTGGAGAAGTTGTCAGTTGTTTCCGGAGGAGCAAGTCAGTACTGGTAGATAATTAATTCCAGGAACATTGGTTAGTTGAAGTTGTCGCCGTATAGGACTGAAACAGTGTTGATAGACGACGTAAAACCCGATGAAAACAAAAACACATCACACATCGGTACATGTGTAAGTTTACTGAATTATGTATTGTTTGTTCATTTACATTCTAGCTGTCAGGGTATGTGTAATATCCTTAGATTGATATAATATGTGACTATACATAAATTATAACCCATATTGAATTAAGATGTTGTCAGAAATGGTTTTATGTGCTAACAGATTACATGTACTTTGGTTACTGTTCTTATCTCCATGTTTTAATGTATAACATGTTTAATTGTGTATATGTTGTACATTGACAAGAATTTAACCATAAACAAATAATTAATTATAAACATGGACACTAAATGTTAAAGATATATCTACACGAAAGGCCTCACGACATAATGAATTTATGCTTCGCTCGACCTTTATGCAATACTTAATGAATATACTAAATTTTAAATAAACCTTATCGTTGATTAACGGGTTATTGAAACACATTAACTACTTTCACGAGATTCCAACGTTTTACTAAGTTTGAAATAATTTTAAAAGTACAATTTTTTAATTTCCATTTAAGATGCCTTTTACATAAATCTTTCCTTGCACTCGAAATATTTAAGTCATGTGTTCATGACAGAGCAATAACTTATGCTTAAATCATTTACTTTTCACAATAAAATACAAATTTACTCAGCCTATTTAGTAACACACAACGTGGGATTTCTACATTTTCATTTACAGACTTTTAGGAAACAAGAAAAGAACTTGACACGATATTATTGTATGAGTACATTTGCAACATGTATGCTAAATTTTGCATATGCATTTTCATAAACAAATGCGTTTCAAACGTAATAAATGAAATGTAATGAGGCATGGTTGGTAAAAACGTGTGCGTTTTTAAATGTACTGAGTATAGTTACAAGACGGTCATAGATGGTTTGCTATTGTAAGTTTGTGGAACGGTAACCATCATCACCTACCTTTGCATTTTGATCTGTAATAGCCGTATTTTTGGAATATCCGAGTATTGGTATGCCCAGTGGTTCCGCTACTTGACTCACTGTTCTTACAGTACGCTCGGAACCAACCACAAGTAGAACTCTGACGTCACGTCCCTCGATAAATGAACAAACAGCATTAATGGCGGTGTATATATCTTCAGTCAAAGGAGCTGCACGTGCTTGTATTGTCAAATTGTTATTTTCTAAGAGCTGATTCTCTCTAAATCCGCGTGTAAAGATATCATTGAATTCATCGTAATCCGCTGCATCGAATATTGCTCCTATTCCAATGTCAGGTTTGATCGTGTAGCCATACACAAACAATGGTAGAGTTGTATACCACCAGTTATAGCACGACCAAATCATTATGTACCTGACCAAAGTGTTATCATGATAATGCTTATATCCCCAGCATTTCAAAAAACACAATATGGCTACTTTAAGCGTATATTCAGATATATGACACTAATAGCAGTTTGAATGAATGGAATCTCTGCCGTACAATGAAAATACATTTTTGTGATTTTTTTCAATTCATCCAATGTTCCAGTGAATATGAGGTTTCTTCATCGTTTCCAAGTAATGTGAAATGGGCATACAACACTACAACATATGGCTTTTTGATCTGTCACCGGTTTCAACGAACGTGGAGTCAACTCTAAAGAATATAAATGAATTCAATCAACTAATATTGGATAGTAAGAATGTAAAAATATTTTCAGAAAAAAATATGAAACATATAAAGGTGCTGTACAAAATATACAGCAAAACGCATATTTGACTATCTAGCTACATTTTTCCGGGGGACCATGCACCCGGACCCCCCCCCCCTAAATCTAGGCCTACACATCAATTTCAGCTAAGCCACGCCCCTGATGTTATGTATACCACAGTAGGTTCAATTAGGCCAAAATATATCCTTCATATAAGCAACTACCGCTCTTATTTTAAATGTGCCTGCAACGACCCGATGAAACGGTCAGCATTTAGCAGTAATTCAAATTTTGCCTGTACTGTACATTAGATGATCGTATATACAATATTGTATGGATGTATACGTATATGTTGTACATGACGTTGATATACTCCACAAACTCACGACTGACCTCGTCATATCATCATCATGGACAACAGCTGAGAAGTCAATACTTGTTTTATTTAGGGGTGTTAACGAACATTCGCATATTTTTTCATACGTCCGAATATTCGAATACAGCTTCGGCATTCGAATATTCGATAAAAATAAAAAATCGATATATAAAAGCTAAACGTATTATAACGTGTTATCATTTAGCTAAATGACATGTTACATGAGAATTGATATCTACAGGCGTTAATACATGTCAAGTTGTTTATGAGAGGGCCAAGAGAAAAACGTTAACACTCTGCTGGTGATATCGAGAGTTTTTACAACTTGAAAAACGTTGAATTAATATTTCTCAATGTAAAAATGTATTATAATTGAAATACTTGACACCCCTAGTTTTATTCTATAAATGTTGTCATTTCTACCTGAAACAATTTACAGGACATTTAACCAATGAGTCAAGCGCGAACCCAGGTTACTAATTGTTTATATCTGTCATTTTTGTGCTGACGTGCACTTCGGCAATTTCCTTAGCGTTCTTAGAAACCGTCTGCATTCAGGTAACATATGCATGTACACATATATACTACTACTTCTTAAGTTGTATGTAAGTATGTATGGATATATACCAATACTTCCTTGTATTGTACAGATGAATACCTATACATAATTGTATTGTATGGATATATACCAATACTTCCATGTATTGTATAGATGTAAACCTATAGTATATCGTATTGTATGGATATGTACCAACATTTGCTTGTATTGTATAGATGTATACCTATAGTATATTGTATGGATATATACCAACATTTGCTTGTATTGTATAGCTGTATACCTATAGTATATTGTATCGATGTATACCAACATTTGCTTGTATTGTATAGCTGTATACCTATAGTATATTGTATGGATATATATCAATACTTCCTTGTAATGTACAGATGAATACCTATACATAATTGTATTGTATGGATATATACCAATACTTCCTTGTATTGTATAGATGTAAACCTATAGTATATCGTATTGTATGGATATGTACCAACATTTGCTTGTATTGTATAGATGTATACCTATAGTATATTGTATGGATATATACCAACATTTGCTTGTATTGTATAGATGTATACCTATAGTATATTGTATTGTATGGATATGTACCAACATTTGCTTGTATTGTATAGATGTATACCTATAGTATATTGTATGAATATATACCAATATTTGCTTGTATTGTATAGCTGTATACCTATAGTATATTGTATGGATGTATACCAACATTTGCTTGTATTGTATAGCTGTATACCTATAGTATATTGTATGGATATATACCAATACTTCCTTGTAATGTACAGATGAATACCTATACATAATTGTATTGTATGGATATATACCAATACTTCCTTGTATTGTATAGATGTAAACCTATAGTATATAGTATTGTATGGATATGTACCAACATTTGCTTGTGTTGTATAGATGTAAACCTATAGTATATCGTATTGTATGGATATGTAACAACATTTGCTTGTATTGTATAGATGTATACCTATAGTATATTGTATGGATATATACCAACATTTGCTTGTATTGTATAGATGTATACCTATAGTATATTGTATGGACATATACCAACATTTGCTTGTATCGTATAGATGTATACCTATAGTATATTGTATGGATGTATACCAACATTTGCTTGTATCGTATAGATGTATACCTATAGTATATTGTATTGTATGGATACATACCAACATTTGCTTGTATTGTATAGATGTATACCTATAGTATATTGTATGGATGTATACCAACATTTGCTTGTATTGTATAGATGTATACCTATAGTATAGTATATTGTATGGATATATACCAACATTTGCTTGTATTGTATAGATGTATACCTATAGTATAGTATATTGTATGGATACATACCAACATTTGCTTGTATTGTATAGCTGTATACCTATAGTATAGTATATTGTATGGATACATACCAACATTTGCTTGTATCGTATAGATGTATACCTATAGTATATTGTATTGTATGGATATATACCAACATTTGCTTGTATCGTATACATGTATACCTATAGTATAATGTATGGATGTATACCAACATTTGCTTGTATCGTATAGATGTATACCTATAGTATATTGTATTGTATGGATATATACCAACATTTGCTTGTATTGTATAGATGTATACCTATAGTATAGTATATTGTATGGATATATACCAACATTTGCTTGTATTGTATAGATGTATACCTATAGTATAGTATAATGTATGGATATATACCAACATTTGTTTGTATTGTATAGATGTATACCTATAGTATATTGTATTGTATGGATGTATACCAACATTTGCTTGTATCGTATAGATGTATACCTATAGTATATTGTATTGTATGGATATATACCAACATTTGCTTGTATTGTATAGATGTATACCTATACTATATTGTATTGTATGAATATATACCAACAATTGCTTGTATCGTATAGATGTATACCTATAGTATATTGTATGGATATATACCAACATTTGCTTGTATTGTATAGATGTATACCATAGTATATTGTTTTGTATGGATATATACCAATACTTCCTTGTATTGTATAGCTGTACACCTATAGTATATTGTATTGTATGGGTATATCAAACATTTGCTTGTATCGTACGGATGTATACCTATACTATATTGTATTGTATGGATATATACCAATATTTGTTTGTGTTGTATAGATGTATAACTATACTGTATTGTATGGATGTGTACCAATATCTGCTTGTGTTGTAGGGATGTATACCTATACTTTATTGTATTGTATGGATGTATACCAATACTTCCTTGTATTGTATAGATGTATACATATACTATATTGTATTGTATGGATATATACCAATATTTGGTTGTGTTGTATAGATGTATACCTATACTATATTGTATTGTATGGATATATACCAATATTTGCTTGTGTTGTAGAGATGTATACCTATACTTTATTGTATTGTATGGATATATACCAATACTTCCTTGTATTGTTTAGATGTATACCTATACTATATTGAATTGTATGGATATATACCAATATTTGCTTGTGTTGTAGAGATGTATACCTATACTTTATTGTATTGTATGGATATATACCAATACTTCCTTGTATTGTATAGATGTATACCTATACTATATTGAATTGTATGCATATATACCAATATTTGCTTGTGTTGTAGAGATGTATACCTATACTTTATTGTATTGTATGGATATATACCAATACTTCCTTGTATTGTATAGATGTATACTTATACTTTATTGTATTGTATAGATATATACCAATATATGCTTGTGTTGTAGAGATGTATACATATACTAGATTGTATTGTATGGATATATACCAATATTTGCTTGTGTTGTAGGGATGTATACCTATACTATATTGTATTGTATGGATATATACCAATATATGCTTGTGTTGTAGAGATGTATACCTATACTATATTGTATTGTATGGATATATACCAATATATGTTTGTGTTGTAGAGATGTATACCTATACTAGTTGTATTGTATAGATATATACCAATATCTGCTTGTGTTGTAGAGATGTATACCTATACTTTATTGTATTGTATAGATGTATACCAATATTTGCTTGTGTTGTATAGATGTATACCTATACTATATTGTATTGTATGGATATATACCAATAGTTGCTTGTGTTGTAGGGATGTATACTTATAATATATTGTATTGTATGGATATATACCAATATTTGCTTGTGTTGTAGGGATGTATACCTATACTATATTGTATTGTATGGATATGTACCAATATTTGCTTGTGTTGTAGGGATGTATACCTATACTATATTGTATTGTATGGATATATACCAATATTTGCTTGTGTTGAAGAGATATATGCCTATACTATATTTTATTGTTTAGATGTATACCAATATGTGCTTGTGTTGTAGAGATGTATACATATAGTAGATTGTATTATATAGCGGTATACCTATACCATCGGGTATTGTAAGCATGTATGTCTATAGTATCTGGTATTGTTAGGATGTATACAAATACTACCTGGTTTTGTATAGCTATATACCTATATTATCTGGTATTGTAAGGATTTATACATATACTAGCTGGTATTGTATAGCTATATATCTATATTATCTGGTATTGTAAGGATTTATACATATACTAGCTGGTATTGTATAGCTATATACCTATATTATCTGGTATTGTAAGGATGTATACCTATATTAGCTGGTATTGTATAGCTATATACCTATATTATCTGGTATTGTAAGGATGTATAGAAATACTCTCTTATATGGTAATTGTTACCTGCCTATATCATTGATACTAAATGTAATAAAAGTATCATCAGTCTTAGATCTGTACTGGTGCAATTTGAACATCGTCGATTAATAAACATATTCTGTAGTCTACGTGATGCAACGAATTATTCCGTTTAGAATAACTTAAAAGGAATGTTATTAATGTTGTTCGTCCAAAGATGCGCCGCGCTGACAAAAGATATATTTATAAGCAAAGCAATAACAAGCATGTATTAGGAACAGCTGAGGTTCAACAATACGACCAGTCTCGATTAAATATGCTAAACTATCTTGATTTATTAATTTATTTCTCAACATTCTTAATGTTATTCCGTTTCTTTTAATCGCTGAATAATGAAAACTAAGTCCGATTATTAAATATACTTACATGTTCATGATGCGATGATCAGTAGAAGTTAATACTTTACGAACTTAACACTCAATGGACTTTCATACAATATAAATCAACTGTTATCTTTAGAAATGGATTAGGTATACATCCCACTTTATTTCCGTGGTGTGATTTAAATTCGACTGCCTCGGTGAAGCACTGAAAATTTAACTTTAATTATGATATCCATGAACACTGAAGATCGGTAATACTCCGTGCGGATCATTACAATTCACTTAGTTATATTGTCGCATTAATACTTCCAATAACACTAAGAGAATGATTAAATCACACTCTCATTTCACTTACGCATTTTCTTATAATTCATATTCAATCCTCAATGACTCCGCACTGAATAAAACATGTCCGCGATGACCAGAGAATCCTTCGATTAAGCACATATCGCCGTACAACTCTGGCCAAGTTTTGTCGATAGATTCCCCTGCAACTGAGAAATGAAGCCTCCATTTTTCATAATTCAATAATAGACTGAACGAGACATTGTGTGCCTGTGATCAATATTACAGATACAAACTTTCAAGAAATCGATATGTTTCTCATTTGCATCACTGTGACACTTCTTTAAGTTAAATTTCTGTTGAATAAAAGCTTGAATACAAATTTATCGGATTGGGGTTGACCTCTTGGACAAATTCGACTAACTATAACATGTAGATAACATAATGCCTGGAATCTAGCCTCCGACCGTACCGTCTCTCATAACAAAAATCAAAATTACAAAAACTAATTGCATTAAATCTCATACTTAACTTTCCATCTATCATAATTGTGTACGTGTAATTAATGATTTCATGGTACGGCGATACACAAAAAATGTCTTAGAATTCATGGTACAAATTGTATAAAAATGAGGATGACTATGAGAATTACATGATGATTTGTGAAGCCACATTAAAGCAGAGTGCCAAACCGAGGTTATTATACTATAGAGATACATATACTTCTTTCTTTGAATCTTCGTGATATTGATTAAAGAGATTAAGTGCCCCCATAAGGGTCTTTGTTTAAAGTATGTAAACCACACATAATAGTAATTTATACTTGTTTAAGACACAATTACACACTTAATGGTCGATGGTCTTTGAAAAAACGCATATGAAGACATTTCTATGTGCGTTTACAAAATACACCATGTTTGACATTATCGCGTTTTCCGTAAATTGCCGATGTGCTGCTTTTGGAGCGGCAATCAAAAACATCGGCCGACAAATAAGTTTAAACTAACCGGTCGACAAGATAAGAAATGACTGCTTTTATATCGATATCGAATCTTCTCGAATTTAAAGAGGCAACGTTACTACATGAATTTAGATTAAAGGTATATATGTTCTTAGATATGGGAATGCATGTTGATTATAATCACATAATCAACTAAACTAAAACTTCTTTAAGTGAGAGAGTTACTTTGTATGTTAAATATACACAAAGGAATATTCCATTAAACATATGAATATATGTCACCCTTACTGAAGTTTTAGACTGACGTCGGTTGAATTAATATTAACGAGTCACCATGTTTTCGATTTGAACATCACGCAACTACATGTCACTATAGATAGCTTTAATAGACATGTAAATAACTCATCGTGGAAATTGTTCAATAACCCTGAAAGAAAACAATTATACGATTTAAAACGCGGATCGATAGTATCTACTTTTTTCAGTATGATTCCAGCTATTCCTTATGTCTTGGTATGATTTCAGCGAATCCATAGTTTCACTATAATCCGTAACTGTTACTTATTTCTCAGTATAACCCCAGCTATTGCTTAATTCTCACAATGCCCCCTACCTTTTACATATTTCTCACAGTATTCCTCAGTCATTACTTATTTCTACTTACAATTCTTAGCTTTTAATCATTTCCAACTATAATCCCCGACTAAATTTCTATTTTTTCACCTTTTTACCTATATTTTAATCATAGCTTCTTATCTATACATGGCTTTAAAGCATGTCTCACTAATATACCTAGCTTTTAAACCATGCCTCACTATTATACCTAGCTTTTAAATCAAGTCTCACTATTATACCTAGCTTTTAAAATAATGTCTCACTTTTATACCTATCTTTTAATGATGACCCCCGGGCATTACTAAGTAAGCCCCGCCCTCGATGTAACAGCCCGCTACGTGTGGTGCTTTATTCGCGATAGACGGTTGTTCTCTAAATATGTACTCTTGTCGTTAATATAACCGGCGACAATCAGTTTAACGTGAATAATAACCTTGAATCAAAATATGCTCTTTAAATAACGTTTTAAGAAACAGAAATTTTCTTGGTGAAATGTTTCATCTTCAATTTTTCATGTTGAAATATACGGTAATATGTTCACATTAACACACTTCAGTCCGTCCAGGATGATTTGAAGGCCGCAAAAACTGACCCATTAAAAATGACAAGTCAAGCAGTATTGGAATTATCTTTTGAACACGCGCATTTTATTGCGCGATTCGTGCGCGTTTTAATTAGTTTTGGTGTATTGTAACTCGATGGTAAACTGATGTTTTAACATAATTATATATCTTTAATTACCTCCAATATTGAAGAGCATAATTAAACAGTGACAATGGTAAAAATATAAAAATAAATATATGCAGAATACAACAGACAATAGCATACATATATCAAACATTATTATATACACATTACAACACACGTGAGCATACATATTACACAATATATACATATTACAACACACGTGAGCATACATATTACACAATATATACACATAACAACACACGTGAGCATACATATTACACAATATATACACATTACAACACACGTGAGCATACATATTACACAATATATACATATTACAACACACGTGAGCATACATATTACACAATATATACACATAACAACACACGTGAGCATACATATTACACAATATATGCATACTACAACACACGTGAGCATACATATTACACAATATATACACATTACAACACACGTGAGCATACATATTACACAATACATACATATTACAACACACATGAGCATACATATTACACAATATATACATATTACAACACACGTGAGCATACATATTACACAATATATACATATTACAACACATGAGAGCATACGTACATATTACACAATATATACACATTACAACACACGAGAGCATACGTACATATTACACAATATATACACATTACAACACACGAGAGCATACATCATACACAATATAAACATAATACAACATATGAGAGTATACATATTACGCAATTCATGTATATACATAATACAACACATGAGAGTATACACATTTCAATCATACATACACATTACAACACATGAGAGCATACATATAACAAAAATATATATACACATTACAACACATGAGAGCATACATATAACAAAAGCGTATACACATTACAACACATGAGAGCATACATATTACAAATATATATACACATTACAAAACATGAGAGCAAACATATTACTAACATATATATACATTACGACACACGAGAGTATACATATTACAAACATATATACACATTACAAAACATGAGAGCATACATATACCCAGATTACCCATTGGAAAGATATAGAAAGGCCAAAACACCCGCATTCTATAGGCATTGTGAAATATGGAACAGGCATTATTTATAACATTGCTACATGAAACTGCTGTTAACAGCTATGTGAGTCAAAGCGTACTGTGAATTTTGATTGCACTTCATACTGGGACACTTTATCGTCTATCTGGCAGAAACCATCGTAAAGTAGGAATAAAGCATGAGTTTCTGCCGTCTTCTGGTGTAAAAGCAACAGATGAGATTTTTGTCAATTTGATGTTTTTATGAGGAGAACTTCGCCTATTTATGACGGATTTGCATTAAGTAGGTGCCAGTTGAAAGACAAATTAGTTGTACTTAGTCTTCGTTGTAGTTAATGGATATATATTGATGTTTTAAATATGATTTAAGTTGCGGAATGAGGCCAGGTGTGAAAAGCTATAGACTCCTTGTATTATGTATATATACATACAGTATCGAAGAGTTATAGAAGGGGAGATAACTCATGACAATCTTCGGTGACTATACCATCAGCGTAGAGCAAGAGTGAGATCATGATTCCATCCACATTGATTCCACAATTTAAGTGTTTGATATATGTAGCAAAGACATTCGCATATTGGAAAATAATATAGGGTGATAAGACTCAGCCCTGCTTCATGCCAATGTTTACTTAAAACAAATCTGTCGAGTCTTGGTTCTCTCGACCAGTACAAGAGACAGAGCTGTACATATATAGGCCTAATGACTGTATAGCATTAAACAAGAAATATCTTAAAAAAGATGGTCGGCGCAATTTGAAGGTTAAGATTTGTTGTGCAACATAACAAATTGCCGAGAAGTTACGATTGCTGGTCAATCCAGATCCAAAATGGACGTCGGTACATTCACCGAAATTCAGTGGATTTCTGTAAGGTAAAGTACCCTTTATCGAAAGGTTAACCAATGAGAGTCCAGGTTATAAACGTTGTTCGGTTGAAGAAAAATTGTCTTTGTGGTTAACGTAAGATTTGGTTGGTTAACACAACACTGATATTCAAATACTAAAACCATGTTAGTACGGCTGCGCACCACGGATGCCAGTTTGCGTTAACTTATACCACTAACAAGATCTATCTACTGTATATAACGCCGTACGAGCGCAGACAAAGCGCACCAACTAATCCTTTGTGGAAAGTTTACGGTTGTTCAAGATATTATACAAGATATATCTATGGTCTAGACAGCTTCTATGACTCCGAAAGTCATTCTGTTCCTTACAGAGTTACTTATTCTCTTCAACCCAAGACATATAAGCCTTTTGTTCAAAATTTGAGCATACACTTTACAAGGTATGGATAACAATGAGATAGGTCTATAGAATACTCAAATAGATCAGTAGGAATTGTATTTCCCTTAGTATTTGGGAAAATGATACCTTTACCCCCCTTATGGAAAGCATGACTTATGATTTTGAATAGGTTATCAATATATGTATCACTACGTAACACATCAAATGAAATTTCATCAAAATTAGCGACTTTCAAAAATGTTATATAACAAACAGCTTTAGGAGCATCATCTCAGGAAATGGTTGAATTAAGAGGAGAATATTCCAAACCTGGAAACAAACTACAGTCGGACTGAGTTCATTCGAATTCATCGAGTCTGAAATTTCATCTCGAATAATACATTGTTTCGAAATGGCCCATTTCAATTCGACATTCCTAAGAAGATACATTGCGACCTGATATTTATTTAGGATAATACCAAGTATTCGGATTGTCACATAATCGAGGTCCGACTGTATTAACATTAGCATCTACACATTGCTTAATATAATCTAAGTGATTATCATCATATACATCATTATCATCAGATGAATTAAAAAAGTTGTATAATCATTCATCCATTTGTTAAGAACTTCATACTTGTATGTAACAGAGTATCATTTCTTGGGGAATTCTAGAAAACCAATCGTTGGCCATCCCAATTCTCCCTGTTTTCCTCCAAACGTCTTTCGGTTTATGTTTGTTGACAAGTGAAAAACTGAGCCGTTCATGTTCAAGTCGCTGTTTTGACTAATTACACTCATGGTGTAACACATCAAATTGCTTTCGACGACAGATATATTCAAATTTACACCTCTGTTTTTCACTTTTGGATTCACATTTTCCCATTCCCACACTCGATCGGCCTAAACTGTTGAAAATTCCGACTGAGACACGAGTCTTATTGCAATCTTCTGTAAGCAAAGCAAATTGACGAGGACTTGGCATGTGCGCATTTTGATACATTTCTCACGGAGAACTTTGCCAATTCTTGAAGGACTTACATAAAGTAGGTGTCGTTTGAAAGATAAATTATTCATGCTTCAAAGTGGTACATTTCATGGATATATTTTGATATTTGAAGTGATATTTGAGCCGTCGTGGGTAAAAACCGTTAGGATCCTTGCAATACATATTCATATACTATAGCAGGGATGTAGCAGGGGAGATTACTCGTGTCGATATCGTTTGTTTCAATGTATGTATAATTATCACGTGTCCGCACGAAGAGACAGCGATAATGTACGAACATACTGACATTTATGAGCGAGTTTCTTTTCCTTCAAATAATCCGCCTTAAATGTTGTAATGTAGCCAGCATATGCGGTTGAACATAGAACGTTCTCATAATAGTGTCATTTTAGTCATTTTTACTTTGTTTTATTCAATCATCTGGAACTGACAAATCCAGCCACTTTATAATCGAACAAGTTGAATTATTAAAAGTTCTTAAAAAAATATAATCCTTCCAGACCAGGAAGGATGTGTTGGTAATGGCGGTGTTGCTTCAAAGGGAAGGAACTGCTGCGAGAAGTTTGTTTTGCATACCGTGGGGGGGGAGTAAATATTACTATAAGCAAATAATATCGAGAATATTAATATGATAAATTAGAAATAAGTCATTTTATTCATGGGTCGATTACAGCACAATTTCACACACAGACAGGCAGAATCAAAGCTTTATTCAAATTATTAAACTTAAATTCGCACAAAATGATTTTTTTATATTAGTGTTAGATAAGAGGTCAAAATTGTTGTTGTCAGACATTTCAAAGAGATATATTAAATTCGCACAAAATGATTTTTTTATATTAGTGTTAGATAAGAGGTCAAAATTGTTGTTGTCAGACATTTCAAAGAGATATATTGCGTCCATGTGCTTAGCACTTGAATGGCATCAGGTTTTTTTTTATAAGTTTATAATAATGTGTGGCCAATGAACCTGTGTCTTTGGAGAGATGCCAAAATTTCTATGTGTCTCTTGTTAGAGACAAATAACTGCATGTCGCGTTCTCGGAGTACTTGTTGGTGACCCTAACTTGATGAGCTTAAATCGGACATTATTTAAACGACGGTGTTAATATAAAAGTTATCAATTTGCGTGTTTAAGGTTTAAACAACATTTACTTTTCTTTCTTTGTGTTTATTTTGCTAAAGTATTCCACATCTTATGCCCAATATTCAATATTCTTAATTTAAAATAATTCCCGAAAACTGTAACGAGGACACATAAAACATTTGCAACATAACATCAGCCATGTTACTTTGACAAATGGACAGAAATTGTATGGTACAAGAAATTGTCCAAGAATAAAATTAAATCTCCTTTAGAATTTAAATTGACAAATTGATATTAAGTAGAGCAAAAAATATCTTGAAAAAAGATAGCTGGAGCAATTTGAAAGTTAAGATTTGTTGTGCAACATAAACAAATCCGAGATGTCACGATTGCTGGTCACTCCAGATTCAAATGGATTTCGGTAAGGTAACGTACCCTTTATCGAAATGTTAACCAATCCGCGTCGAGGTTATACACATTGTTCGGTTGAAGATTAATTGGCTTGGTGGTGAACGTAAGATTTGATTGGTTTACACAACACTGATATGCATATAGCAAAACCATGTTAGTACGACTGCGCCGAAAAAAATGTAAGTCGCCTTTGATTCTGGTATTGAAATATTAGATGCAGCGCGCTATACCGAAGTTAGACAACGTTGTCGAAAGACTTCTCGGACGTAGGCAATTTATGTAATTAATAGATATGGCTTTAGACTATGTTAATTGTTATGTCGCCGATACATACGCTTAATGAAGCATATGGTAGTGCCATTAGTTGTAAATCACGGCGTGCTGACAGGCAATAAACACAAATGTTGGCATGAAACATTTGTCTACAACAGATGGGAGAACCGATGCCGACAGCATGACAGTTAATGATAATATAGTAAATGTGGTCAACAATTGTGTTACAACATGGAGAGGTATTTAAGCCGATGTATTGTTAGACAGATCACAGTAGTCCCAAGGCTAGCTGATTTGTTACCAACGTCTATACGACAATGAAGAGAGCAATATTAACAGTAATAATGATGTGTGTGGCGTTGTCTACTGTAGTTACAGCAGGTATGTGTTTCAAATATTCTTTTTCGATAGTGGTGTCATGTCATTAAGGGGAAACGAAAAAACAGAAGAAACTCTACGCGTTTTGGGGCAACCCAAATCTGTTCATTCGTGGTATCATTGATTAAAGATACATAATTTTTTGTTCAATGTTTTACCTAAACAATCACGAAAAATATACTTTATCTAGTTAAAACTTCAATAAATATGCATTATCACAGAATAGATTTATAATGCATTTCTCTGTATTAGTCGAAAAAAATACGTTTGTATTATCATAAAATTTAAAAAAAATGTTTAACAAGAGGGTGTTTTTTACTTGTTTTATCTATCAGTAATATGATTAAACAGGGTTGTTTAAAATGCATTTCTCTGTATTAGTCGAAAAAAATACGTTTGTATTATCATAAAATTTAAAAAAAAATTATTAACAAGAGGGTGTTTTTTACTTGTTTTATCTATCAGTAATATGATTAAACAGGGTTGTTTAAAATGGTTATACATGGCAATGGTTCTAATTAATAATGTTTAAGACTATGTAACAACAATACTGGATGAAGCCCACTAAAACATTTTAGGTTCAGATGAGCTAGATACATCTTTAAATAATAACCAAATACCGTCATGTTTCTGTGAATCAGTTTATCTGTCTATTTAGTATTTTATACTCACAATCACATCAAAATCCTGACATACAATTTCACTATTTAAGAAAACAAGTTTACAGTCAGATACAGATATGTTCTATTAATATATGTATTTATATGTGTATGTATATTAATGTATATTTACTTGTTCATGTGAAATCATCGGCACAATGTTTTATTCCTAAATAAAACTGTCAACACTATGTTCAATATTGATATTACAGATGATGACGATCTGAGTATTCTACTACTTCCTGGTATAAATCCCCCACCCCAACCAAAACCCCAACCACCAGCAAATAACCCAGTCGTCAGGTTCAAGTTCCGACGTATTACAACATACCGTGTTAGAACTACACACAACAAGGGTTAGTTGTAAAGTCGTCAAGGTGAGTACGTTCAAATTTTAATTAACTTTCTAATTAAAAATCATAGAATAATGCGTATATATCAATATAGAGAATTAGAAACTGACGTAGGTACATTAGTTTAAATACACCCCTAAAGGATGGAACAAAGCAACTAATGAATGTACGCGGTGGCATTTTACGGTGAAACCATTCACGTATATGTCCACTTAAAGGAGAAACACCACGCTTTGATATACATAGAATCAGCGCGACCTTAATTCTCGTCGGGGTTAGGGTTGATCTAGCCGGATGTGGAATTATCTCGAGTCATGGACCAATCTCAATTTCAAGTACACTGATTGAGTGTGTTTTTAGTCCTTTACATATATGTCTTAACTTCAAAACTTACACATGCATGAACTATTTAAAGAAATATGAATTTAAATTTACCTGCAAATAATATTTTATCATGCGCACGTTTAACAATTTACTAATTGTTCTTTGTAATAATCGCTTTTCGCGGATTTCTTAGGCGTGTTTGAAAATGAACATACAAATTCAGGGCGTTTGAAAAACAATTTGTTTGGGTTATATATGCTAACAATTATTGTACACGAGTATAAATAATCCCAATCAATTTCAAAATTCCGTTATTGAATTTGCATTACGTTAATCTACATACCCCGAGACCACAGACAGTCTGTATCTCATATAGTATGCTTATATGGCTGCTAATACATAACTCGGCAATTTAACAACTCAAGCATATTAAGCAGATCCGGGAAATGGTGATTATTTGCTCACTAAAAGACGTTCGTTCTCTCCGATGATAATTCATTTGTCCGACATCCATGGTAGGACGTTGTCACCAAATTATTTTCCACACAAACTCTCTTCTATAGTGTTGACAGGGACACAAACAACCCATGAAAACTAAAAACTAATTTAGAAAGATCGAGTCAATACGAGTACACAATTGTCCTGCTTTTCCACGATGAGCTGCAGTATTTTTCGGCGCAGCCGTACTAACATGGTTTTGCTATTTGCATATCAGTGTTGTGTAAACCAATCAAATCTTACGTTAACAACCAAGGCAATTTCTCTTCAACTAAAAAACGTTTGTAACCTTGGCGCGTATCCATTTTGGAGTGACCAGAAATCGAAACATCTTAACCTTCAAATTGCGTCGAGCATCTTCACGATATTCCTTGTTTCAAAGTGTGCTTAAAAGATCATATATTGTTTTTCCCGGGGCGCCTCCGTGTGAATTTCAATTCATTCTTCAATATCTTAATTGTACTGATGTCTGAATAAATGAGTGTTACTTGACATTCGTGACCTGTGTAATAAGATATAGTCCTAACACGTAATGCTATATTTATTAGACAAAGCATGCAATGTTTCCATGTATCTCAAAGCTTGTAACTCGTTCGAAATTCGCAGAATTTCAATTCTTGCATACCAAACAGCAATTTCCCGCGTTAACGCCGGTGGCTGAAGGCAACTGTTTTACACCCTCCCCCCGTGTAGTAACTTGAATGAATTTGTAATATAATACGTTACTATTTGAAGGAATTCCTTTAGTCGTGTATGTTTAATTTCGTCCATCTTTTCTTGATGAGGTATGCAAAATAAATATTATGTCACTGGCTTCGTGTGTGGAGCGAAATATCCGGCAGTTGTTTACGCAGTCACTTGGCAGAGCCTCATTCCCGCTAAAATATTAACCTACGTGTTGGATATTTCTAGCCGTACCGGAAGTCAGTGAATTATACTCTGCTTGTTGCGTATAAGCCACTGACTTCCGGTACAGATAAAATATCCGGCAGTCGGGTAACTGTTTACGCGGACACTCGACAGAGCCTCGTTCCAGCAAAAACATGAACCTAATCCGTGCCGGAAGCCAGTGAAAGGTCATTATACTCTTCTGTTGAACCAAACGAAATAGACGTAGATAATGTGTGTGCAAACATTACAGAACTTGCATCTCCCATGTGATACCTCGTGTCTCTTATCTCGACTTTGCAAGCTCTGTACAAACACAACGTGATTTCCTCCCTGAATATACATGACAATTTAAGTGATGTATGAGTATCCCCGGGGCAAACCATGCCTATTATATCTCATTGTTCTATGTGGACGGAAAATCATTAATTTTAGACGCCAGCGAGGCATTCTCAATGAATCTCGTTCGTCTATATTTTTAAACATTAGTAGGACTAGTTCAATGATTCCCGTTTGTGATTGATGGTAGACACATGTGTATGTAATGTGAAAATGTGTTCACATACGTTACATTCATGGACAGCCAAATCTACATGAATTCAAATATTTGGAAAAGCTCTTCAATTGATTTGAAGAGGTCTCTAATTATGTGTTGCTATCATTATAGGATTATTGCTAGCAACAATTTATTTGTTCCTCTCACCAATTGAATTAGAGAGCTTTTCAAATCAATTGATATAATTCAATTAATGAGGGCAACAAATGATTTGAAGATATCTCCAATTCCAACAAATCCGTACTTATTCGTACTATATTTAAAGATAGCTCTAATTCTATTAATGAGCTCTTTAATTCAATTCTTGAGAGCATTATTTCGGCTTAATTTTGAAACAACACAATGGAACATTGCTTGGAGAGGTCTCTAATTGATTTGGAGAGAACTCTAATTCAATTGAAGAGATTTTCAAATGAGTTGATTTGGAGATATCTTCAATTGAATTTCATTAGTTCAATTAGAACTCTCTTTATTTGAATTGGAGAGCTGTCCAAATAATTTAAGTGCTCCTCAAATATATGAGTTTATGTAGATTTGGCGTTCCATACACACTACATGCAGAATATGTCGCGTTTTCCACATACACGATGAAATGAGCTATGTGATAAATGAGGTGCCACGTGGCTTTATTTCAAGTTTATCACAATTATGTATATTTATAAATATAATTAAAAAACACTTGTCCTTACCCATACGTTATTGGTGCTTTTTCAACTACAAGCGACACATATTTATACACTACAGTCGGACCTCGTTCATTCGAATACATCGGGTCAGAAATTTTATTTCGAATAATACATGGTTTCGAATAGTCCATTTCAATTCGACGTGTATAGAAGATGCATGTACATCGAACCCTGATACTTATTTCGAATGATACCAATTATTCGGATAGAAGGTTGTAGAATAAACGAGGTCCGACTGTAACTAATATATTTATATGTTTCGATGATGAGTTGTTAACTTGTTATAGTAGTAATATGAAGGAATATTAATAGTTTCACTGTTTCTATATTTTCAGGATGTCTCACTGAGGAAAGGAACACTTCATGTACAAGTATATGTGAAATAAAATGTACTGAAAATGGCTGCTTCTTTCTTTAAACTCTTTCGCAACTGTCGCACCTCTCTGTCGAGTATAACGGGATTTTGAAATACAGTCGGACCTCGTTTATTCACATTCATCGGGTCCGAATTTCTATTTCGAATAATATATGGTTTCGAATAGTCCATTTTAATTCGACGTGCCAAAGAAGATGCATCGGGACCTGATATTTATTTCGGACGATAACTATAGTATTCGGATAGAAGGTTGTCGAATAATCGAGGTCGGACTGTATGTGCATTGAGAGCGTGTCCGTAGTCAAGCATTAGCTGCTACGTCAAATCTGAAAAACAAATTTGCTGAGTTGCATTTTACGTTAGAAATGACTGCGTGTTGATTCATATCAAACTCCTACAATTATAGTTTATGACTAATAAAAACAACTGTGTCTTTATTTTGCATCATTACACGTTTTTGTGGGATGTAAATAATGTTACGTTGCTTATGCATAAATTGATAAAATTGCCCCCAAAACACAAGAAAATATATGACTGTTGTAAAAATAGCGATTCATCATTAATTCACAGAATAGCTCATATTCTTTAAATACTTATAATAATCTTTAAAGAAGGTGTCTTATTAAGCTACAAATCTTAACACTTATCTAACATTGGGCCTCCTGAAAAATAATAGCACGCATACATACAAATTAAAAAAATAAATAAATAAATAAAGCTTATATTTCAAGCATCCACTTTCAAACAAGAAATATCTTTAAAAAATATGATCGGCGCAAGTTAAATTAAACAAAGAAGTTATTGCACGAACACATGTTAATAGAATCAATAAATAAAGAAACTCAACTATTAAAAGTCTGCTCCCGTTCATTTATTTGATCAAGTTTATGAATATATTCAACAAGATATTAGCATGCGCGGTACAATTAGTTCAATAAAATGTTCAAAAAAAATCAATACAGCGCGTAAATAAATGTACGTCAAAACATTTATCTTTATATATCAAAGATATTAAAACTTTCGAATCATCGAAGCAAATTAGGTGAACCGTTGGCAATGATGGAAGACATTCCGGTCGATAGGGGGTGGCCACTCGAGTACATGTACGTGAAAATAGTTTCTGGTTCTCTAGCGTGTCTGGTTGCTAGTGACGGTTGTGGGTTAGCAATATTTTACCGCGAAATTCCACGCCCCCTCCTCACATACCATAAAAGTGACGCTATCACCACAGTCCAGTAAAACATTATTGATGTAAGTATTAGCAATACTATTCCGGTTACAAAAAAAGCCATACAATTCTTCTCAAATACAAATGTAGTATAATTTCTGCAAATAAGTTGACAATCATCCGCCCTACTTGTTTGTCTTGTCACATGTATCTGTGAACTTTGCATTGCGTCGTCTCCATACTCTTTGTCGGCCATCTGTGCGAACGTTGACTCCTATATTCATCAGAACAATCTGGTTCCCCATTGTCACTCAGTTATTCGCTGGTAAGCCATGGCCTACAGCAATCGCTCCTGTTCATACCAAACAGTAAGTAAACATCTGAACCATAGGTGAAGCGACAGAATTATTAACCATCAGCAATTTGAGTACAGTAAAACATCGATAATAAGACCACACGTAGGACCCTTGAAAACTGGTCTTAATTTTGAGATTGAATGAAGAGCGAAACAGTGAAAGTGAGGTTTTACTGTATTCAACCTTTTCGTGTTTCAGAAATGTGTGTATAACATTGATGTTTGATTTTGATTCATATCTCTGTTTCGTTTGTAGGCATCAATATATACCAACTAGGATTGCAGAAGACAGTATTCTGAACAGAAAGTAACGCGCCACAAACAGTGTAATTTCATTGTGATTACTTTGAAACAAGCAACAATTCAGTTTTGGTTATGACGGATGAAATCACTACCTCATGAGCGTCTCTATCTGTATCAGACGGAGACACAAATCTGTTTCCGAGATAAGACACAATCAGTGTTATTCCTTTCCAGGGGGTAAAATAAAATACTAGTACATTATGTACACCAATTGTTGGTTCAATAGTCGGTATGATTTTTTTCTATCAAGGTTATCTGTGTATCCATGTTAAGTAGACCGTTACTAAACAAGTTCTGGTACCTCAGGCCTCGGCGACTGATGCTATTTCACGCATCATTGTCACTTTCTGGCGTCAGTTTCAAATAAAACCTCTACCATACTCGAGAGCTTGGTGCCGTACTTATCTTTTATTTCTTCGGTACTGTTAATACAAAATAGCTTCCAGCGGCAACATGTTACGTTCATTCAACTTATACTATGGCATCAAGCCGAAAGTTCCATCCGGCATCCACCTTGGCCCACTTTTGGAATGTCAGGATCGCTTTCGTGGATGTTTATCACAAATACGTGATAATTTACACTGGCTTCATGCATTTTCAAACAGGATATAACACGTGAAGGTAGAAAGCTCTTATCCATTATGTCAGAATAACAGTAAAACCTCAATAATAAGACCACCCTCGTGGCGCTTGAAAACTGGTATTCTTATTGAGGTGGTCATAATATTGAGGTTGAATAAAAAGCGAAGCTTCTGGCTGAAGGGTCAATCTGTCTCCAAAGTATAGGTATTTTGGCTATAAAATGGTAAAATCCAGTAATAATATAATTGGCCCTTAAGATTCAGCACCTAGTGGAACCCCTGTACCTATTGTAAACTATCGAACAAAGAAAAATCGTGGAAAAAGTAGAAGACAGCGGATAATTTGTCTGGAGATGATACATCCTAAGTCATTTGTCCTCCACCTCTGATTCATGATGGGGAAGTAATCAGTTGCTTGCAAAATGACAGGTTAGAACTTGTTGTCAACTCAGGAATACGGGTACGAGAAATTGGCAGGTGTTTATTAATGAAATACGTCGGAATAACGATATAAAACTATCACACCACAGTAAAGCATTCCCTGCAGGACGCCTGTATTACTTTAATGTTTTGTTTATGGGTATCTAGAGATATGAAAGCAAAGTTGAACTGTTAAGGAAATATATATTGGTAACAAAGTTATGTAATTGAATTGGGCATTTATTCTTATGCAAACAAATAGTATGTTATACACAGCATCTTACTAAACTATGGTGGCATATTTCATATTTCTGCCATCAGTTAACTACTTAATTAACTGTATAATTATGCCGTTATTACGTTAAAGAAACTAGATAACTACTTCATTAACTAGATAAGTATGTGGTTAACTAGATAAGTATTGCGATACATTTTCATACCAGATAAATATCTTAACACGAAAAATTGTCCGATAGTTCCAACAACTGCCATCATTTTAAACCAATCAACTGGTGGAAGAAATATGCCACCATACCAAACCATACCATTCAAATCTATTTTCTTTATCTGAGTGACTAAAGCTTGTGGCAGTTTTAGGTCACCCAGATAAGAAATTAACAGAAAAACAACAGACAACCCGTGTACCAAGTAATCATCATGTGATGAATGATATGACATTAACTTAGACAGGGTTACAGGAACATATTCAATGTTTTGTTTGTGTTGTCTGTTGAGATTGTTGTTGTTTGTTGGAAGTTTCAGTTACTGGCTCATTCTGTGATTGTGTATGTGCCAGTGGTTGTTGAGTGGAATCCTCTGCAGAACCTGCACACATGCAGATGGGGACATTTTGGTGTTCGATACTGCAGAATTTGGAAGTTTCTGTTATATACGTACAATAACTGAAAATAAGTCCTGCCACAGACGGGCCTGGTTTTTCTTACGAATCTTGAAAATGTTTGTGCATATATTTTGAAATTGGGCCTCTTGTTTCTGACATTTTTTTTAAGTTTCCAGCCTACACAAAGAGCGAAAACCAGCCCAGCCCAGCCCAGCCCCTAGCTTCTATGTTTTAATAAATCAGAATAATTTGAACCAATTTCATAACTGGTCGCCAAAGGAATAATTGAAACAAAACAATCTGGAAATCCAACCAGTAGCTAGTGTGACTAAGTTTTTTAAAAATTGCACTATATAATTATGTACAGAGAAAACCAGCCCAAGCCCCTGGCAGGCATTTTTTTGTTGAAATATAATAATCTGAACTATATTCGTAGACGGTCACACAAAGAACATTTGAGTGAAATTACTACAAAACGGAGCTGTAGTTTAGGACGAAATGGTGTTTGCAGACTTCTCTATATTTATCTCTAGCAGCTCCTATGAAATTTGACCATCCAAGGTACATCAATGTTTCATTAAATTCCACCAGATTGTTCCAGAGGTGATGTCCTTTGTATCAATTAAGCCTTTGCCTTTGATGAGCTAAAGCTCAACGGTGCACTTACAAAGTCAGAGAAGAACACTTGTGTACTTCATGTTTTATTTTGCTTTTTTGCAAGTTAAAATATATTTATTAATAAATGTTTACCCCACATAAACAAAGTTTTCCTCACAAAACAATAATTTAAATTAACAATGCAAAGAAATCACTAAGATACATATAAAAGCATTATTTCATTTGATTATGTCAGTAACTTGACTTCAGTATACATGTACCTCATAAAACATCAAAATGGTGGAATCATTCTTAACAAGACTGGATTATAATATTGTCCTTTCACAAATGCCTGGTGTTAATAGATCCTTCAATGCATGTATAGTTGAGGACAAAAACCATTCAATGCATGTATAGTTGAGGACAAAAACCATTCAATGCATGTATAGTTGAGGATAAAAACCAGTCAATGCATCTATAGTTGACAATAAAAACAAGGTTGCTTACGTACATTCATTAACACACGATCCATCACAATTAAAAACAAGTAATAAATAATCCATGAATATTACATATTAAAACTTTCACCACACCCACACGTCCCTTTTATATTTGGATTATTAAAAATAAATTCAGCGGCAAGTTTATTTTCCACATAATCCATTTCTGTACCTAATAATGTTAGCTGAGCTTTGGCATCAATCACTACTTGAACACCTGAAATATAAGATGGCACAAAAATCTGAATCACAAGTTTTATTTTATAATAAACAATATTTAAAATGTAAATGTTTTATACTTCTTAAAGGCAGAATAATGCAGAATTGGAGGCACTCTAAGGAGTGGAAATGATACAATGTAATTTGGTCAAAGATTAAAAATTAAAACATTAAAAAATTTATGTAAGCCATGACAGTAACTAGAGCTATCACTGAAGGTGATTAATACCCCCACAATACCGCTTTGTCAGACATATTTTTGATAAATTCAAAGATGGCCGCCAGTCAAGACAATGAAATTATCTATCACTATCTATCACTACAGGACCACAATCAGAATGTGCCGACAATATACACAACTAGGCTTGGTAGAAATAATTCATGGAAAACCATGTTATGTGACATGACGGAACAAGTGGTGATTCCCATATAGCCCCCATTGCATATTTTGAAGTGGGGTTATAATAAGAATTGTGTACATTTTAATATTTCGGAGGTGATATGAATACCACAGTATGGGAGTCAGGTCAAAATCAATAAAATAGAAAAAATGAACAGTAATATATAGCACTTTGTCACAAAGAAATATAATGATACATTCGACTAGAGTATGAACTAGTAACACCAATATATTTGATTTTAACTCCCAAGATCTGAACATTTTGCATTCAAATTCGAACAAATATAGCAACAAAGCGTATTAAATTGATACAATTTATATTCGCAATCAAGACATTTTGTTCCATTGTCCTTGACTGCAGTTTCACAGATTTAATCAAATAATCAAACTACCTGGATATAACATTATATTATGCCTTATTTCAATGGATTTTAAAAGAAATCCCGTTATTTTCACTGAAAGGCGAGTCTTCAACAACAAAAACAAACCATTTGCTAGTATCTGAATGTAATAAACCAAAAATGCTGCCAACAGAACAGTAAGAACTAATCAACAGTTCCTGTGAAATAAAAAACTGAACTTGTATAGAATTGCTCACAAAAAGCTGGGCAAAATGGAACTAAATCAATGCAAAATATATCAAACAATATGCTAGAAATAACAGTTATTTTCACAGAAAGATAAGTCGTTTAGGCCACTCCTTTTTTATTTTTTGGTTTACAAGAATTTTTGGGGAAAATGTCCACTGGGTGGTCGAAAAAAAAAAAAAAAAAAAAAAGGAAAAAAGTCCCAAAACATACTCTAAAAGGGTGAAAATCAGAGAAATGATTAACAACATTGAAAATTTATATCATTTACTTGACATTTTAATTCTTAAACTGCTATTTAAACATGTATTAATACACACAAAGTTTCATAGTTCTAATTAAACACACTGTTTAAATCTTACATACTGTGCATATAAAACATACTTTGAGAACATCAATGAAATTGACTAGAAAACATGTATATATACTACACTTTTTTCGAAGATACATTTGATATCGCCCAGCCAGACATTTGTTTTGCTTTAAGGCTATGCTGAATATCAAAATACATATTTGAGAAAAAATATGAATTATTTTAACCATGCCAATTACTGTAAACATGTGTCAGAATCAGACTGATAGATTCATCTTTCTTACTGTTCAATAGTTCATTTCGAATCATTTTAAGTGAAAAAATTCCATATGAAGTTTAGCAATGTCAATTTCTTAAAAATTTGCCACTGTCAACCAGAGTTCAATAAGTGAAATACAAATTGAAAAACAGACTTGATTAAAAGCAAATGTCTTCTCTTACCAGCCAAATAAAATTGCCATATTATTCTAGGGGAGTCATGAACTTGAAGCAATAGATAACATATTGTGACACATGATAAATTGATATTCTGTAACTGAAATTTTCTGGGCAAGTCACTGACTGCACTGTTTACATAACAAGAAAATTCTGTATGTCTACTGACAACAGTAAACAAAAATGCAAAAGAAAACCTTTAAGACTCTTATTACAAGCTTACATACTATCAAGTTGACATTAAACTTTAAAAACGAACACTTATCCGAAAATAAGCGTATCCGAAATTTATGCAACTTCGCAGTTACTCGCCATGGTCATTGTCGTATATTTCGAGTATTTTAACTGTTGTTATTCAGTTGTCTGTGGCAAAACACTTCTAAATCATTTGTTTATTAATACAAATCTCAAATTTTAGGAAAAAACAACGAAATTATGTAAAATAGTTAAGATTTACAATGTTTTGATACGGTCGGGAAAATAATTTTGAAAAAAAAGTGAAATTCGATTTTTATTTGTTTCTACTTTTCGGAAAATTAGACCCGCCGGTTTTGTAAACCAATTTATATAAAAGTAGTGGCCTTACAACTAAAAACAAACCATTTGCTAGTAAGTGAAAGTAAGAGAAACTATTTTTAGTAACAGTGACCTTGACCTTGGCCCCACCAGCCCCAATATCGAACTTGACCTGTATCTTCTGATGTTACACCTGTGTACCAAAAATTTTCAAATCTGTCTAGCCTTTCATGAGTTATCGTCCGGAAACCATGAAAACAGTAAGTGAAAGTAAGAGAAACTATTTATAGTAACAGTGACCTTGACCTTGGCCCCACCAGCCCCAATATCGAACTTGACCTGTATCTTCTGATGTTACACCTGTGTACCAAAAATTTATCAAATCTGTCTAGCCTTTCATGAGTTATCGTCCGGAAACCATGAAAACCGACAGACCGACCGACCGACCGACAAGCTCACTCCTATATACCCCCTCAAACTTCGTTTGTGGGGGTATAATTATCATATATTATCATTGATTTTCTTATTAAATGAATACATGTATTAAAATATACTAGTATGTGAGCAAATTGTCAAATGTAACTGAGCTAAAATATAAAACCTAAGCACCCACCATCCTGTTCGACAATTTCATCAAATTTTCCTTTCTCTGTGCAATAATCCAATGTATATGTTAAACCGTTACATCCCCGAGTCTTCACCCCTATCTTCAAACCAATCTGTAATAAGAGTCATAAGAAATATATACTTGCCAAAAGTCTACAAATGCTCGTCAAGGTAAAACTTGAAATAAATTAATACAAGAGCCATGCGAGATATGGCCAATCCTCCCCCACCAAAGCGTTTGTTTGTGAGAAAGGGGGCCAAAAAGTGAAATTAATCTGGGGTTCTGTAATAGGAAGAAATATTCCTTGACTAGATTGGAAGTTATGATTTTAACTATGAATCCTTATGATTTCAATGCTGAGTTAAGAAAATGTAATAAAGGGAGATAATTCGAAAAGAAAGTAAGACATAGTTATGGTTCGAGAACGTCTCAATGTCATCTATCATTGTGTGAAGTTTTAAAAATATGTCTGATAGTTTTGGCGTTATGTGTCTATAAACATTTGACAAATGAGCAACAAACACATTGCAAACAGACTGATGAACAACCAGTGCCTTTTGGAAGAATAAAAAAGTAAGTGAGATAGAGTTACAAATCTTGTACACTGCACTTTGGATACCCTCTTGCATTGTATAAAGTTACAACTAAATGAGTTCAGTTCAATTCACCAGTTTACACTCAGAAGAAGAAAATTAGACTAAGGGAGATAATTCGAAAAATAATTGAGATATAGTTAATTTACACTGCACTTCCTATATCACAGTCTTCACGATAACCCACTTGCTCAAAGCCCGAGTCGAGTAAAATTAGCGTCGGACAAGTTAAAAATCAATTTTGTCTGCCCGAACGGGCAATTCGTGTTTGCGATCCGGTCTGAATAGCTTTTATCCAAGCTGTCACAAAAATTGATGACGTAGTTGATGGTTGTTTTGATTTGTTAAATCGGCAACAAAGACCGGTAATGATAGTTGATGAAAAAGTGCTGTTACACAAACAAAATTGACAAAAAATGAAAACCAGTCTAAATATTGCGTACTACATCATCAATTTTTGTGACAGCTTGAATAAAAGCTAGTCAGATCAGACCACAACTTGCCCGTTCGTACAGACGAAATGGAATTTTTACTTGTCCGACAGAAATTTTACTTGTCCCGGGCTTCGGGCATGTGGGTTATTGTGAAGACTGGGGGGGGGTATTTAATGGATGGAATTCATTACAGGATAAGTCAAGACAGCTGACAACAATAGGCTGAAAGTGGGGAGAAAATAACACTATATTAAGTTTAAAAGTCCTGAATATAATTTATCTGAGTGAAGATATAATGAATCACTCACCATATCAGGTTTTTCTGTCATCAATTCTCTCACTTTGTGAACAGCAGAAGATGTCTGAAAAGTAATTGTTAATAAACTAATTATCAAGAATATCCATAAAAGATCTAATACTTTACTTATCATCTATAAAATAAGACTATGTGAATTATATTGATGTACATTTACTAAAGTAAAGGACTGAATTTAAAACTATGAATCCTAATGATGTCAAATGCAAGAATACCTTCCTAATTAACGCCCCCACGGGCGTTTCATTTTGAGAGGGAGGGGGCGTTTAAAAACGGTAAAAAAACACTAAAAATACTTATTTTTTAAGTTGGTACCCATTAGCCGTTCCCTAACCTTTTGATCTAAGCTGAAGTGTTGAAACTTCTACTCGCTAGCCTAAAATATCTTGACATTTTGAAATTTACATTTAAGTTAAATTATTCTGATTTATAAGCATTCCAACTGTCATTGAACTTATTTTGGTCCACCTAATGCCGTGGATTACCACTGCTATTGTCCATGATGTATCATAGTGAAGAAACCCCATTTTGCGAGATATGCTTTTACTGTTTTAGACTTAGAGGTGACAATTTGATGAATCATCTGATTCATCACAGCCTGCCCATACTGAAAAAACCTGGTGTCGCACGGGGTAAATTTTCCATCTTCGTAAAAGTCCATACTGATAATCAACACCTGCGAGAAAACATTGTACACAATTTAGATAGCAAAACAATAGTTTTATCTCTAACAAAATAGTCTAGTTGAGTTACGCAATAGCGTAAATTAACTATAAAGTGAAAGAAGAAATAAATTTAAAGCAGATCAGTACATCACTTACAAGAATTAATGGTGCTTTTGTCGGTATAAGTGTCCTCTTTCTAGAGACAGCACGCACTGTTGCACCAACAAGTTTTGATGCCATCACGTCCACATTGTTTTGTTTTCTTCTACGATGGCGAAGGTCACAGTTTTCGGTTACTGAAGAGTACCGAATATGTTGCTGTTAAATGACATCCGTACCGTTTCTCCTCCGCAGAGTTATCGTTCGTTACCCTCACTCAGGAGTGATACGTTGGTGTTTTTTATGGTGGCATATTTCTGCCACCAGTTAAGTACTAAATTGTCTGATAGTGCGAACAGCTCCCAACACTTATACCCACTTAAACGCAGTACGGACAATCCTTTTTAGATAAGTGTTAAGTAGTTAACGCGATAAATATCTAGTTAGCTACATACTTATCTAGTTAATTATAACTTTAACTATATACTTAACTCGTTAACCACTTAATTAACTAGAAAAGTATGTAGTTAACTAGATAGTTATCGCGTTAACTACTTAAAATTAATCGTGTTACCTAACTAGTTAACTGGATAATTATGTCGTTAACTAGATACTTAACTCGTTAACCACTAAAATAACTAGTTAAATATGAAGTTAACTAGGTATTTAATCGCGTTAAGTACTTAAAACTTATCTAAAATAGATTGGTGGGTAAGGGGTGGGCACTATCAGATAATTTCTCGTGTTAATTAAGATACTTATCTTGTTAACCACATAAGTATTTAGTTAATTAAGTAGTTATCTAGTTTCTTTAACGTGATAACAACATACTTATCTAGTTAATTAAATAGTTAACTGATGGCAGAAAATGCCACCATAGCTATCTAGCTATATCTTTACGCAGCAACAAATTCAAAATATAACAAAAAAAAATAACAAAGTTATTCACTAAATAATTTGTTGTTTTACACTATATTAAATTAAGATAAAATATTGATAAAGTAACATGTAGAAAGAATTGAAAAGTAACATATAACAAAAAAAACATATTTAATCTTCAATGCGTCCAATATGCGCAGTAAAATCTCTAATAATAATTCATTCATATACCCACTGACATAATTATATTCGTGATATATACCTAAGGCATCCGACGCGTTCCGAATGAACACAGTGGGGTAAAACGTCGGCGAATATTTTTACCTGGGAACCGGTAAGGAAAACAACAAACAGTGTTTCAGGTAAATTTTAGCAAATGTTTAAAAAGTGAGTTTTTCTCGATAAAACGATCCATATTTCTGTGAATTTAATTGTGGTACGGAGTTTAAATGTTGTGAAGGTTTGGGGATAGACGATCTAAAGAAATTAAGCGGTCAATGGATCTTGACTTTATGAGGAAAATAATGCGTCAGTCAATGTTTATTTTGCGCTGCAGTCATTATATATAAGATTATGTCAGCTCATTCACGCTTTATCAATAAACAAGTGCATTTCAAACTGTTAAAATCAATCAAATCAAAGACTGAAAGTTTCTTTAATAACAAAAAGATAGTTCTAAACTGTCATGAAACTATATTTTAAAGTAGTTGGACTCAGGTCCGTACCTCTAGAACTTCGAGTCTAAGTGAGGATTGTGTCTTAAAATAGAACAAACATTTTGCGCAAAACAAAAGGAAATTGTCGGTATTACTTTGACAAATTAACCTGATCCTCATGACGTCTATTAGTATTACCATAATTTCTAAGTAGACTTGTTTCTGGTCAACTTGTACCTTGGTCAACGTGACCTTAGTCAACATGTACCTTAGTCAACTCGTACCTTAGTCAACATATACCTTGGTCAACTCATACCTTAGTCAACTCGTATCTTCGTCAACATAACCTTAGTCAACACGTACCTTAGTCAACTCGTACCTACATTTTTTAAACTGTTATTATTAAGAGTTATTCTTTTTAAAATTTAGTTTTACTGTATTTTCCTGTATTTTTTTAAACAGTACAACTATATTGGTAATGTTTTAGTACTTACATTTTGTATTATGTGGCAGCTAATACAAGTTGGTCAACTCATACCATCAGTAAATCAAGTCAGATTCAAGTCATACAAACAATTATTAATAGAGGTAATCTGGTTAAAAGTAAGCTTTTCGTGTATTGTGTGGCTCAATTGTGACCAGTGTAAATATATCAAAATATCACAGTAACGTTTATCATTACTTAATCGACGGCAGATAATGCCTGTTGGTCAACTTGTACCTTCGTAACTGATACTTGAAAAAAAACTATAAAATATGCATTAGTATATACAGCTTAAAGTAATAAAAAAATGAGAGTTACGAGTTGACCAAAACAGGTACGAGTTGACTTGGGTAGGTACAAGTTGACCATAGAAAGGGTACAATTTGACCAAAACAGGTAAGAGTTAACTTTGGAAGGTAGAAATTCGATAGTTGACTAAGGTACGAGTTGACCAGTTTAGTGATCATCTAACTTTGTTTTCATCTCTGATTCGGTTAACTTCAGCTCTTGTCATGTTGATGTACATGTTTGGTCATTTAATAATATATAATGACTGAAACTGCAACAAAACATATCAATTAAGCATGATTCTCTCACGGAAAATTATATAGTCAGTGTAATCGATGTATAATATATTCATGTATAAAGGTTAATATGTTTGAACTATACACACAAAGAACCAAAAATACATTTGCATTAGTTCTTACTTTCTGTCTCAAAGTATATATTTAGAAAAAAGAAGTGGAAATACAATCTGTATTTCACAAAGTTATGCTATATAAATATTGATCATACTTGAATATTATGAATTATTCAATGTTTACTTAACAAATGTTTACCTAAATATTCTTATGCTAATATATGTTTTAAAATGGACAAAAAGTAGATATTATTATTGTTTATCACCTAGACAATATTGATAATACAAAATAAATTGTCATACTGTAACAGTATATATATAATCAGCTTTATTTTATAAATTAATCACATTCAAGTGACCCAACACTCAATGGCAACCTGATATTAATGTAAATACAATGATGATAACATAATGCACCTATAAATATTTTGCCAAGGGAGGGGAACGCAGGGTTGACCTATGGGAAGGAGAAAAAAGGTCCTTTTTGGGGTGTAATTCCCCTCCCTAGTGTCAAGTATTTTGTCTAAATCCCCACTGTAGGAGATGCTAATTCCCAGCTTCTGAGATCTATAAAAATCTAGCCAAGTCTATTTCTTGGATCCGGAGTCATTCAGTGTGTCCAATTCCCATGTATCCCCCTGGGTAAAACATTGAGTGTATAGATTTGACGATGGTTGCAGCCTTCACAAATATTTTATTCCATTTCATCACTTTCATGCAGGTATAAAGTTACTCCTCGGTCAAAAATATGTCGCCAGTTTTCACTAATAACATTCTTTTAGACTGACCATGTGACTCGAGTTGTTATTAATTATTTATAAGTAATATGTTTGCTGCATGTAGGTATAAATAGTCATTTTGTCATATATGATATAGTCATATGTTGGAAGAATCCGAAATTAGCATATTAATTTTATATCACAAAATAACGCACTGCATTGCAAAATTCTAGGGACTCCAAAGGCTGACTTAGATCCACTGCCTTACCATGAGCTGGACCCCGCTGCCCCCCCCCCCCCCCTGACGTAAATTGCTGGATCCGCTCATACCTAATGATGTGTATTTCTGTGATTATAATGATATGCTATGTTGCTTTTACAGGTTATTACATTCAAGTCATGATTGTTTAATTGTACTCATGATGTGGTCAAAAGAAATCGATGAGCTTGGCATGTTGAACCAAACGCAGAAAGGGGCAAAATGTACCCGTGTGTTCAGAATAATTCTGATTAGTTTTATGATCGCTATATTGGTATGTATATCATTTAAATGATTTATTGTTACAGTAATAAACAAGTGAATTTTAGTGTTCGATATTTGGCACCATTCTCCTATTTAAAATGTATGTTTTCCAGCCAGTATGGAGGAACATTCCCCCTGAAAAATAAAACTTTCCTTATGCATGCTGTTGACATAACTCCTAGGTAGATTATTTGTTGCTGAATAATAAGTTTAAGACAGTTGGACATAGACTAGTTACTAAAAGTTCTCATATTTACTTGTCAGTATAATTAGCAGAGAAAAACTGGCATTTTATCAAATGAGCAAAAGTTCCCTTGGAAAAGGAACACATGCAGTTTCCCTTCAAAGGGCACAGGCACTTGTCCCCCAAGATGGATATAGACCCCTGATTAAATACTTTCAGGACTTAAAAGTATAAAAGCATGTTACCAGATGGGAAACTTGGATTGAAATATTTGTTAAACCATTTCGAAGGTATTTCAAAAACCCATATATTTTCGTTTCAACCCTCCTACATGTATTGGGCACTGGTGTGCTAGCCATCTTGTTACAAGTATATGTTCGTTATGAGACAGAATTACCAGATATTTGATTATATTTTCAGGTTGGTGGAATTGTCATCTTGAGTATTGGGATATATGCACATGAGGCGGAGTATGGCAGTAAAGCTGTTGGTGGACTTATTGGTGTGGCTCTGTATAGCGTCGACTCCCTCATGTTTATAGCTTGTGGATCTGTCACAATCCTTATAATGACCATTGGACTGATAGGCCTTCTGGCTCCACAGAAATGTCTCCTAGGATTGGTCAGTGCTTTATATCAATATATCTGTCCGTCCATCTGTCTGTTTGTCACAAATCGTATCTGCTCCAGAACTTTTGAACTGCTTCAAGGATTTTGAAACTACTTTCTACAAAATGTTCACCATATTGAGACGATGTGCAGACCGCACATTTAGGCCGGCTCAGATGGAGGTCAAGGTCACTGACACACTTAGAGGTCAAATGACTAATGGTTTTAAATAGTGAACCTGACTTAGTCTTTGTCAAGACTTTTCTGATATTCTTTCCACAAACTTACTATTAACTATGACTTGTGATTAGATAGTGCTGGCAAAGTCCTGTTGCTCTGGACTATTACAAGAATCCAGAAATTGGAAATAGATCTGGTGATTCAGATATAGATATGTTCAGTGTTGTCACAAATTGTTTAGTGCTTGGTCATATCTAAGGAGCTTACAGTAACTGCTTCTTTGCACTTTTGTTTTGCAACTTTTTGTAAGTTATCTCAATGTTAAACCAAAACATAATTTTACATAGATATTGATTTCTGTTGTACTTATATTCTGTATAGTTAGTTGAAGTTTCATAATTGATTTCTCTTTGAGTAGAAAACAAAACAAAAGAAATTGATCAAATTGCCAATAAACAGTTGTGTATACATATCACCTGGGGTTTTATTGCATTCTCTGAGCTGATCACTGTGGGTAAATAGACTACTTGTCTACAGAGCGAACAATCAAAACAAGTGACAGTCAATTTGATTTATTTCCCCGCATGATATTAAATTTAAAGGCTTATATTGCAAACTAATTGTTGAAGTTTTTAGACCATCTTTTTGGTAATGTTGCAAGCAGTATTCTTATACAGACTTTGAGTGGGACAGTTAAATATTGTCAACCTGAAGACTATGCTGCGCCTTGGGTGATATGGTATTTCTCCAAAGTTGACGATATTTCTGCTCAATGAAAAGCTGTGTGATATTTATTTTATGATTTTGAAAATGTCGGAAATTAATAGATCTAAGATTTATGAATGGTATAAATATTGGTGGAAGCCGCGCTCTCTCTGTCTTGACGTCTTTGCATTCTCTGGGATTGACATTAAAATCTGTCATTTGGTTGATAGTATATTTCATTGATGTTATTGCATTCGCTGGGATTAACAGTGAAAGCTGTAACCCAGTCAATAGCACTTTGTGTTGATGACAGTAATAATGTCCCTTATAGGTATATGGGAGTTTTGTAATGATACTGAAATTAGGGTGTAGTAATGTAAAATTGTGTAATGTTTTATGTTTCAGCATTTGTGTGTGATGACATTTTTGGCTTTCACTTTATTTGCTGCTGGAATTCTTGGATATGTCTTTGTTGGAGAGGTAATTCAGAAGTTTGTCACCATTATAATTTGGTGATTTATTTATAAATCCATTTTATTTGTAGGTTCAAATAATTCTGTTAAACAAATGTTATACTAAGGTCAATAATCCCATATTAGTTAGCAGTATCAGATTACCGTGACAGGCGCGTATCTAGGCATACACATGCACGCCAATGTGTACAATTTGTCGAAAAAGTATAATTTTTTCCCCCAAAAATGCAATTAAAACTGAAGGCTGATAGAGGATGGGGTTATGGAAACATTTGCCCAAATGTATCACTTGTTTGACACTGAAATTTATGTAGTATGCTAATGACAAGAAAAGTGCCATATTAAGACTAAAATATAGCATGAAAACGCACCTTTTGCCTCCTAATTTTCTTGGGGCAGAACCCCCAACTGCGGGAAGGACCCCCTCCCACACCTACCCCCATTCGCCGCCATGCTGCTTGTTTTGCAACTACCATACTTACACTTGGTTTACACTTCAATGTCAAGTATGGCTGACACACTAAAAATCAACTTGTGAAACTCGTAGAACATTTGTCGTGCATCGCCAACTGTTTGCAACCCCAATGTGATCTGTAGCATGCCCATTGCCTTATTGATGTTTGTTACATACAGCGTACATTAATGATTCAATTATGTTGTTAGCTTGAAGACTCAGTGCGTGGATCCCTACAGTCGAGTGTAACAGAGAAGTATGGTACACCAGGCCATAAATCTATAACCAGAGCTTGGGATAATATACAACAAACGGTAAGATAAACTTCTTCCATCTTATACTTATGTAGCTTCAGGGCTCTAGATTTTTTTTTCAAAGACACATGTCCCGGACTAATGGAAATGTAAAATTTTACATGTCCGACATAGGAAGCTAGTCTTCCGAGAATATAGGTCAATTTAGTAACAAATAAACCTACACAATGATAATTAATAATCCCATATATGTGTTTGTGGGATTCTAAGGTTTGACTTACAACTGAACAGTTGCTGATATTGGTTAGCTTTAAAAACAGACTTGTCCAGGACTTACTTCACCTCAGCTGTTGGTAGCACGATTCAGCATTAGACTTGTCCAGGACGTCGGGCTAGTGGATTTCTAGAGCCCTGAGCTTGATCCCAGTATTCTCTCACGTTCAAGTATTTGTCTACCAATATCAAACATTGATTTTAGGCATTTGAGCATAACTGTGGGATTTACAACCTCCCCTGTAAGTGACGTCATTTCAAGAAAACGCAACATGTGATGTCACTATTTGCAAGCAGGAAACAATATAAACTCCAAACGGTCACTTCGTTTTCATATTGCCATATGGGACAAATATTGCTTACTGTCAGTACATGGTGACGTTTTCTGGAAATGACGTCACTTATCGAAGAGGTTGGAAATCGTACAGCAGGGCTCATTTGATAGCCAATGGAACTTATTTAGAGTATCTAGAGTGTTTTGCTTAGTTACGTAAAATCTTAAGTATGTTCATGGGGACTGGTGTCTCCTGATTTACTTACCTAAGAAATTAATAAATGTTATATTGTAGTTTGCATGTTGCGGTGCCCATGGAGACGAGAATTCTACGACTTCTTGGTATCTATATCAGGGTGAAAGCTTTTGGCACAGTGATAATTACAATAAAAGTAAGTGTGTATAATAAGCTGTTCTCAACTTTCTTTACCAGTAATTAATGTCAAATATTTGATTGACTGTTTCCGAACTAATCAACTGTTTATCTATTCTCAACTACAACCTTCATTTCTCCTCAGTTATTCATTGGGTTTACTGTGACTGTCTTGATCTTAATGCACATTCTTTTTACAATATGGCATAATGTAGCAGTTCATTAAGTATTAAAACTTTCTGTAGCTTTGTAGCTTAGCTATCAATATAACTTTGTTGAGAGTCCAGTATTCAAATTGTTTAGCTAAGACCATACTTGTGTATTTGCAGTTACGCAACTGACTCATGAAATTTGCCACAACTCAATTTATATTTTTTCAGTTTTTTTATGAAAAATATTTTATTTTAGTCTTTTAGCCGTAACAGTACTAAACTAAAAAGTTAACTGTCAATTTTTGTCTAGTTCTATTTGGGTTACATTCCACCAATTTTTGGAGGAGTTATTGTCCTTTTGTCGTCACAAAAGCCCATAGCTAGGGCACCTGTATCCTACGGGCACGTCTAGTAGTATCTTATTATCAAGGTTTTTCACTGTACTTATGCTATATTATGACTAGAAATGTACTTCAACTAAAATAAAAATTCACAAAATGTTTTTTTCAACAGATCACTCGGTACCAAACAGTTGTTGCATCAGTAGCAGAAATATTGAGTATTGCACTGGGTACTTGAAGAATAATGTGACAAGTAATTGGCCCCCAAACGTTGTTCCACCGGTTTCAGAGGAACCCACCAATTATACCCTCTTCACAACTGTGAGTACATCTATCTTGTATTACATATGGGTGTAACTATTCGTTTCACATAACGTACTTGATTGATTGATGATTCATCCATTCCTAGCATCTTGTTTTAGCATATTCTTAGATCACCTGAACGATTTCAATAGGAGCTTTTGTGATGCCTTGCCATCCTTCTGCTCATGAGAGGCATATATGTGTGACTTTTGACTTCTTAATCGGTATGGGAAGTTACATTAGTGTCTCACAAAAAATGTGCTTTGGGCACTTTTTTTGGTTTTGTGGGAGTTTTTGATAAAGAGTAAAAGGTCATGAAGTACCATTAGTTATACATGCAACAAAGTTGTAAGGGGGGATATCGGAATCATCTTGTCTGTCCATCTGTCTTGTGAGCACAACTCATCCTGCAATTTTTTATTTTATTTAAACCTGGAAGAGTTATTACACATAATGAAGGCAGGAATTGTAAATCTCAAGTTTTACCAGAATTATGGCCCTTTGTTGTTTTTAGAAATATGCTATATGGTTCATATTAAATGTACAATCTCAAATATTACCTTTGGTTATGGCCCGTTGTAGCTTTTATTTATACATTTTTGCAGTCATTTAAGCTGACTTCATACACTTGATCACCATGAAGTGTAGATGTATGTGAAATATTTTTTCGACAGTCTGTTTATCCATTGCAGAGTTATTAATCACTTTCAGTTTTAGTTCATATATTATTTATAGCACAGTCATATTACAAAAATATCTAGTTGTATGTTCTTGGCATTTTTTGTTTGTCATAAATATACCTTATCATGTATATTGATTTATTACATTTCATATAGGGCTGTTACGACAAGTTGGAAAGTTACCTTGAACGTAATGGAATACTGATTGGTACTACAGCTGTTGTCGTTGGAGTATTAATGGTAAGCATAGCATTCAACATAGTTTTTCTAGTTATGAATAACATACTGTTGCCTATAACTAAGCAGTGCTTACCATTATTTAGGTTGTTGTTTTCATAATTAATGTTGTAGCTGTCATGTTGTTTGATATTATCAAGGTAATATAAAAGTGCAGTGTTGTTTATTAATTGTGACTCCCCCATTTAAAGGGCCCGCCATTTCTGACTTATGAGTCACCTACATTCTGAGCACATTGACTTCCCAATTCTTATCCTTTAATGCCAGACACCAGGCAGGTAGGCACATGGCAACCATTAACTAGCTGGCGGCTCACCAACCTGCCATATCTACTACTGGGACTCGAACCATCGGCCTCCGGCTCCTAAGGCAGATGCCTTAACTACTTGGCCATGGGAGATTTGTTAGTAACTTGGAGTGTCCATTCATCATTATGGCTTGGGAGTGTATTACATTATATAGCTACCAACAGCTGAGGAAGTTAAGCACTTTCAGTGTAGAATTGTTTTTGCTATACATTTTGTACTTTTTTTGTTCAGATTGTGGAGATCGGAATGACCATCTTTGAATACCGTTCCCTTCATTAAGGATACTGAGACTACAGAAATCATTGTATGGATAACTTGATCTGACTGGGTTAATGATCTAAGTGACAGTTTAACAACATTGTGAAATACAGAAAATAATTTGCAACAGGGTGATGAAATTGTTTTTAATCTTAAACGTCTTGAACATTGTTTTAAAACATAATTTTTAACATGTGAATCAGGGATTCCATATAAAACTGGAGTTGACCCTTTGACCCCTTTGCTTTTCAAAAAGAGACATTTTGACATCAAGGATTCTGGCTGAAGGGTCGATTTTTCTCTAAATTATAGGTAATTTGGATATAAAATGGTAAAATCCGGTAAAAAATTATCAAAATGAAGTGTGAGATTCAGCACCTAATGGATTCACTGGTGGACTATCAAGTTTTAAGGAATAAGTCTTTATTGAATGTTTTTTTTTTTATTCACAATAATGTTAAATGTTTTTTACTGCAGTTTCTAACAACAGATGAACAAAAACAACAATATGGAATGTCCTATATTGTAAAACTCAAAATCTATATCTGTAGAAGTTGCTCATTTGAATGTGATAAGAGTTTATATTAGTCATTGTTGTTTGTTTTGTATTGTTATATTGTGTTACATATGTAAAGACTCAGTACTTGCAGGGTATTAGATATCACTTAGAATCTCATAAATTTATCACTAGTAAACAGTTGAAGCTTTGTGTATTAATCTATGCTGTATTACATGCATTATTTCCAGCATATGTCTCATTTAAAGGTAGATAGTCTTACTTTCTATCAAAATATGCCCATGTGATAATTTTGAGAAAATGGCAAGTTAATGCCTACATTAAGATGTACTATAAAACAGTGCATTGTAACCTTTCCTCAAAGTTTCCTGGAACTGTAAAACACGTGTCCGATATTTCCTATACTAGTGCTGACTCGGCACATATGTCCGCATAGAAAACACCAGTATTAGACACTTGTATTATTTATTTTTTTTGGGAAACATGCTAGTGAGGTGACAATGCAGTGGTGCAGAGTACATCTATATGAAGGCAATTACTAACAATTTCTCATATTAACGACTAAGCATATTTTGACAAAAATCCAGACCATCAGCTTTTACAACAATTACTACTGAAGCATGATTTATTTTATGTAAATGATTATAAGTTCAGGGTATAGACTCATACACTATTGTCATTATTTCATTATACTTTCTGTGCTTGAAAATATTTAATCCAGCATTTTTTTTAAATTTCACCATACTATAGACATGTCTTTTATTTAATGGACGTGAACATAGGATGAAATGTAAACCTAACTTAAGGTCTAATTTGAATTTGAAATAAATTTTTCGCATTTTTTTGCTCAATTTTTGCTTGGAACTTGTTATGTGATTAGTATTTTTTTATGAAAAATATTTTTTGAAGATTTGTCATCTAGCTTAATTATCGTCATTAAACCCCATTATTGAAGTTTGATGGAAATATGGAAATAGTTATGTTATGGCTAGGCCGGTCTGTTGCAAAAAGTTATACGCAAACTGCTATCTCTCTTTTAAATGGATTCCAAGGAATCTTCCTACATATGATTATAATATAGCGTAAGTGTGCGCTACATTTTTAATTTCGAGGCAGTCCAAGCCTTGAAGAAGTCTTTCTGGGAGTTCATGTTACAATTTGTTTGTGTTGCATGTAATATTTACTTATGATATTATGATTTATTAACACTGTCATTATTTCTTGTGACATAACAGTATTATTAGGGTATTAATTTCTTATATGTTGCACCCAGTGCAGATATTGTATCTCTATTTAGATTTGAATGATCTGTATTTTTAGTCCTTCCTTGGTCATATGTGTCTATCACTTAATCGTACCTCACATATAAAATCTGCATATATCTGCAGTTTTAGTTCACTTTGGCACAACCTGCTCATAGTGAGGTATTGTGCTTGCCCTCTGTTCCTGTCCTTGCTTGTCATTCATTGTTAACAGTTGTACTTCAAATACTTAAGAGGTCACGTTTTTACTTGTCTTGAGGACACTTGTTCTATCTAATGTACATAGACATCGTATCTGTATGATTGTCTTTATAATTCAATAAAAAACAGGCCATGTTTCTGGTATAGAGGTATGCCATACACGGTTATCATGTTTATATTTAGGTCATCAGTTGTCATATATTTTGTATGCTAGCACTTGCACAAACATTGTTATCAAGAATATTCTGATGTTTTGAACAACTATTTTGCTCTGCTTATTCACACATTCTAATACTCTGGTAATATTTATGCAGTAGTTTCACAAGTTACATTTGCTATCATTTAATACAAAGATGTGAATATTAAGATGAAATCTAACCAGGGACCAATCGTTTTTGGCATGTACTTTTCTCTTTGATATTAAGGTGGACAAAATAATGAGTGCAATCAAAATTATGTTCTGTTTGATGTGTTGGCTGATGTTTGGCTTACATCTGTTAGTGTTGTGGCAGTGAAAAGGGGATAGTACTAACAATTTCACCCTGCTCGACATCATGATCTCACTGTGAAAATTTTAAATCATGAAGAACAAGAAATGAAATAGAGGGCCAAATTGAGCAAAGTATCATGTTTCATGATTTAAAATTTCCCTGCAAGAGACCATAAATGTTGTGATTTCATTGCTTAAAGACAGTACTGTAGTAGAGTCGAAGAACTGCATTAATATATATATAGAATGGGAGAAGTAGTAGTCAAAGGGAGGCACATGGTTGAGGGGATAGAGCACCTTTCTCCTGATCCAAAGGTCGTGAGTTTTAGCCCCTCGATCAAGGGGGTTTGACAATTTTGTGTTATCGCGGTGAAATCATGACTTAAGCAGGTGAAAATGTGATGTTTTATCGCTTTTTGCTGTAACATAACATAAAATGCAATGACAGAAATCAGCCAGCATCTATTAGTACAAATAGACGGATTGTGTGTAATAAGATTTGATAAAATGTAAACGGTCAGGCTCTATGAAATATATATACATGTATAAGATAGTTTTTTATTCCACAAAGTGGAGAACACTCGAATTTACCATTGATTATTTTGTACTAGTATATATATTTGATTTTGATCCAAATTAAATAGTTTCTATGCCAAGACTAGTTCAATAGTATGGCTTCTCCAGCCTTTTGATAGGATTTTTTTTTTAAATTTAATTCTTTGTAATTGAATATTTTACAAGTGAAGAAGTTCGCAAATCAGTGATTTGAGATGCGTTGCAAGCAGAAATGATAATAAGTATTGTGATGCAAAAAATGAACAAATTGTATTATACTTGTACTGTGATTCAGATAAATGTAAATACATTGTTTTAATTTAAATACTCAGTAGTTATACCAAACAGGAGATTGTCATGAGTTCTCTCCCTTTATACATTCTAGAGTTCTTTATGTATATGCTATAGAAGGGATAAAGGGAGAGAACTCTTGATAATCTCCTGTGTTACGCCCTAATAAAGCTTCATGCTTATGTCTGTGATACATAAACTCATAATTTGGTTCATTTTATGTGTTTTTATTGTTGTAATTATGTACACAGACTCTACAATAATCAGGATTTAGCAAAGTTCCGTATCTTATTTGATAGAGTTTAAGTCTTAAAGTGAGCTTTTATTATTGCGATTATTCATGTTGTTTTTCGTCTTTTGTGTAGTTATCTATTGACTTTCATTTAAAATGATGTCTATGGCACTAAGACTGCCATTTATTTAAAAATTGGTTTAGCAATTTAAATCTAGTTATAAATAAAGACAACCAAACGAAGAAAAATATTATGATTCATCTCTATAACTCTAAGGTTTGAATTTCAAATTTCACTGTAGTGATGACAATATCACCCTTTACAACATAGAAGAAGGCTACCCAAGTCTGTAAGTGCATGCCATCAGCTGGAAAAATAATTTTCCCTATATCTGTCAAAAACATGTCCTTATAATCTAGAGGTTAGGATTAAGCAAACATTTTAAGATCTAACAAAATAGCTTGCTGCATCTTGCAAAATACTAAAGTGAGCTGTCCTGTACTGTGCAAATTTTCCTCGATGATGTTTCTATTTGTTGTGTGAATTTTTTTGAAACTTATCACTGTATCATAATGCATGCATGGATACAGAGGGGGGGGGGAGTCTGGACAGTTTGGCAAAATAGGGTTGTCTGTTCCTAATCTTAGATCGAGAGAAGGTCCAAGGTTCCAAAGGTTTACTTAGAACCCCTACCTTAACCCTTGATGTAAATTGCGGGATATGTGCATGTAATGTTTGTCTGAAAATAGAAAAACATGATCTGGACTGGAATATTTAAGCATCTTTTATCTGAAGCACATTTTATTATCAAATGTTACTTTCTTAACATATCATGCAACTTTTAGTATACTAATTTTTCTGAGTTATACTTCTATGTACATGAATTTTGGAATTATTTGTTTAATATATTTACATTTTAGCTAACCTCATTTAGGCCTTGACAATACTCAGTTAGCTTTAGATTGAAGTTTTATTTATAAACATTTATATATATTGTGTGTGTTTGTGTGTGGGCTTGTCTTCAATATTGTATAGTTGTTTATATTATGAAGTTAACGGATGGTTACAAAATGTAATTATGACGAGCTTTAATTTGTTTTATTTGTCATTGTTATCTTGTAATATAAGGATTTATTTCCATTCTTATTCACAATATGAGCGCCGCTGTACGATTTCTAACCTCATCTTTCAGTGACGTCATTTCCAAAAACATCACATGTGACGTCACCATGTACTGACAGTAATCAATATTTGCCACGTATGACAATATGAAAACGAAGTGACCATATGGAGTAAATATTGTTTCCTGCTTGCAAGAAGTGACATCACATGCTACGTTTTCTTGAAATGATGTCACTTACAGGGGAGGTTGTACCTCCCATAGTAATGCTCCTATACTGTTTGTTTGTCTTTTCGTGGTACTAATGAACTAATGTAACAGAAAAAAACTTTCCTTTGATTTTCTTTCGTGTTCAGTTTCTTCTTTTAAATCCTTTACATTTAATTAATGATAACTATATTATTCCTTTTTTGGTACTTGTCCTATTATGCCATATTGTTTCAATGTAGATATTGTTTTTAAAAAACCAACCACCGCGATATGAGAAGAATTGCTTTGAACGTGAATGATATGGAATTTTTTATTCCATTCTGTCTAGGTATGGCATAATGGCAAACTTGTAACCTCCATGAAATCAGATTGGCTGACACTTTATTTTTTTAATTCTTGTTTTATGTCATATGACATTCCATGTATGTATCACATAGATCTGTGTGGTGACAGGGTTTGATTCTTGCTCAATAGAGGTTCAAATCTCTTTATAAACAGATTCCCTTAGTGTTTGCTACGTGCATTATTTCACACAGGAGATTGTCACATGTTGTCCTCTCCCGTTATCTCTTCTATAGTATATACATATATAGGGAACTCGTCACAATCTTCTGTGGTATTACATAGTGAACATAGTGGCTTGGATTTAAATGAAATTGATAGGGATGCCATGATGCACAAATATAAAATTACTTTGATATAAATTAATGTCATGTCATGAAAACTTCATATAAATCTACAACTGAAATGAGAAAGATTACTGTCTAATTTTTGCTTGTTAGTTTTTTAGTCATAAAAAACCATATTTACCGGTCAAAAACTGAAATGAGAATGACCACTGTTTTGTTTCCTCTCTTCCATGTTTGATTTTTCAAGACATTTGAAATATATTACAGCTGAATTAAAGTGTTCAAGTTAGAAAAACATGTACACTAATATCATAGGTTTGTGAAGCAATATTGTGGTATGTTGTAGGTGTACCATGGCAACCATAATGCCAAGTACCTATCAAATTTCAACCTAGACGAGGGTATTGTCGTTTTACTTGATTGTATGCCTTTCATATCTTACTGTTTTATAGTCTTGTTCACATCTAGATGTCCTTAAAAAATAATTAATTCATTAAAATTTTACTGACACATGATACTGAACAAAATTTACATTATTGTAATTTCGTTAACACTATACATTGTATTACATGTAGTGATACTAATTGATCAAATATTCATTCAGTTGAAATACTACATTGTATTCTTTTTGTACTGCTGTTCACCATAGATAACTCAAGTTTGTTTTATCTGATTATTGTATGTTCTACAGTTTGATGATAGCTGCACTATGTGTGTTAATATTGTCAGCATCATAATCCGTCCTGTGTTGTATATAAGTATCTTGTGTGAACTTTGGTTGAACAGGAATATGTTAAAGTTTTACACTGAATGTGATCATGCTATGTCTGTATTGGAATCACCTTGGCCTATAATGTGTGATCATGCTATGTCTGTATTGGAGTCACCTTGGCCTATACTGTGTGATCATGCTATGCCTGTATTGGAAGCACCTTGGCCTATACTGTGTGATCATGCTATGTCTGTATTGGAGTCACCTTGGCCTATACTGTGTGATCATATGCTATGTCTGTATTGGAGGCACATTGGCCTATACTGTGTGATCATGCTATGTCTGTATTGGAGGCACATTGGCCTATACTGTGTGATCATGCTATGTCTGTATTGGAGGCACATTGGCCTATACTGTGTGATCATGCTATGTCTGTATTGGAGGCACATTGGCCTATACTGTGTGATCATATGCTATGTCTGTATTGGAGGCACATTGGCCTATACTGTGTGATCATGCTATGTCTGTATTAGAGGCACATTGGCCTATACTGTGTGATCATGCTATGTCTGTATTGGAAGCACCTTGGCCTATACTGTGTGATCATGCTATGTCTGTATTGGAGTCACCTTGGCCTATACTGTGTGATCATGCTATGTCTGTATTGGAGTCACCTTGGCCTATACTGTGTGATCATGCTATGTCTGTATTGGAAGCACCTTGGTCTATACTGTGTGATCATGCTATGTCTGTATTGGAGTCACCTTGGCCTATACTGTGTGATCATGCTATGTCTGTATTGGAGTCACCTTGGCCTATACTGTATGATCATATGCTATGTCTGTATTGGAAGCACCTTGGTCTATACTGTATGATCATATGCTATGTCTGTATTGGAAGCACCTTGGTCTATACTGTGTGATCATAATTATGCTATGTCTGTATTGGAGGAACCTTGGCCTATACTGTGTGATTATTGTGGAGGTGTCTAGGGTGAGCAACTTTGGGCTTATGATGTCAGATATACATTCAGTTTCCTACAGACAAATTATACATTTCAACTTGGAAGAAAGGTCTTGCAAATTCTATTCTGGATTGTTTAGAATTATCATTCTAACCGTTTTGTTATTTACCTATTTGTTAGTTCAAAATGCACAGAAGAAATAAAAACTTTTTTAGAATATTTTTGTTGTTTTAATGTGTCAAAGACTTTTCTGTACTACAGAAGTTTCATATCCTGTTGTTATCACAGCTGGGTAATATGTTACTGCAGCAGTTCGGTGTACTGTTGTTATCACAGCCAGGTAATCTGTAATCTGTAATATGTTACTACCCATATTCCTCATCCTGTTGTTATCACAGCTGGTTAGTATGTTACCTGCCCTGCGTTCAGTTACGGCTATCAGCCCTATGGTTTCGAAACGTTTTGCAATTTGGTTCCCGTGTGCAGCCAATGTGCTATGGTGGGCAAGGGATAAAATACAAAACGTTTGCCACTGATAGCTGTAACTGAACGCAAAGCAGAACTACAGAAGTTCTACATCCTGTTGTTTTCACAGCCAGGTAATCTGTTACTACAGAAGTTTCATATCCTGTTGTTATCACAGCTTGGTAACATGTTACTACAGAAGTTTCATATCCTGTTGTTATCACAGTTTGGTAACATGTTACTACAGAAGTTTCATATCCTGTTGTTATCACAGTTTGGTAACATGTTACTACAGAAGTTTCATATCCTGTTGTTATCACAGTTTGGTAACATGTTACTACAGAAGTTTCATATCATGTTGTAATAACAGCTTGGTAATAATAGTATACAACAAATGTTCCTCGTCCTATTGTAATAACAGCTGGGTAATATGGTACCAGTACTACAGAAGTTCTACATCCTGCTGTTATCATTATCACAGCTGGTTAAAATACGTTACACGAGTACTACAGAAGTTCTACGTCTTGCTGTTATCATTATCACAGCTGGCTAAAATACGTTACACGAGTACTACAGAAGTTCTACGTCCTGCTGTTATCATTATCACAGCTGGTTAAAATACGTTACCCGAGTACTACAGAAGTTCTACGTCCTGCTGTTATCATTATCACAGCTGGGTAATACGTTACCAGTACTACAGATGTTCGACATCCTGCTGTTATGGGATGTTTGTTCTCAAATGAAAGCATACTTTTGTGCCCATGCAGTCGTCGTATAAATATATTGCCTAAAAGTCCAAAAAGTGCGTAAAGTATATGAAATCTGTGACCAACATACACCTATTGGTCCCGGATGAACCAATTATTGTAAGATTCTATGATCATAGTGGGGAGTTCATCCGCATATTTATACCTTAATATAATTATTTGAAGCGATATTGCAATGTACATTATGTTTGAAAGCATATAATTGCATTATATAAGCGTACATAAGGCCCAATATATTTTAGTTCTACCAGGGGCGTACACATTTCCCCAGAAAATATACGCCAAAACGCACCTCTGACATTCTAGGGTCAACATTTTTTCTGGGGGAGCATGCCCCCAGACCCCCTAGATCTTGGCCTACACATTCATTTCATCCAAGCTACGCCCCTGTCTACCACATAGCAGAACATTCTTCGTATTTAAAATGAATTATATTTTGAAATACATTAAATGCACAATAAAGAATAGCCACACGTTAATACACTTAACAAAAAACAATGCATTCGTATGTCTGTATTTTATCACGGACATATGGTTTATCCACTTCGTGGTGGCTTGAATTTAATCCAATGACGGTCTGTTATAAATTTGATAATGATTCGTGCGTTTATCAAGAGTTAGCTACCCTAGAATTTACGTCACTGTTGAATGTGAACAGAAAATATGCGAAATATGTAGGTATTATGCTTTAATGCCATATTAAATATGATAAAGCGGTAACCTACTTTGACCAAAATGTATATTATTTTCTTTTTTCTTTTCAATTCATTGGAGTAGATTGACTGTCAGCGTTTAAAATGTTGACTTTTATTGCTCGGATGAGACAGCAAAGTATTTCCGCCATTTGTTGTAGAGTTTGCTTTGACTGACCCAATTTCTCTTGTTTACAACATCATTTTCCTATCTGGCGGTTATTTCAGTACAGTTTTCTCATCTAATTAAATATTCGTTGTTGGAAAATCGTGTAAGCCTTCTATGGATTGAGCGATCTCTGTGATAGAGTGTTCACCAACTAAACATTTTTGCTCTGTTCAGTCTGTAACTGTCTATATAGGCAGTAGCTAGCTGTTCAGTGGGTCTAGCAGTCTGGTTTCCTGATGGGTAGCCTGTCCTGTATTGTATGGCTATGCATCAGGTAATTGATATAAGTGTAGATTCTTATAAGAACTTAATAAATTGCTGAAACTAAAGCAATAAATTGAAATAACCCACATGATTTGTATCAATATTGATGTTTAACACAAAGATAAGAATACAGAACAGAACAAATACGGTAACTCGCCCATGAGTTAAACAGGTTTGGTCTTAACTAGCGCTTCACCGTATTATAACCGCATTCACCACTGGCTGTGTTGAATTTCATATTCCTTTATGATTATCATACGATGCATATTACCAAAGAAAAAATGTTTATCATGGACCTATGGCATTGTACTTACTGAAAAGTTGCACTTGCTCGAATTGGTCCTTAAGTCGAACATGTTCGCCTCTGAGGTGTCCAATCTGAGACCAGAACGTACAAATATCCTCTATACACTATCAGTAAATGGGCCTAATTTGATTTCCTCATTAAGGTTTTTAAGCTTATACATTTGTATTTATGTGTGGGAATAGAGAAGTTATTAATAAGACATGAGAAATGCTTAACTTTTCATGCAATTTTAAACGGCATAATATTTGACTCGATAAATTTATAAATTAGTAATATCTCATTGTTTAACAGTTTTGTGACTGGGAATGATGACACTGTAAACATTTCAGGGGTTCCACAATTTCCACTAGGTGCTGAATCTCAAGGGTCATATTGATAATTTTTTACTGCATGTTACCATTTTATAGCTAAAATACCTATAATTTAGAGAAAAATTGACCCTTTAGCCGGAATCATGAGGGTCAAAATATGGCCTTTTTGAAATTCCACTTCCAGGGGTCAATTCGAGGGTCAACTGGAACCCCTGAGTTTGATGCAGTCAACGGATGTACGATATTAAATTTGTTGTTCCAACTGAACATTTGACTGTCGTGTCGCATTTCAAGAAGACAACAACATTTTCCATTATTTTATATTGTCACATCACTCATGTGAAACACAGAATGTTCCCAAATTGCAGATTCAAGCTTGTTTTTACCATTACAAATTCATCGATGATTGTTTACTTTGGTAGTAAGCGGTTAGTGTAAATTGTTTGTAATTATCCTTACAAAGGTTTGAAATCAACTCATCACATGACTTTATACAGCATAATGTTTTATACTCCACCCCTTGTGCTAAAATCAGACTGCTGGGGGTACCCAGGTATTAAATTAAATGTAAAAAATGTGTATATTTTGTTTCTAATGAACACAAAACTGATACTTAAATTCATGCCGATACATAACTTGTCTAGTGCAAATCACAATTTACTGGTAAACCAATAAACTGCACATCTCTGTTGACTTCTATGTTTATTGTTGACACATATGTTCACTATGATAGAGACTAGGATAATAAATATGATAGCAGCATTATGGTGTAGATTTATGCCTATTTAATCTCTTAAATGGCTAAATTTTCCTTACTGGACTTTGCACGAAATTTGATATTTCCTGTAAGAAAATAAATAAACATACTCATGATACGTCAGCTTTCAGATACATTAAATTTTATATATGTATATATGTGCTTTTCACACCTGACCTCTTTCTGCAGTCAAAATCACCTATAGAAGACATATACTATAGAAGGGTTAAAGGGAGAGAACTCTAGGTTCAGGGGGTTCCAAAAAGCAGTGAATTAGTTAGTAGTGTTTTTAGCAGTAACTCCTTAATTATGTGTAAGTCACATGACTTTTCCCCATGGGACAGTAACTGGAATACATTGTAATGAAGAAAATTGTCTTTGTTACAGACTGTGGATAACCTGATTACTAGGATGAGTAACATACCGCCACAGCATCGGCGGTTGGAAGCAGTGGAGGAGAGACTGAAGGATCCAAGCTCTGAGCTAAATATAGACAGTCTGCTGGTATGTACATGTATTTACATTCAGTTAGAGATTCTTAGAAAATAATCCTTGATGAAAATTCCTATCATTTGAACTATTTATACTGTGTCGATCTTGAAGTCACTGCGCCAAAGAATATAGGTCACTGTGGCCGTTAGTTAAAAATGTTGGTCAAATTAAAGGAAAAACTTCAAAAATTATCCCTTGGGTGACCCTGTACTAATATTGTTCAAATTATACTGATATTTAAAAAAAAACATGCCTGCTAGTGTTTTAGCTATCAATGTTTTTACCAAAATTTGTTTTAGAATATAGATGATTGACATAATTATGTTGCTATGTATGTTTGTAGGATGGAGTTGTTGCATTAGTGCGTGATCTTGACCATCAAGCTATACGCGGTCGCAACAAGAGTGTCGAACAGTTCCTTCATAAATGTAAGTAATTTTATCAACTTTAACTTGTATAGATTTTAGCGAAATATGGTGTAATAGTTTTTGGATAATTTAATTAAAATCTGCACACAATCCGTCATGTTGATCTTAATGTCTGTCTGTCAGTTCACCTGCATGTTTTAAATATTTTGTGTATTCCTTTATATTTTAGGGGCCTTATTCACAAACATACTAAGACTGAAACTCCGACTTAGACTTTAGATTGAACAAAAGTTTTGTATACCTGCATTATGTTTTCATTGAATTTAAAGAAATGAAATTGTGTCTGAGTAATTGTAGTTATTTTTGCCAATTTTTATCAAAATCTAAATTGTTACAAAAACATAGGAGCAAAATGAATATTTAACACTTTTAAGTCTAAGGCTGAGTCTTGGTCTTATAATGTTTATGAATATGGCCCCTGGATCTTGAAAGCTTGATTTGGACATGTGCAGTTAGTTTCAGTCAGTCAGGAGGTCTATGTTAAAATGTGAGATGGACACCTCACGTTGAACATAAACTAGAACAGTGAACAATATCATTGTTTAAACAGTTGCCTCTTTTGCCATGTAGGAACATATGTATGGATAATTGGTACGTAATTGGTTTGTTCGAAACAGTAATTCAGGAAATCATTGTTTTCGTGTGCTGACCACGTCATTTTGTAGGAGATCACATAATCATTTGCAGCAAAAATTACTCTCTTTTACACTGTTTGCTATATCTTTGAGATACAAAAACAATCATATTAAAGTATTGTCAAAGTGTTTAATAATAATATTGTTTGACAGAAAATAGTTTATGTATCTAATCCTTTTGGGCAGATTCTAAATGCATGCATATTGTACACGAGTTTTATTTCTATAACCACAAATGGGAAAACATACAATTCTTTTTTGTAGACAAACAATCCTTTGATGTAATCACAAAGCATCGAATGAGACACGATGACTTCAATGTGATTAAAGTTATTGGTAGAGGGGCTTTTGGCGAGGTCCAGTTGGTAAGTTTACACAGTAACTTCAAACTTAAACCATTTTACTTATTCACAGCTTATTTCTTTACAATGTTGGGTCCAGTAAAGCATTCCCAGTTGAAGATAGTATGTTTTTTCCTAATCCAAACCTGAAAAATTCCCAAAATCGGCACGGGCTTAAAATGGAAATTAAGCATTGACATGTTTGCTTCATAGTAACGGCAAAAAAGGAAAACTATTAATAACTCGTGGAAAAACTTAAGATGGTGTTGCCATTTGTAACAAGTGTAAAAATGTATTATCAAGATATCATGGAAAACACTTACACAAGCTTGTTTTGAGAAAGAGAATTTTTTGTTAAACAATTTTTTTTCCGAGTTAGACTGTCTCAATGCTAATTTTCCCAATCACACCGGACCTGGGCCCATTCCCAAAATGGTGAAATATAAGTGCTGCTTATTTGATTTTAATGAATATGCTTTATGAAAATACCTTGTGAGTAAGCACATGTCAATTTTTAGCATGAGCAAGCCAAAGTAAGTACTGAAAAAAAGAGAAATTTATCTGTTAATTTCACATTTATTTGTTTTAAGTAAGGCAAGTATTTATGTTCAGTTTATATATAATGTATATTACAGGTACGTCACAAGATTGGTAAAAAAGTGTATGCTATGAAACTTCTGAGCAAATATGAAATGGTAAGATTGAGTTATTTATATGAAAATTAGAAGATTCATCCTTTTGTAACATGTAAAGTCCCTGCCAGTGTGTCTCAATATAGTGACTTTGCTTTTATTTTATTACTTCACAAGGTATGTGGTTGCTTCAGCAACAAATACTTAAAGATGATAAAAAGTTGTAATGTGATAAATGTGTCGGCCATTTTATTTTGTTGCTTCTGAAATCTTCAAAGTTGGTTACTAAGACAAAATATCTCGTGAATTAAAAAAATGTACCTGTCAAATACAAAATAGGAAACATAATAAGGTGGAGTCTGATTACATTGACTTAATAACCTCAGTATTATTATTTATGTAAATATTTGATAACTTTTGCTATGACATTAGTATCTGCTCTTTGTCTTGCTTCTGAGGGAAGGGAAGTGGAATACAAATGTCTAATGTTTCAGTAGTAAATTATCTATAGGTTTGTATTATGATCATAGCAGCATGCACTGTATTTTTCATATTTCTGAATACTTTGTGAATATATTTGTGATTATAAATGATTGATAATATCTTCTTTGTCATCTTCAGATCAAAAGAGCTGATACAGCGTTTTTCTGGGAAGAAAGAGAGATTATGGCCAATGCCAACAGTGAGTGGATTGTGCAGGTAAGTAATTGATGCAAAAGATTGTTATGGTTTCAGGATATAGCATGTATGAGTTTTTTATGTCTTACATATATAGTCTTTCGGAGTGTAATTTGTATTCTTAAGTCCCAATACGGGTCAAAAATAATTTTTTTAGAAACATCTGCATTTTTGGAATATTCCCATGTTTAAGGATACCCTGAAACTATAGTTGTTCAGTGATTAATAGTGTCCCGTCAAATTTCAGATTATTCAATATCAATGCGGACAATCGTTAATTCTTGTCTTGTCAATTGGTTAATTTAACCTAGTTTTTGTTTACACCGACAGTCTATTGATGTTTCTGATTGCATCCGGCATGTGCACATAACATGATGTTTCTGATTGCATCCGGCATGTGCACATAACATGATGTTTCTGATTGCATCCGGCATGTGCACATAACATGATGTTTCATGTGATAGAAATTCTAAATACAATCAGTGTATTGTCGTAGTTGTATGTCAATAATACGTGTGTTTCGAATTAATATTTATATTGCACTCAAAAAGTCACGAAAGCATCTCAGCAGTTTATGGATCTCGCGACAAAGTCAAGCACGACATATTTTGTAAACAAGATATAATGTCTTTCATTGCCGTTTTATCGAAAAGGAAAGAGAAATTACTGATAACCATCAATCAATGAGCATAAATTTGTTTCTTACTCAAGTATGTGTTGCGGTTTAAATGGAAAACAATTACACTTGCAGGGCCTTTACACAAACTGCTAAAATGTCTTATTATTGGTTATAAACTATGAGAAATATCTTTTTCAGTTACATTTTTCATTCCAAGATGAGAAGTTTCTGTATATGGTGATGGATTATATGCCAGGTGGTGATCTCGTCAATCTCATGAGTAATTATGATGTCCCTGAAAAATGGGCAAAATTCTACTGTGCTGAAGTGGTGCTATCACTTGATGCTATTCATTCCATGGGCTTCGTGCATAGGTCAGTATTTTCATGTGTGTTTTGTGTGTACATGAAATTCTGCATATCTGCGTATCTGTATATCAATATGGTACGTCATTTAATATCCATGATTTCTTGTATATCGGACCAAGATTTCCCGTGTTTATACTGGTGCTGGAAAACTCAATCTTACTCCCCATGTGTAGGAGGAGTCTCGTGCTGATGACATCACATAATGACGTCACATGTCAGCAAATAATAAATTGAATGAATTTGTAAAATTCATAGTTCTGTAATAAAAATTTGAGTTGTTTTATTTAATACCTTCCTTTATTCTTATACTAGGATAGTAGGATAGTAGGATCTTCCAAGACGTTCATTTGAACTAGACCCTTTGCAAAAAAATGCAATTGTCTGTACATGTTTTGTTGGTGTAGTGGTATGTTACCTGACATATTGACATTAATATCTTAATGCATTGTTTATCCTTTTGCAGAGATGTAAAGCCTGATAATATGTTGTTAGATCAAATGGGTCATTTAAAGTTGGCAGATTTTGGTACCTGTATGAGGATGGACAGGGTATGTATATTTGGCTTCTGTTTGAGGACTGATCTTACTATTTACCTGTGCTGGTATGTTTTACTACGTTGAGGAAGAAACTGAAAAATTAATTAATTATTAAAAAAAAACATTAATTTAGAAATAATCTAAGAGTGCTGCTATGGGATTTACAACCTCTTCTGTAAGTGTTTTCAAGAAAACGCAACATGTAATGTCACTATTTGCAATCAGCAGACAATATTTACTCCACAACATATGGTCACTTCTTTTCATATTGCCTTATGGTGCAAATATTGCTTCCTGTCAGTAAATGGTGACGTCACATGATGTTTTTTCTGGAAATGACGTAACTTAAAGAAGAAGTTGGAAATCATACGGCGTCATATCTTCTGTGAAATATTTACACTTCAATTGAATTTCGCAGTGATAGACATATGTCCAGCACCTGTAAAAGTTTTTATGTGAGTACAAGAGGACATAGGAACATATTTCAAAAGTAAATTGGTTTGTAAGAATGATTAGGAATTTCCTGACTTTGAAACATGCTTGTTTTTGAGTGCTTCTTGTTCAAGGTTTCGTACTGTTTATCAGTTAAGTGATATTGTCTGTTTAAACAGGATGGTATGGTGCGGTCAGATACTGCTGTGGGAACGCCTGATTATATTTCTCCCGAGGTGCTAAAGTCGCAAGGTGGTGATGGATATTACGGTCGGGAATGTGACTGGTGGTCTGTTGGTGTCTTTCTTTATGAAATGTTGGTCGGTAAGTTGATAACGGTTTCACTCACTTTGGTTCCTGATTACATAAATGTTCTTGAATGTCTGGAGACGAAAAGTAATAACAGAATAGTGTGGTTCTTTTGTGTAAATTTCGTATTATTAATGCAAGCATATTAATTGATTAACCTCATCGTTTGATGTATGACTGTATTTATTTTATAGACCATTTACCACATGTAATAATGTCTATTTCATTATTAACATTATAGTTGAAAACCATCAGGTATGGAAATCCACTTTGTATGTGGCTGTTAGGAGGTATACTTCACTGTAGGAAGAGTCTGTCGCAATGAAACAAAACTGATCTTCATTTATATTGAAAAAAAATACATACAGCAGAAAAGCTTTTGAAAATTACCTAAATATAAAGATAACTAAACAAGTAGTTGTCTCCCTTATCTAAAGTATACATGTGTCCATCATTATACTCTGCTTGAATATCATACTTGATTACATTTACTTAGTTTAAGTCTGTTATATGTTTTGAATATATGTTTGAGTCTTATATGACATTATTGTTGACGTGGTGATTTTATACATTTCAGGTGATACTCCTTTCTATGCAGAATCTCTCGTTGGAACGTATGGTAAAATCATGGACCATAAAAATTCCCTAGAATTTCCTAATGATATTGAGATGTCAAATGACGCAAAAGTTTTAATAATGGCTTTTTTAACTGATAGGTAAGTGTTAGCAGTCCATAGGTTTTATCTGAACTCTTGCGTTAAGAATGTATATTGTAAACTTTAATCTTGTTTGCATCCATTTAAGTTTTGTTCATATTTCTGGTATCCCAATTTTTTCATTCTTGGTACATGAAACTAAACTGCTAAAATGTCCGTCTGTCTGTCTGTTTTTGGTTTGATGCTTGTATTTGACTGTGTCTATTTCTCATAACAGAGAAGCGTTATGCTGAGAGTCTTATATCATGACTTGTTGTTGATACCAACTATCTTACATTCATTGAATCATATATCAATATTTATTGTTGTTTTTTGCAGAACGGAACGTCTTGGTAAAAATGGCATTGAAGAAATCAAAGCTCATAGATTCTTCAGAAATGATCAGTGGAACTGGGGAAACCTAAGACAAAGTAAGATAATCTTGTATTTCCCTATATTTCAACCACTTATTTCTGACCTAATGAGAAACATGCTCTTGGCAAGCTATTGTGAACACCCTGTCCGTCATCTGTTGGATTGTTAATACACTAAAAGTGACAATTGTGGCCGAAACTTTATAATAGCTGGTCAGAAGTTTGTCTTCATCAAATCTATATGAGGGTAGATACGCATTCATGTGGGGTCAAAGGTTAGGTCATTATGTCAAAGTATAGAAAAACTTTGTTAGCACTCTTAAGGTCACATTTTCTACCTATTTGCTCGCATCTTTGCCAGAAGTTTTTTCTTTATCAAATGAAGGTGAAAAGGCTGTTTGTTTATTTGTCGTCAAAAATTAGGTAATTGGGTCTAACCATAGAAATACCTTGATAACACTGTAGGGTCCATCTTATCTGTCTGATATTCTTGTTTTATGTGCAGAATGTTTGTCTTTATCAGATTCAAGTCAGTTGTGACACTGGGTTTTGTGGAGTAAATATTGAGATCATTAATTCTTATCACAGACAACCCCTATAGAATGCTTGAGTCCAAATTTTCTTCATAATTTACATGAAACTAAGTGACAATGTTTGTGTTCATGAACAAAATCTGGAAGACATTACAAAGTATGCCTGGTACTCGGCTGAAGCTGCAGGAAACACGGCCATCATGGCCCACCCGTTCTTAAATAATGTAAATCTACAAGTGAAAGAGAGCAATATTCTTGTGTTAAGCTTTGAAAGTCACATTGATTATGGAAAGCGTACAATAGAGTGCTATGTATGATTTTAGCTGTACCACCTGTGGTTCCTGAACTGATGGGAGACGATGATACCAGTCATTTTGAGGATGTAGAGAAAGACGACAGTCCTGAGGGACAGTTTGAGGTACCGAAAGCCTATGCTGGAAATCATCTACCGTTTATTGGCTTTACATACAACCGGGAATATCAGTAAGTTTTATACAATCACTCTTATATTCTTGTCATTGTTGAGTTCATTTACATGCATTTTTGACATTATTATTTGTCCAATTTTGTATCCTACATTCCATTTTTCCATTGACAAAGCCATTGACCAATTTTTTATCAAATTGAGTGTTAGAAATTATTTCTGTCCAAATGATACTCAACTTTCAGTAATTTACAAGTATCTATACCTGATTGTTAACAGTATTTGTAGAAGAAGTCATTCAGTGACTATTAATAATTATATTGCCAAGAACTATCCTTTGACTTTCGTTTTCTTTCAATTATTTGGCCTACCTAGTATATACGAGTATACGACGCGGTCCATTTTGCACTGGCTTGTACTCAATTGCACTGAGTAATTAAATTGTCATTATAAATGATTTTACGACAATCTCTGTATAAAGAAGCTACGAAGTAGATTAACTGTTGTCTGCCTAATATGCCCCATGGCCAGGAGCTTTATTGTCATTGTTTATTGTAGTCTGTTTGACAATATACAGGTTGTAAACACTTCTGATTTCTTGCATGGGATGTCTGCCAAAGAACAAGCAGATTGCTATAAACGGTCTCATTTGATTGTGATGATAGTTTATTGTGGCAGGATAGGGATACAGTTGTTACATACAGTCCCAATAAATAGTAAAATGTGTTGGGAGGAAAAATCAGGGTCACTTAAGACAGATAGTCGCTATAACCATGGTGTCGCTTAGGCAGTCTAGACTGTATTTCCAAATATTGCTTATTTGTCATAATTGCTTACAAAGTAAATTCTATATGATATGGTTGTATATGTACTATTATTAGAGAATTGTCTTTGTGTATTAACATTGATGTATGTTTGTCTACTTTGATGTTTAGGTTGTTGAACGGAGGTGGAACCTCACCTGGTACAAAACCTGGAAATGTAAGTATTGTCATGATATATACATGTATACTGTAAGCATTGTATGGCACGGTCTTGTATCAAAATGTCCAATCTTTGTTCAGGAATAGGTTTTTGTCTAAAACATATCAACATCATAGCTGTTGTGCATACATATGTATTATATCAGAAAAAAGCTTCTTGACTTATTCAAATGTACATCATATATTTTATCTCAGTTTATGAATTGAGTTAATATGAAAACAATTTGGTGCCAACATATTATAGATCTATAATAGATAATGCCAACATGAAATGTTTGTCTCCTGACCCTAACCTTTTTCCTGTATTTGGGGTCCATTTCGCTTATTTGAGTCCTTTTTACTATTTAATCACCTTTTCATTATTTACGTTCAAAATGGTGACTGCTTTTATGGTTGGTGTTATGTTCTTATCTTAGCAATCACTACAATACCATAGTTTGTACTGCAAGCTGTTTTGGTAATTGACTGGTCCTTCCATCTGTAGCACTATGTATAAAACACGTGAAATGATCATTTACATGGCAACTTAATTAATCATTATTTATGAAAATAAGTAAAAACATGTATAAGTTTCTTATGCCTAAAACTAACCTTGTACAAGTCTTACATTAATGTGTAGTGTCATATACATTAACATAATATAATTGAATTGTATCAAAAAAATAATAAATAAAATTCCTACTGTATAGAAACTTGCTTCATATCATTTTATTCAACTTGTTCAATAAATTCAATACTAATACAACACTCATTTGATATTCTCTATATATTTGCGTAATATCACTATTTATTGGAATACCCTCATACAGTCATTGGTATATACAGTAATCTCCACTTATAATGATACCACTTACTACAATACAAATGTATACTGATTATTACGATACAGATCTCATGGACCAGGCCAGCTCGCTCTATATTTTTATTTCTTATACTCTGGATCGTAATTAAATGTGAACCCTTTCATACAGCAAAGAGCGAGATTGGCCCCTGAAAAGAGGGAGATTGAGACTCAAAATGCAAGATTTTTTGTGTGACTGAAAGTTAGTCTAAATGTTAATTACAATTTCAAAATAAAGCTGTTTATGGTAATATTCTGTACAATAACCTATTTCTGGTTATCAGTTTGTTAAATAATTTCAGCTATTACATTTTGCTTAATAAAGCACATTATCCTCACTTCTTGTCTGTGGACATAAGTTACCATGGTTATTCAGAAATTCAGCTTCAATGATGTTAATCATTTGGTCCCCTGAGTATCCTTATAAGCGGAGTTTACTGTAAAATGACATCATGCGATACAGTTGTGCTATTTTTTTGATCCATCAAACGGTTGCTAGCAGTTTTTATTGCTCTATGTCTGACTATGGTTTGTGCTGGTGTTATACTTAGTGTTGTCTCTGCTGGTTAACAGCATGTACGCCTAAGGTGTGGCTGGCTTGGTATTTGTGTGGTTCCCTTACTAAACAAAAGTCAGGTGAATTCAGTCGAAAAAGTTGCTTTGATCTATTTCTAGCTCACCTGAGCAGAAGATGCTTAATGTTGAGCTGTTGTGATGGCTCTATGTCTGTTGTCATGCATGTGTCCAACTGTAATTAACAATAAGCTTGTTAACACTCGAAAGGTCACACAATTGGCCCAATCTTAATGCAGGGATTTCCCTGACGCAGAAATCTGAAGTCCCTGATTCCCTTTTCTTTCTAGGGACTCCCATTTTAAACTTGCTGTGCATCCCTGGGACCCCTAAAATAAACTTTCGGCAATTAATAGTTGCACATCTGGGACCCTACAAATTTACTAAGGACCCCCAATTTATCAAGCACGAGGGTCCAAGGACCCCTAGCTGAAAAATCATAGGGAAAACCCTGCTTAATGAAAATTGGTCCGGGTGTTTTTCATAGTAAAAGCTCAGACCAGTTCAAGGGTTAGATTCCCTGGTACTGAGGTGAGCAATACAACGTGATCATGGCTTGTACTTGTTAGTTTTTATAACAATGTCACTGGGTTTTGCAGACTGACTTTGTGGATGTAAGTTGTTTATATGCTGTCTTGTGGTACTTGGTTTGCATGAAATGTATAATCATAAACGTAGCATTTTTTGCTGGACTGTTTTATTAATATGTTAGTCTTACCATGCACGGAGTCTTACCATGCACGGATCCAGCAACGTCAGGGGGGGTTCAGCTCCTGGTAAGGCAGCGGATCATAGTCGGTCTTGAATGTAGGAGCCCTCTGATTCTAGGATTAGATATGAGCGCTGCTATGTGATTTACAACCTCTTCTGTAAGTGACGTAATTTCAAGAAAACGCAACATGTGATGTCACTATTTGCATGCAGGAAACAAAATTTACTCCATATGGTTACTTCGTTTTCATATTGCAATATGGGGCAAATATTGCTTACTGTCCGTACATGTTGATGTCACATGTGATGTTTTCTGGAAATAACGTCACTTAAAGAAGAGGTTGGAAATCGTACAGCGGTACGGATATGGAGAACCCTATTCTGCCATACTCTCAGGATTGTCTGGACCCCTCGTCCCTCCCACTGGATCTGCACATGCTTACTATTATATTCACACGTCCACTTGCCTATTTGATTCATAGTTCAGCCTAGCTGCTGATTCATTCTTTCACTTTATTATTCTTTTCTTGTTATAGCTTCACTCACATTTTATGATTTATGCCTGGCTTTTTTAATCCCCTTAAGGCTTGGCTGTTAGATTACGTCTAAGCCTGACATTTAAATGTTATAAATGATTCCTTACTTATTGCATGTTATCATCTATAACAGTTTTACTAGGGAAGAATTGTTACACAAATTACACCACGTTAAAAATTGACATTAATTTACCTTTATGCCCTAAATTTTAATTTTCTAACAGACTTTAACAATACAACACTTGCATTGATCTTGGTGAAATTTTGATGTTAGCAGCATTTTAATGTGCATTTCAATGTCAGAACTTTAGCAGGAAAGCATGGAATTTTTCATCACAATGTACACATTAGCTAATATTACAGCCCAGTTAATTCCGCAGAATGGTGAACATGTCATAGATTGGCAAGGCTTATCACCAGATATATCTCTGATTAGCATTTTGGGTAGAGCTTAAAAAGTGGGCATATAGACCCCCTTAAAACATAGAAGAGCTAACTCAACGCCTAGGTTATGGAATGGGCAAGTATTCCTTAACAGAGAAATACAAACATCATCCAATCAATACAAAATTAGTGCTTGGTGTGCATCTAATCTAATATCAGCTATTACTCCAAATACTTCGTATTTTGGGGATAAATATTTAAGATTATTCTTGGTCTAATTTTCGATCAACATACTTTAATCATTATCTTATGTCGATTATTCATACTTGTGTGTCATATAATATGAAGTTTAATAAAAATAAATTCTGCAGAGGGTTATGTATGGCGACATATTGTTTTTTTACTTCGCATGAGCACGCAATACCCTTTCATGTTAGCATGTGATACCCTTTCATGTGAGCATGTGATACCCTTCGCATGAGCACATGAAATAGAAAACTTCCCACATGTCACCTCTGTGTGGCTCTAGTTATGCAAGTGTTGAGTTATTAAAGACGTTTCAGTATAGATGTAACATACAAGCATAGAATGACTTTAAAGCACGTAAAACTGTCTACACTACAGTACTGTCAATATTTTTGCATATACTGTTGTTATTATGCACCTATCAATATTTTGCGCTGGGGGAAGGGTGGCAGACCGACAATTTGTGTTTTATTTGTAATCATATTCCTCACCCTTTTTTTGTCTAAATCCCCACAGTGGGACACTATTTCCCGGGACCCTTAATAATTTGGTGTGTCAAATTCGCACCTGTCGGGAATTGTCTTCTGTCTAAAGTTCTGTCTATCCCCCTGCCCCCTGGCGAATACATTGATACGTACATTAGTAAATACATGTACTGCGATGGAGTCATTAAATAGAGAGACGGGTGTAATTGACTCAGATTTAGATAATGTTGTTTAGTGTCTCAGACTGTGTACATTACATACGCATAGTGTTTGCCTTTAGTTAGTGTTTGCCTTTATTGTTTTATTTCACGACGTAGTCAATATATACATTCAGTTAGAAATTGCTTGTTAATGCAGAGATTGGACTGTCAGATGTAAAGCTTGAAGTGTATATATATTTATATTGCCTATACTTCTTGCTGAAACATTTACCTTAAGGGGAAACACAACCACCATCTTTAGTACCTCGAGATGCAATTTGTCAAATATACCATAAAACACAAAATAGAAATAAAACCTGTAATTATGCAGCACACACAGGCATTATATCAGTATTACTCTATTGAACAATATAAACAATTATGGTCATTATGACTGCCTTGTTTCTGTTTTGAGTAATTGTCTGTCCTCATGGTTTCTGCAAATGTCAGCTCTAAGACCAAGGAGCAAGACATCTACGAAAAGTGCTTCAGAAAAAAGTCTATGAAGCGCACCCTTTTGAAATTCTGGGAAGTTTTTGAACTGCTGATGAAACACTTAATGTTACATAATATCATAAGATGTCTTCTATGTACCGGTACTTACCTCTGTCTGGGCTGATTTTAATAAATTTATGCAGAATGACAAAAACAATAGTTTTCTGATGTATAGGGGGTAGACTTAAATGTCCTTTGATTCTTACTACGAAACCACTGAGCATGTTTACACATATTGTATTATGTAGGCGGAACTTACTTTAGATATAGTTCTAGTGTTGTCTCTTTTATATACTGCATTAGCTTTGTTTCATTTGTATCATATTTTATTTGATCAATCGTTCTGCTTACTTTGTCGGAACAAGTAGTGTCTGTTGATGATCTGACATCACATGATATTAATATGTCGTAGTTTATTTATTGATACTAGATTTATAATTTTGATATTAGCACACTTACATGTGAATGTTTGATTTACATCATATACTTGGGAGTATTCCCAGTATAATAACTGTGCATTTTTCATCTGTTAAACGTCACAAGTTACCTTGTAACTTTATCTTGAATATTTTCCATGAATGACGGATGTTTTACATTTATATGATTAGATTTATGTGTCTGCCTGTAATGGGGAAATGTATTGTTTTTGCTTCCTTATCTGACTGTCCGTCCACATGAAGCTGGTTTGCACTTCATCTTGAGAAACCTGGTCTGGTTGTTGTCAGGTGAATAATGACACAATAATTTATAGAAGGCAATATTTGCCTACGATACACAATACATGTATGTATCACAGTATTGGTGTTTATTTTAATTGAATACTTTCCTTAAGATATCCCGTTGTATTAATGATATCATGGCAAAATGTTTGAATAAATGTTAGTTTCACCAGGATTTTAAAGAACTGTGGTTATAATTCTAATTGTTCATTTTACTTTTTATTACAGAGCAGTAATCTTTCTAGACCATTGGTAAGCTGCTATAATTGTTTTTATTCCGAAATATTTTTATTTATGCTGGTCGTCCACGAACATATTGAACAGTCCTTGTATTTAAAACCATCTATAGAATACCACGATTAAAACAGGCTCTGATCTCTGGAAGCATCTCAATCTGAATCTGAGCTTAATCTCGGCTCAAATATGGTCTCAAGATTTTTCTCATCTGGGACCGGACTCCAAATTGGTAGATTATTTAGCTGAGATTTCTACTTGAGATGCTTCGGGAGATCAGAACCTAGAATCTATTTGAATGTAAGAAAGTGATTCTCTAACTGCATTCATAACATGACATGTGTCAAATACATGTCTGTGTGTAACTGATCAATAAGTGGATTTAAAATTGTAAAGAATAGTATTTACATGCATAAATAAATGTTCATTGTAAATAAATTAAAGTTATAATTATGAATGTTTTATGATTCATATTGCTATGCCAGTTTTTGCAATTTTGTGGGATGTCCTTAAAAAACATTAATTTTAGAAATGAAAGATAACATATCCAGATACAGGTACACATATAGCATCTAACGCTCTTACTCAGTAATCTCCCCTTACAAACCATACCCGAGGTAATTTTCTCTTTGAGGCAGTTTTTGGGAATGTTAATGGGGAATATTGTAAATTTGCTCAAATTTGATTCATGCTATAGCTATAACTCGGGGCTGAAATCACAAAATTTTGCATACCCCAAAAAATGCACAGTAACCTTCCTCCTAAACCAATCACAGAAATATTACATGTTTTATTGTAAGCATATGTTGTATATGGTGACTAACCAAAGCTTGTATATTTGCAGGATTCTGATATTGACCAGAAAGTTCGACATCTGGAAGATCAGTTACGTGCAGCAAAAGCCGGAAATAGTGATTTGGAGAAGAAATTTGCGTAAGTTTGCCAATGACTTCTTTGTATTCAGTAATTATTGAATTAGTAAGCAGTTATTCTTTTAGTAGCTCACCTGAGCAAAAAGTGCTCCATAGTGAGGTATTAGGAATGTTGGCCTTCAAACCATCGATACTTCATCCTGAGCTATCCTAACCAAACTAGGTCACCAGGTCAAATAAATGAATAACTTTGTTCAAACTGTTGACGTCACATTTTGAAACTTACATGTCTTTCATTAAGCTACTTACGTCATTACTCTAAGTCATATTGCATGATTAATGACCACTGGGGTCAATAGCAAGGCAATTTCTAAAGACAGGCCATATTATGGGAACACCTGCAGCAGGTGGTGGTGGCATCCATGTCAAGTCACTAAGTTTGTTTTTGTTAGATCTTCCCAAACTTGGTGACAATGTTGAACAGTTCATGGGCATATTGTCTCATTCAGGTTTGTAAACCAGCCAAATTGCCCTGAATATAGGAATATTTGAATGTATTTTTGTTACATAGTTTCAATGCTTTAATGTTTGTTTTAGTTCTACGAAGAAAGATTATGACAGAATACAGAATGATGAAGGACAGTTACGGCGTGAGTGTCGAGACCTGGAAAAATCTATGGCACTAACAAAACATGACCTTAAAGAGGTAAGGCTACTTTTCTCAACATGCTATCAAATTGTTGTTCTAAGAATGGAAACCCAGTTTTGGATGTATTCTGAAAACTGGTCAGCTGTGATATTAGTGCATTTGGAAGATTGGTCAAACTAACTAATCTACCAGAATAGGGATTTTGTTTTAATATTGTATCTTTTTCCAGCTGATTTCCAACTCTTTTGGGAGTTTTCTGCTCTCCAATTTAATCAGATATGATGTACAAAAGGATAATTATGTTGATGACAGTAAGCTTCTTATTTAGTATGTCTCTGAGTATTTTTACTTCCCTGAAATTGTGTGAAAATAAGTATAGTTACAGTTACTTTCCAGGAATGAAGGATTATGGACACTCTTTGCATAGGATTATTGTACTGTAATCACAACTTATACGAAAGTTCAATAGACAAAATCCGAAATTCACCATGAGTGGGGTTTTACCCGTGGTACAAACAAAATTTAAAATAGATCCATTGAAGTTCATTCAAACATTTAATCCTGCCTTTGTTCTCTTTGCTATTTGAGCATGATGTTAATGGTGTTCTGTTGTTTGTACCTCAGGATTAGAGGCACACTCCCATATTTATACCAATCTAGAGGACATCTTTTTTGTGAGTTAATGAATAAATACAGGCGTATAATTAGTGGTAATATTCCTATGAATGTGCAAAACTATGCTCCGAAGACAAAATTTATGTTCATGTATGAGTGTGACGGTTCATTTGTATTTGGTTATGAGTCATTGAATGAAAGTACACATCTATAACAACACATTTCTGTTTGTGTATAAAGGAACTGAAAAATTGAAATACTTAATTATCTTAATGACTGTAGTGTATACTTTATTATAGTATATTTTATACCAAAATGTCGAATACTAGTAAATCTTAGATGAAGAAGAGTAGAAACTTTTTCACAAAGAAATCATTTTACATTTATAATTGTTATATGATTGTAGATTCAACGAAAACTAGAATTTGAAGTTGATCATAAACGTAAGTTAGAACAAATGGTAAAAGATCGAGAGAGACAGCTGGATACGGAGATGACCAGAAGTAGAGACGCAGAAACTAACAAAATGAATATCAATGAAAGAGTTGCTAACCTTGAAAAAATGGTAATTTTTATTTTTTGCCTTTCTGAGCACGTGGTTATTGAGAGCTTTTCCAATCACCCTATATCAGTGGTAATTTCATTATCACTTGTCTTTCAACAATTGATGCGAACAATTTCTCTTTCTAAACCAATGACCAAATAATGAACAGTTTCAATCAGAGGCTTTCTGCCATTGATGTCTACGAAAAGTATTTGAAGAGATTTGATTGGTTTAAAAAATGTAGGTCACTTGAAAATCCTTTAAATGACTTTACCAACAGTGTATGTTAATTGTAATTAATTCTTTCATACTTAACTCTTACAACAAACAAGCTGTCATTTGGTAGATATGTGTTTTACAATTAGATGTTCTATAAAAGTGATAATTTTGGACTTTACTTTCAGTTGAATGATAGTAAAGAGAAATTCAGAGCAGAACAAGAAAACGCCAATAAATGCAAGAAACAGCTGACTGAAGTTCAACAGGTATGAACATTATACATGTATTGTGGTCCCCGTTGTTTGAGGGAGTTAATACACCTGTTAACAGTTTCGATACTGTCGACATAAATATCAGAAGCGTATTGAGTGAAACAAGAGTTCCCTAACCTGAAGCGCAAGTAAATTCGCTATTATAGAGAATGCTGCTTTTTTTTAAAATTTTGAATCGTTTATTTCAATAAAATCTTGTGTACTATACAGAATATTTTGTCATATCAACAATATATAATAATGCTGCTTTTTAAAAATTGTCTGACATGTTTTCTTGTTTGATTTTCTAAAACAATAGACCATGGAAAATTTACGATCTAAATTTTCCATAAATATACAATTAAGTGTTTGATGTAACCACAAACACTCAATCAATTGTTAAACAAGAGCACATATCGGGACGTTATATGAAGAGATAAGCAGTCAGATATATCGACTCGCTCAAAACCAATAAAAATGGGGGGAATGTAGGACCTTTTGAAACTGTTTATTTATAGTGTATTTTTTGTATTGTCTTCTTCAAAAGCAGGTACAGTGATTATTAGTATTTAAAAGTGCATAGTATAAGAACCATAATTCTTATCTTGAAATGTTTTCATATCATCTCCCTTTCCGTCTGGACAATAAATTGAATACCACTGTATCTAATTAATTGAAACTTGCGGTAGTGATGATTTGTAAAAACAGGAAGTACAAGAGCTATAACTCTATTGCTGCCAATTTTCGAATTATCTCCCTTTTTGTACTTCATTTTTCACATTATTTGTCCAGATGATGAATTGGATACCACCATTACCTTATTTTATGAAACCTGGTAAATTGATTAATAGTAAAGGTAGGAAATGCAAGGCCCTTAAATCATCTTGGGAATCTTCCAAAACAACATGAGAACACAGCTTTATTTCCGTTCTCTGTTTACAGCGATTGACAATAACCGACCAGAGCTATCAGGAATTGAATTCAAGATACCAGGATATACAAAGTGCCAAATCTTCTGTAGAGAAAGAACTTAGAGATCTTCGATGTGCATTGGAAAATGAAACTTTAAACAGAAACCAGGCTTCTGAGCAATCAGACGAGCTCCATGGTAACAAAATACTACATAGACAATGACATAACAAATCAAAGTATCTTATCCCATTCCTTCTAGAGGTGCATTTGTGTGCATTTAACTATTGCTGTGATCTGGATTTCTACACGTTTACCTATTGCTGAATAGATATGCATTTCTACATGTTTACCTATATATACATACCTTTGATTTTCGATGTTAAGGTGATAAACAATACTTTTTAAGAGGAAGTAAGAATGGAATTTTATTTAAAAGAATGACTAAATACACTGGAAAAAAGGAACCACATAAAAAACTGATGCTGAGTCCTATTGTTTTATTTACTGACTTAAAAACAAACATGAACATACATTTTCTCCTATGAATCAAAGAAAAGAGGATGCTTTTGGTACAATGACTGAAACTGTGTGATTTGTATCTCTATGTCCTAGTGTTACTTGGCTTTCACTGATCATGGTTACTCTTAAATGATGAAAATTGTAAACGAAATTATGAGAAGGAATGTATTTAGGATGGTTTCTTCAATAAAATCATAGATTGTAGGCTATCACACGTTTTTGTTACAAACATTTTCCATGTTTCTTTTAGAGCGTATTCGCTTCCTGCAGAGTGACATAGACAAGGCAGCTGATAGAGAAAGATATAATTCCATGGAGATGAGTAAACTACAAGATTCCATAAATGCCTTAGAGAAGGTAAATATTTGTTTTATATATTTTTTGTATCTGTCAATTTCAGGTTTAATAAATGGTAACTTTTGATGCAAATTGTTTCCCTAACCATGGTAACTAAGAGAGACTGTAGAACAGCATGTCTCCATTTGTTTCTTCTGATGTCTGACAATATTGAACTGTTGTAGACAAAGATACAATATTTACTTAAAGGTTTGGTTTAAAATGAGTTAACCAAGATGATTGTATGCGATTAAAAATGATTATTGATATGTACCATTTTCAGCACTCATATAGTGATTGCTTTCATGCTTAAATCTTTATCTAAATCATTGACTTTTCCATCAAAATCATTTCAATTTACTCGGGTTTCTTTCCAGGCGAAAAAACATGCTGAATTAGAATTGGACACTTTTGCTCAGAAATTGGAATCCGAAAGAGGTTCTCACAAAGAAACAGTTGCAAAATTTAACACGGACAAGAAAAATATACTTATGTCGACAGAAGAAGCCAACATGGAGGCTATCCGAGGTATAAACTATGTATTGTTGATATATGTACATGTATTATGTTGCTTATCAGGTCATATGTACCTCTGGAAGAAGTTAAGAAAAAATCTGAGAAGCTGAACAATGTTTGAACTGGAACTTATGTTTGGGTTTCACAGTTGTCCAGTATTCACAAAGGGTTCATTTTTAAAGTAACCGCACATAAACTACAATAACAATGAAAATCCATTGCTTGGCAATATGGGCTACCCTGGTATTCAGAGAAAGAATTTTTCTAGGCTATGAGAGATGGTCAGTTCACAGAGGTTCAGTTTTATCTAGCGAAAATGTGGATAGGTTACTCATTGTGAAAAGTGTATGACAATGTGATTTCAAACACCTTGATTGAAGAGCAGTAATCACTATCCTATTCGTAAACATTTCTTGACCATTTTTATTCAACAAGGACATGTTTTCTGTAGTTCACTCATTTTTTGTGTTACTAAGTTTGAGATACAGTTTATTATTGGTTCTGTTTGATGGATCATTCCTAGTCAATATGAAGTTTGATGTTTCTGTACAGTTTATTGACAATGATAAATGTCACACTGTCAAATGTATGCCAGTTAGTAAGTAAAAAACATGATTCTTTATCTTAAAATATGTTATGATTGGCAAAGCACTTCCTTCATGTATTTTGAACAATTTTAGAAATGCAAAGAAGGCTAGAACAAGAACAACAACAACTGAAAAGAACGGAAGAACGTTTGTTGACTGTTGAGAAAGATAATAGTGGATACAACGTGGATTTACATCAATATCGTAATCAAGTGCAGACATTACAGTCGGAACTTCGCAATGAAGCTGATAAGGTATTTGCAGTATCTATCTATCAATGCTGGGGCCTTATTCACAAACATGTTAGGAATGAAACTCGGACTTAGACTTTAAATTTGCAAAAGTTACAGTCACCGGCCTTTCGTTTTCATTCATTGTAAACAAATGAAATTTTGTCTGTATAATTGTTGTTACCCACTCTACAGTTTTACCAGTGTGGATCTAATTTATGAATGTGTTTTGCTGAGTGAGCGAAATGGCAATAGTTCATGCTGATACCAGGGCCCTCGATTCAAATGTATTCTTGCACTTGACATTCAAATCACAAAATTTTCTCTTATTAGTCTGATAGCGGTAATTTGAATGTGGAAAATGTGTGAAAATGTCAAGTGAAAGCTGAACATTCTTTTTCGTCGATTTTCTGTGAGATTTTAGTGTAATTATGATATATGGGAGTAATTATTGGGTGTCGGTGCCACTCTCCACACTCGGATACAACCATTACTCCCAGATCTTACAAAAATCGCATGAAAATGAAAGTAACAGAAAGCAGAGCTGTGCAAACAGATGCGCATTTGCAACCTTCAGAAAAGCCTTTAAATAACTATGCCTTTAATTCATCGCTCCGATGCAAACAACCTGGAGTTGAGGTATACTGGAGTGTTACATATCTTCTGTTTTATTTGTAGTCACGTAACCTGGCCCTTCAAGTAGAACAAGAGATACAACGAAGAACTTTGATGCAGGCTGATTACAAAAACCAGTCCGCTGAAGTAACTAGACTGAAATCAAAGGAGAAACATTTTCATTCTGTATGTATGACTTCATGTATTTACTATACACATAAACATTTTGATATTTTTTCTATTTTGATATTTTTTCTATCTATTTGTATTGTTTTGGTGACAAATATGTTTTCCAGTTTCAACCACAGGCATGAGAAATCTATTGTTGCTAAAATAAACTTGTGCTTATGGCAATCAAAAATCTCTGATGTCTGTTCTTTATACATATTACAGGACATAGATGAAGTGCAGAAAGACAAAAGGAATCTTGAAGAGGAAATCAGAAAACTCAAAGAGTATGTAAAAATTGTGTTATATATATATCTATAAAAATGGTCTTGTGTATATCATGATCAGTAAGTGACTTAATGTTACAATCTTCAAAGGAATATTAATCATCACTTAGAGTATATTACATGCATTTTTTCAAATGAAGTATACATGAAATATTCAATTTGAGAATCTATTAACAAGAATCCATGCATTATTCCATGACTTACGATTTGTATAATGTTTAAATACATATCCTACACATTAAACATTGAATCTGATTCACTATTTGTCTTATAGGGAGATGTCACTGAATGATTTACAAATGAAAGAAGTTAATGATCAGCTAGAAGCAGAACAGTATTTTTCTGTAAGTATGCATGATATCATTTATATTTTAACTTCTCTGTATGTATGATATCATTTATATATTAACTTCTCTGTATGTATGATATCATTTATATGTGAACTTCGCTATGAGTGTGCATGATATCATATGTAGGTGAACTTCTCTGTGTGTATGATATTATGTGTGAACTTCTCTATGAGTGTGTATGATATCATTGATAGGTGAACTTCTCTGTGTGTATGATATTATGTGTGAACTTCAATGAGTGTGTATGATATCATTTATTTACTTCTCTGTGAGTATGTATGATATCATTTGTTACCTTCTCTGTGAGTATGTATGATATCATTTACATGTTAACTTCTCTGTGTAAGATATCATTTGTTAACTATTCTGTGAGTATGTATGATATCATTTACATGTTAACTTCTCTGTGTAAGATATCATTTGTTAACTATTCTGTGAGTATGTATGATATCATTTGTTAACTTTTCTGTAGGTATGCATGATATCATTTTACATGTTAACTTCTCTGTGAGTGTCAATAATATCATTTGTTAACTTTTCTGTAGGTATGCATGATATCATTTGCATGTTAACTTCTCTGTGAGTATGTATGATATCATTTACATGTTAACTTCTCTGTGTAAGATATCATTTGTTAACTATTCTGTGAGTATGTATGATATCATTTTTTAACTTTTCTGTAGGTATGCATGATATCATTTACATGTTAACTTCTCTGTGAGTGTCAATAATATCATTTGTTAACTTTTCTGTAGGTATGCATGATATCATTTGCATGTTAACTTCTCTGTGAGTGTGTATGATATCATTTATACATTAACTTCTCTGTGAGTGTGTATGATATCATTGATATATTAACTTCTCTGTGAGTGTGTATGATATCATTGATACATTGACTTCTCTGTGAGTGTGTATGATATCATTGATACATTAACTTCTCTGTGAGTGTGTATGATATCATTGATACATTAACTTCTCTGTGAGTGTGATGATATCATTGATACATTAACTTCTCTGTGAGTGTGTATGATATCATTGATGCATTAACTTCTCTGTGAGTGTGTATGATATCATTGATACATTAACTTCTCTGTGAGTATGTATGATATCATTGATACATTAACTTCTCTGTGAGTTTGTATGATATCATTTATTTGTTGCGAATAATGTTGTGCTTACATATGTTCAAATATCACATATACTGTCATGTTATATTTGCAGTCATTGTACAGAAATCAAGTAAAAGAATTAAAAGATGAGATTGAAGAAAAGAAAACACACATACAAGATACATACGCTGATTTCAAGAGTTTGGAGCAAGAAAAGTGAGTCTACTGATGTTACAATAATTGATTTTAATTGAAAGACCTTTGAATTATATAACAAAGTTTCCACTCTTTTACTACATGCAATGCTGTTTAATCCTTTAATGTTTGTATGCCCCCGCCATTCTTTGAAATCGAGTGTGTCCGTCTGTGCATAAAATTGGTTTCTGCTCAACAACTCTTGAAAGAATGAATGGATTCAATTCATACTGGGCACTTATGCATAGGTTAATACAATTCATGTCCAGTTTGATATCAGTAAGAACCCTTATAACATGTGTGTACATTATGTATTTCCAACTATGTAGGTCATCATCAAATGTCCTGTTACAACCAGTGTATGCAAACCCTAAGTTGAATTTATAACCCATATACTCTGCAAGTGTCATGTAAACTTACATAATTATGTTGGGCAATTTGTTTGCACTCAAAATGCGAAATATTTAGTACACACACTGTGTCCTAGCAAAGTTGCAAAAATATGTGGAGTTACAGCAAAATAGTGCATTATTGAATGCAGGTTTTACTTACAATTTCTTTATTTTATTTCTTTATTTTTTTGTTTGCGATTACCATGACAATAGTGGTTGATCCATTGTGTATTTACAGTAACATTCTGTATTTCTCTTACTAAGGATGAGAAGCTGACATGGACTGTTAAAATTTGAAACAAGAATTTATTAAGTAAAAAGTGTTATGGACAATATTGAAACTATATTCCCGTTTATCATTTTTTCAGGGACTCACTGGGTGGACAGCTGCAGTTAGCGATGGCGAAAGCTGATTCAGAGCAACTGGCTAGAACGATCGCTGAGGAACAGTTATCTGATGTAGAGAAAGAAAAGACTATGTTAGAATTAGAAATCAAAGAAATTCTATCAAGACATAAAAGTGAACTGGTTAAGAAGGATAGCGTTATATCAATGGTAAACCTTCATATCTACCTATAACTTACCTATGTACTTGATAGCGTAGTATCAGGCGTAGAAATAAGGATGTCACAAAGATGGACCTTTTTTGTTACCTCAACTTGATCGCAGGCAAATTCGTCTGTCTGCCGTAGCAAAGATGATGTCACAAACCATATGGTTCCTCATACTGAGTATCCAAAACAAGAGTTTTACTCTCTCTTTTAACATTTCTTATATTCTTGGTCTAAACCACTAACACATAAAATAAGATTACCATGTCTCTACCATGTTGATATATGATGGGCCTACTTCTATAAATCAAAATTAAGAAGCGAAAGACTCTTTTGAGATAGTTCTTTGTTTGTGATGTCAACATTTTATTGGGAAATACTTGACATCATAATCAGCGTCACTAATACAGGTTTTGTCATGGAAGTATCCATACATCTCTGTTTTTCACTAATATCTTAATGATTATTGAGAAACATTGCAAGTCTTGTTAGTCAACATAGCTTAATTACAATAATTTACAAGTAAGGATTTTGAACGATAATTTAATCAACAAAATTTCACGGCTGGAATTTGTGTTGCTGTATAATGCAGGTCACTTCTAGGACAGATTTCTATGTATTTAATATTATTCCAGTTGGAAGATACAAAGAGAGATTGTATGAAGAGTATAGATTCATTACAACAAGAAAAAGATGATTTGAATAACAGACTGAAAAAGCTACAAGAAGGTGAGTTACACTGTTACGAGTTAATCGTTTCTTTATGTGTTGATAGTCAACTTGTACTAGAACATCCCTATATTATCGAGTATTTTTGTATAGTTGTATAATATTAGTTATACAGGTTGTTGACAGGGGTATATTACCTGTTTGTGTGCCATATAACCCTAGGCATTGGCCAAGCTTTTAACAAATGAAATTACTGGATTTATATTCGTAGTATATAAATATCTTCGCACACTTACGTATTCTAATGCAAACAAATTCAGCCGAATTGAATCGAGTTGTTGGATAATGCAACTGTCTACAAACGTATGGGAAATGTTTTAGTATTCACTTACTTCACATGATATATAATATAAACAATACCTGTTTCAGATATACGTAATATACAAGCTAAACCTGCAGCTATTGAAGAGTATGAGAAATTGAAGAAACAATTTACAGAGGAGCAAATGAAGAAAGTACAGGCTGTGAACAAGTTAGCTGAGATAATGAACAGAAAGGAATTCCGTAACCAAGGCAACAAGAAGAACCATGCTGCTGCTCAGGAACTGAAAAAGAAGGATAAGGAATATAGAAAAATACAGCAGGAATTAGTGATGGTAATTTTGAAATATTTTAAAACCTTTTATGAACGACAATGGCGAGCTTTAAGTGATTACTGGCACAACTCAACCTTCACCCTTGTGCCAATAATCACTTTATGATAGCCATCCTTGTTTAATGAGTGGCTTATTGTATACCTCAAAGTTGTTAGTACTCAAATTGTGTACTAGAATTATCCAGCAGGAATCTGTCACATGTAATGTGTGAGGAAGTAGATCTAAACCACAGACAGAAAGTTGAAATATAAACCTGAAACATTGAAATTGAGCAGAATTATGGATTTCAGACTTTGGCTTGTTCAGAATCATTTAAAAACAAACACATGCATGTAGGTGACGGCATCATGACATAATGCACTTATTCCTAGTTGTTTGCCGATAAACAGTTGTAATTGTAAAATGTACATGTAATTCAATTGTCAACCTTAAAAAACGCATTTGGGTAGAGTATGCCAAAATAAATTTAAGTTTCACTGATTAAACAAACTTACTGCATTAAACTATGTCCACTTAAAATTATTTCAGGAAAAAGAAAAGTTCAATAAGATGGTGGAGAAATACCAACGTGATCTGTCAGAGACGCAGGCAGCTCTGTACGAGGAGGAACAATCCAGGAACAAAACCCAGATGGAATTGGACGCTAAAGACAGTGAGATTGAACTGCTACAACAGAAACTGTGCGTGCAGAATCTGGACACCGCTTCCATACATAGTGGCAGCTTAGAAGACGGGGACATGTCTATTAGTCTACATAATTCAAGCATATCATCCACAGGTAGTGTTCATATAGTCCAATTGCAGTAAAGCCTTATAAGACTACCTCAAAATAAAGAACACAATTTTCAAGTCCATTTTCACTGTTTGCTCTTTGTTCGACCTCAATATAAAGACCAGTTTTCAAGTGTCCCAAGGGTGGTCTTATTATTGAAGTTTTACTATAATCACTTAATGTTTAACAAGTTTCAATTGTGAGCAAGTTGTATACAGTGTATTCTGTTCTATGGTTTTTCATTTAGATTCCATTAATATTACATGTTCATCACCATGACAAGATTTGTTGCAATCAAGATCCAGTCCTTTTGTCGAAGTATCCTTTATAGTATCCATTTAACTTTCTTATTGACAACAGACAATATTGTAAGTGAATCAGATATTGGTACCCAGGGGAATGTATTGCTTATGATACTGTGCTATCTTGTCATAGCTTCCACACATGGGCTGGTAGGGAGACATATTGATGTTGTGCTGTTTTTCTGTCCATATGTCTTAAAATTTGGCTATGCTTGTTCTCCTAAACTGGTGGTAGGCTTTCAATGAAACTTCACCTTAGTTATTGGTACCTAGCTTAGTTGTGCATATTGTCAGCATTTCTTTGTTATGGCCCTTAAGGGTCTTTGGGAGACAAATATTTTTCCATAAACAAGCTGTAGTTATTTTTGTAGAAGAAAGAAGCTTTTGACAAATTTTGCATGATCCAGAATTTATTGTATTCTGTATTTAGTCAGTAAGAAAGATAAAAATGACATACATGTATATTCCAGCACCCTCGGAGAGCCATATGGAAGGTTGGTTGTCTGTTCCTAACAAAAGTAATATAAAAAAGTATGGTTGGAAGAAACAGTATGTTGTGGTTAGCTCTAGGAAGATCCTGTTTTACAGTAATGAAGCTGACAAACAGAAAACAATGCCTGTCCTTGTGTTAGACATTGAGTAAGTCAGCTTTGTATACTTTCTACGTATCATCATTGTATATTATCATTATTATGTGATAAAATTGATTGATGTGTGATATACATCACATTTTATGTATAATTGTATTTCTTGAGATAAAAAATGAATTTGTGTCATAAAATTATTTTTTTTAGTTTTTACTTTTAATTATTACTTTTATCTCTATTTATGCTTTGAATTATTTCTTTGAATTATAACCTTTTATTACCTTTGAATAATTACTTTGAATTATTACTTTTCTCTCTGTTTTAACTGTTTACCTATTATTTGCTTATTTTATTATGTTGTATAATAACAGAAGAGTTAAAACATAAAACCGAGAGGATATTGTTATTTGTCCCTATTGTGGACTTTTATCTGAGATTATTACTTTTCTTCGCAGAAAATTGTACCATGTTAGATCAGTAACGCAAGGAGATGTGTACAGGGCAGATGCCAAGGATATACCGAGAATATTTCAGGTAAGGATCTGTTTTGTTTTGGGTAATTTAAATTGTACTATTCACTTGTGAAAACGGCAGCCTTATGATACTACTTGCATATGTCATCTTGAGTATTTGTGAAGGCTGTCTCTGATTGCCCAGACAGGGTCGTGAAGTCCTGGTAGCAGCAGACGTATTGTCAGCCCGTCTCGGCCACATCGTTCCATCAAATCAAAATAAACCTTTATTTGCTCTTTATTTTTACAAGAATCACCCTAAACAATCTTTCTTTTCAAAAGTTTAACCTTTATAAAATCCTCAAGGGGAGAGAACTCGAGATTGTATTATATATACATGCACTATAGAAGGTATATAGAAGGGGAGAGAACACGAGATTTTATTATATATACATGCACTATAGAAGGGATATAGAAGGGGAGAGAACTCGAGATTTTATTATATATACATATACTATAGAAGGGATATAGAAGGGGAGAGAACTCGAGATTGTAATATGTATACATACACTGTAGAAGGGATATAGATGGGGAGAGAACTCGAGATTGTATTAAATATACATGCACTATAGAAGGGATATAGAAGGGAAGAGAACTCATGACAATTTCCTGTGCAAATAAGTTTGTTATAAATATTGTTGCATGGAATGCTTTATACTTATAGGTGCTGTATGCTACAGAAGGCGAAAACCGTAAAACTGCTGACAATCCTTTGGAAACCAATAACCAGGTATATTGTACAAACTTATTGTTGACTATAAAACAATATATAACCAAGGTACATTGTGTTAAGCATGCAAATATGTCTGGTTTTAATTTATATTTATAATTGAAAACGTTGGAGAATGGTTTGATTAGTGTATTGACGTACCATGGTCTCTGTTTGCCAGACTTGGGTGTGGTCAAACACACAGGATGACGGGATTTGTAGTCCACAAATAAATACTGTTGGTTGTATAATATATTAACTGGAGCGTATTCTCAATTTTGGTCTTTTATATTATGATTTCCATCTTATTTTTGGGTTTCAATAAATAAAAAAAAAGAGCACAAACTTAATATTGTATGCTTGATCATTATTGACTTAAGATCTCGACATCACCACATGATCCAAACGTGTAACATAGGGAATATAACTGCATATGGAACATCATGTAGGAAAGAAAAACAAATGACTGGAACAAATATTGAAATTATTTTCAAGAGATTTTTCTGTATTATGCACTTATTGTACTTTCATTTTACAGTCAAAAGCTGGTACGATAGAGCACAAAGGTCACGAATTTGTTGAGTTACATTTCCGCACCCCCACCACCTGTGATTCATGCAATAAACCAATGTGGCATATGTTACATCCACCGCCAGCCATGGAATGTAGACGTAAGTACTGTGAGGGGCGGCCTCATCGCCTTTGTGTTATTCTGTAATTTTAACTCCAGGGTTGGTAGAAATAGGAATTTTGGATTAGTTATGGAGTAAGACAGATTCAATTTAGGTCTGTATAGCCCCTATTTCCCTGACAAGGTATCTTTAAGAGACAGAGATATCAATGTTTAACCAGGTGTGGAGTTAGAAAGTTGTTAAGTATACATGAATTCATACAATGTTGTACAAGTTTTACCATTGTGGAAGTGCTCCTACTAAATTCATATCATCATAGATAAAGCATGATATGTTCCCTTTAAAGATATAACCACTGTGCTTTAGATTGGTTACAAATAAATTTTAAATTTTGTTCAAGATAAAAAATAATTAATTCTACTAACAATAAGAACAGTAGTGCATAAATGTAAGGTTTTATGCATAGCTTATGGATGTATAACAATTGGGGCATATTTCAGGATGTCATACAAAGGTACATCAGGACCATTTTGATAAAAAAGAGGAATTTGTTAGTTATTGTAAAGGTAAGTGGAATGGTATAGTGGAATCCAGTTAAATTTTTGACAGCATATAGGTTCAGACATATACTTAGTACCCATTTCATTTAAGGAGTTTATGCTCTAGGTAACTGTACTGTCTTCCTTAAAATTCATTATTTTATGCTAAGGTTGGCGACCTTTTGATCTTATATAAATATATTCAAGAGTTCTGTATAAGTTTTATGTGCAACTTGCTGTTGCTGAAAACATAGCTGTTGATTGTATTTAAAGTTAAAATACTGGGATATTCATCTTTTGTGATTGGTACAGCATTTTAGGAAATCTTCATTGGAATTAAATGGGATAAACCTTTTGGCTGCAATGCACATGCTATTTGGTGGCATGTCAGTTTTTGTTAGCTCACCTGACCACAAAGCTAGTAGGATCGATGGCTGTCCATTGTCGTTGGTCAACATTTTTTTAAACAATATCTCCTATACCACTGAATGGATTTTGTCCAAACTTCACAGGAATGGTCATTGGATGGGCTTCTTTCAAAGTTATAAAGTTGTTGTGGTCTACTGCAAAATTAGGTCACAGCCGCTCAAATAATTCTAAAAGTGTAACTGGAGCTTTGATATTTGGTTTGTAGCATTGTCTAGTGGTCCTCTTACAAGATTGCAAAAACTATTCAGATCAATTTATTGGCACATTGGTCAAATTCAGCCAAAATGGCAGTTTACTCTGGTGAGCGATATGGAGCCATCATGGACATTGTGTATATGGACTTGCCATTATTTGTTGTTGTTTTTTTCCAGTAAACTTTGATCAAAACATCCAAGCCAAGGAACTGTTGTTGTTGGCAGAAACATCTGAACTACAGAAAATATGGGTTCTTCATCTCAGCAAAAAAATATCCAAGAAGGGCATTGTCAGCTCCGGAACATTAGGGTAAATATTCTCCCATTGTGTACATACTTGCATTTGTTTTGCGTTTTTGTCGCCAATGGCTGCTAAAGATGTCATTATCTCACGCTGTGAAATTGTTCTGTGTTTATAGAATGAAACTCATAAATCCTCACACACTAATCTTGTACACATGAAATCATATGATATTGACCAAGAATTCCTAAAAAAGCAACTTTGTGGCTATTTTAATAACTGAAGATGTGTGCAATATTATTTGAGTGGTGTACATACTGCAGAAGAAATCAAGTTAATGCTCATTGGAAGTATGTGTAGCCTGGGCTGCGTTCAGTAAAGGTGTTTGCAGCTAACGTTTCGTAACGTTTTGCAATTTGGTTCCCTGTGCACTGCATGTGATATGGCATGCCAGGGATACAAAACAAAATGTTCGCAACTGTTAGCCGTAACTGAACGCAAGGCTGGTTTCCAATCTCCTGTGCAGAGTTATTGTGGGCATTGCCCTTTTATTTATGAATGTAAAATGACTATGGAAGCGAGTGCCCGGTCACATAAGCTTTTTTTTTAAAAAGAATGACAGTCCAGCATGCTGTTTACTTTCTCCTAAGACCGACCATCAAAAACAACTATGGAGACTTTAGGGGAACCGGTTGAATGGATGGAATACGTAATAAGATTTATTTGAGCATGCAGTATCATTAGATGCCAGAATTTGTTCCAGAGGCCTTATTCACAAACTGAAACTCGGGCTGAAAGTTTAAATTTGCAGAAGTTATATTTACCTGCCTTTTTATTTTCACTGAATCAAAATGAATGAAATATTGTCTGAATAATTGTTGTTACCCACTCTACACTTTTGCCAATTCTTTACTAAATCTATACTGTTATAACGATATAGAAGCAAAATGAACATTTATAAGTCTGAGTTTCAGTCTTACAATATTGGTGAATAAGGTCCCAGGTATACTGTCTCCTGAGCAAACTCATCTGTCATGCCTGCTCTGGTCTGCTTATAGTTGCTGAACTAGTGACTTACATCTTCTCTCTAGTTACCTGGTTGCTTTGATCATATAATTATAGATTATCATTTCTTATCAGACAGAAAGGTCAGCGTGTTGTGAAACTCAGTTACGGCGAAAGTGAGAAGTTATATAACCTTTGAAGGAAACCTCTTGTATGACTTTAGTAATTTTTGTTTATACTTATGTAGCTGTTTCATTATGTTTAGGTGGACACATTTTTATGCCCACCTTTTGAAAAAAGGCGGGCATACTGTTTTACCCACGTAGGTCGACCGATAGGTAAATCATCCGAGTAATGATTCAAGTACCCTTTGGCCGCTTGGATCATTTCTTGGTAGGATGATTGCCTGCGATTGTAGAGGAAACCCAATGGATTTGGGGCCACTTGATCAAAGGTCAAGGTCAAACTGACCAATATGTGGAAATCCCTGTCTGAGCAATTACTCAAATACCCTTTGACCTCCTGGGCCCTAACATGGTGGGATGAATGCCTGTAGGTTGTAGTTGTAATTTTGGGGACACTGGGTCAGAGGTCCAGGTCAAACTGACCACTAGATTGAAATCCGTGTTTGGGCAATAAATTAAGAACCTTCCAGGTCCTAACTCATTAGGATTATTGCCTGAGGGTTGTAGATGAACCCTGATGATTTTTGAATCACTTGGGGAAAGGTCAATGTCAGATGGATCATAAGTGGAAATCCTGGAAGTCGGCGCAAACTTACGAATTGTTGAGCTTTTTAGACCATCTAGTTCGAACCCAATTGTATAATCCATACTCACTTCTAGGTCATCATACTTATTTAAATCCTCTATCTGACAATGCATATTTTAGGAGGGCATAATGTTAACTAACACCTTATTATTTTTTGTTATTTTAAACATACTGTTAACCTAATTTGAATCATAGCAATAAATAACTTGTAAACAGGATCCGATTCTGTTACTAGTATGGTGTAGGATTTAAAGACAACAAGCTCAAGAAAAGTTGATGCCAACGACCTGATCAGATGGCTAACCTTAGTCATTGGAACATAGCTGTTCCCCAAAATATTGTCTCAGCAATGGTTTCATTGTTTTCATTAAAGAAAAGAATGATATATGCATTTACGCAATAAATTGAATTAGGCAAACTGACTGTCTTTGTGGAATTGTTCAAATTTTTGTTCTCATGTTACATGTATAGAGAACTGTTGATGCCAGGATATGTATATAATTCATCTTTGATGATGAGTAGTGATTTAAAAGCGAGTCTGACTTTAACTTTTCAAGTGATATCATAAGCAAACTCATGTTTAAGAACCTCGGACAAAGTTCTTGTATTAGAGTTTTATTACAGTTTGATGTGTAAAAAACTTGTAGTTCTTATACTTTTTAGCAAAATTTTATTTTTCTTAGCTCTAAGTAATTTTTTTACATTTTATGGTACACTCATTACTTCATACTTTACTATCTAGTGAACCGTTTTACTTATTTATGATATTACCTTTTTACAGTGAGCATATCTGAACACACTTGTATTGATGGGTAGATATTGTTCACACATATTTTAAGTGGTTTAGTTTGTCACTGGCTGTTATCTTTGTGGAAGTATATTTTGTGTTATACCACTGACAATAACATCAATATTTTATTATTCTACCATAATTATACTGGTAACCTGATATTGGTATACCATCACATGTATATACCAGCTGTTCCACGACATAATCTGTATAAGTGACCGAAAAATCCATTTTCAGGGTTTTACATTTTCTAATACATATTTTTTTTAAATTTCATTTCATACCAAAAGTGTTAAATCAGACGTCTACTTTTCTTTTTATTGCAATTCCAATATTAAGAACAAGATGTAAAAGGAAGCTACAACATGACGACATCGCGTCAGAATGTACATAATTCTTTAAAAAATCTTCTGCTCATCAAATGGAAAAAAAATATGTTATATTAAGAAATATTTCCTTGGTTGTTTAATTCTATAAGTCACAATTAAGCGTCCCAAACGTCTTCGGACCAAGTGCTTAGTTTGTTACGTCAAAACTTTGATTGTGAAATACTCGACGTCATAACCGACATGTTATGACGTCACTAATACAGGTTTTGTCATGGCAGCACTCATACATTTGTTGTATTTTGAATTCACATTTGTGTATATTCCAATGAAGAGGAAATTGTTCAATCATTTTTGTGTTGTTCAATTGCTAAAGGAACCCACTCCCTATTGAAAATATTGTGTTTTCCCATTCCAAGCCTGAAAAATTCCAGTTATCAGCAAGGGCTTAAAATGGAAATTCATTATTGATTATTAAAAGGTTTGCGTCATTGTAATAGAAAAATGAGCGATGGTTGGTCGAAAAATCTTAAGTTGCTGTCACCATTTGTTAACAGTGAAAAAAATATTATCAATATTACCTAATTTATTTTCCAAATTAAGACGCTATAGTCTTAATTGCAAGGTGGTTATTTAGGGTGCAGACATAGACTCCTATATAATAATATATCAACATGTAATAACCAATATAAGATTACTTTCACTGATAATTTCTGTCTTGAAAGGTTGAGATCATTGAATTTAGATAAACATGATTATACTTGTTCTCGTTGGATATTAATAATCTGTGTTAGTGGTATGTATAATTTTTACATTTATTATTTTGGTTTTGGATTTAATTGATTAGATAACTTCTTTTTTAAATTTGACTACCATGTATCTTATTTACTAATTTATTTGTGGCATTTTGACACATATTTAAAGTTTAAGCATTCATGTTCACAACTGTTATAATAATAGTAATCCTAGGTGAAGCTATAAACATTCGTTAGACAGTATCACTAAGATTGAATTTGATGATATGTATGTCTGTAGGAAATTACAATTAACTTAAGTAATCTTTATTTTCACTGCACATTAAAACTGCCTAGTAAAATCATGACAAAATCATTTTGCTTTTTGCCTTATAGTAGGTCAACTGTTTTGATATTTAAAATAAAAATATGATTATTTTATATGTTATGTAGTAAACTTTAAGTTATTCACATAAATTTGTTCATTTATTGTTTATGTAATATAGACAATATACAGTCGGACCTCGTTTATTCGAATTCTTCAGGTCTGAAATTTTGTTTCAAATAATCCATGGTTTTGAATACAATTTGACGTGCCTAAGAAGATACATAGGGACATGATATTTATTTCGGATTATACCAAGTATTGGGGTAGCATGTTGTCGAATAAACAAGGTCTGACTGTATTTTAAAATATTCCATATGCATGTACATGTGTTGTATGTTGATGTTACAGAAATTTTCGTATTGAATAATTAGAAGTTTGGTATTCCATATTCCCTGTTCACAGCATTTGAATGTTATACATACTGGTGTTATCATGGTTATATTGTATAATTTCAGCTCATCCAATAGAAACACGAAGCAGTATTCATCGTTTGGGGCGGCCAATCGCACTGTAAGATCGTCTTCTGCAACTCTACCTCCCAATACAAGACCAAACTGATGAAACACAACCTGTAACCTTAATGATGAGATAATATGGATGATGAGAAACAAGTTCTACGAAACCAATGATGATTTATGTCATACAATGTTCTGTTCATTGTATCCTATAAGACTTTTATACTGTGACACTGAGACAGGAATGTGACGACAAGAATACATGATTTGACGTTCCAACTTCTGTGATGATGCATTGAATAATAATCATGATACAGTGTCGACTGATGAATGAATTAAAACCGTTCATTCGTTGGTCGTTCTGATGCTTTCTGTTTTGATATAGCGTACAGTACAAGACTGCCTACCTGCCTTGCCCAGTTATCTAAAGCTAGCTTCATTATATACTGAAATATGCCTGTTTTAAATATTAACATAATTTCTAAACGACTTTATATACAACACTAATATAACAATTGTTGCACATATTAATAATCAGTGAACCAACATGACACATTGTGAACAAGTTTTTGTGTCTGACTGAATGTTGGAATAATATTGCAGTATAACATTCAAATATCAAAATATTTTCATTCATTGTGTTATGCATTGCAGTGCATAGTTTGTTCCATATGATTGTGTGTTACATTTTGTAATGGCTCATTGATTGCTGTTGATAGTTACACATAAAATACATATCTCTTTATTGTATTGAATCCGGAAAGATCATTTAGTAAACAGTGCAATAATACATTTATGCTTTATCTCAGAACCTGTTAAACATCACCTTGTAATATATGACTGAAACATCTTCCTAAATATGTGGCAGTCTCTGAGATTTTTGGCCCAAATGCACTGAGCCTTGTTTCTGAGAAAAATGCAATAAAGTTGTTTTCACATTATGACGTAATGTTTTCACATTAATTGCAACAGCTAGTTGAAACATTTCAGAATTTTTTTTATGATTCAGGGCAATGAAATGTTAATAACTCAATTTCACCCAGATATGTCATTTGAGCCAAAATTCTCAGAGAATGACACATATATGACTGAGATTGGAGCTTAGTTTGAAGTTTGTGCCAATAGTTTTTGTTTAGTTTATCAATTTTGTGTTGAATTATATTCAAAACGTTTGACTCGATGAAGTTACTGGATTGTATAAATGTTCAATTACTCAAGCCCTGCATTATGTGCGCAAATATTTTGTATTCATTCTTAACTTCCAGAATTGAATTAACTCAGTGTGATTTATCATTTTTTATGCCCCCCTTCATATCGCAGAAGAGAGGGCATATTGGTTTGCACATGTCGGTTCGTCCCTCGTATCGGTCCGTAACCTTTTCGTTTCCGATCAATAACTCAAGAACCCCTTCACCTATCATCCTCAAACTTGGTCCACACAGTCAACTTTGGTAGCTGAAGAACCCTATTGATTTTGGGGTCACGGGGTCAAAGTTCAAGGTCACAGGGGGGCATAATGTTTTACAAACATCTCTTGTTTTATTATTTATTCAGTGAATATATTTGTTCAAAACCATGATGGTTGCCATATTATACAGTTATGCTTTTGCTTGGACTTTTATTTATCAGCAATACAAATTACACTGTAAATTACGTACGTACATGTTAATTACACACATACATGCTTGATATTTATTCTATGGAGAAGGTTTTTTATCAGTACTTGACATGTATATTTATAAATGTTCAAACATTTCTGACTTAACATTTTGTCGCATTATTTCCAGAACCCCATAACTTGTTTTTCGTCTTTTTGAGAAAAACAACTGTAAAGTTTTACCCTCTTGAGATAATTGTTGCATACAGGTTTATGGAATTGCATTTTATTTAAGTTATGTGCAGTCCATGACAATATAGGTTGTACGGATAGAAAGAGTTTGAAAAGACCGTTTCTTCTGTACCACATACTCAAAACCCGCTAAAAATCGAGTTAAGGGGATCTGGAAATAAGGTGACGATTTGTTGAGTTATGTCTTCAGACTGTGATGTTGTTAGTTTTCGGTTTGTATAAGTTGATTATTACTGACTATCATACGGCTTTATTCCAAGGTATATAGGTGTTGCATTTTGTACACAGATGTTCCCCATTCTTCCATCTCCACAAGAGTTTATTCTGAAATCTTCAGATGATTACACTGGATAATGTGGCATTAAACGATATTCAACTCCAATGTTTTCAGTCATTCCTACCTCTCAAACTTTAGGGTTGTTAGTATGCTTTTATTTTTTTCCAAGTCAATGATGGAATTTTTTATATACCCTGTAATCTAAATTTCAAAATTGTGAACAGTATACTTATTCAATTTCAAATATTGTTCCAAAAATTGCAGTTTTTCCCTAAACGGTTAAACAACACAGCATTTTATGATATTCAAATTTTTGAATAGTGTTGTTAAATATATATCTTGAATCTAAATCTGACAGGTATTGCTATCTATCTGTATCAAATGACTGTTCAATTAAGGCTATTATATCGGGGATGAGAATTTTTCTGCTTTTTTGACACCGGCTAGCATCATATTTGAGATTGATTTTAATCCGATGAGAATATTCGGGGAAGGGGGGTACCCATTTGATGACTATATTTCCATGACACACCAGGAAAGTCAGCAGAGATATTTACTAACCCAAATGTTTTGTAGTGCTATTTTTAGACGGCGTATTGCGTCGTAAGTATATAGACCCCTCACCTTTTTGCTTTTTTCTTTCTTTGCAATTCTCATCCCTGTTATATCCATTCAAATGTTATTTTGTTTGTAAAAGTATCTCATACATTCCAGTACATCATTTGAACATATTTTATTTCAATTTAGACCAAGATGTTGTATACCAGTAATTCTCTTTCATGTTTATGTTGCTTTTCTAGATCTCACAATTCGGAAAAATTTAGTAGCAATTTTTGTATGCAATTTACTTTTATCTGTTGAAGAATATTCAAATCAGCAGTTTAAACAAAATAACTATCAAACATGCAGTTATGATGTTATTTCGTTATTTTTATTTGCATAATTTGATCTAAACCATAAATTTGAGTGTCGCGTTTTCATTCGCTAGTCAGATAGGCGCGATAGTAGAGAGGTAGTGTGCCAGAATTTGTATCCCAAGGTTGTGAATTTATATCCTGCCTTGCGTGATGTTCAAATGGGAACTTCACAATCCATTAATTAGGCGTGTGTACTGCTTAGTTATCCGGGAAGCACTCATTGCGAGTGATTAATATTGGTGTTTCTCAGTTGAGTTTAAACTCAATATTTGGTTTTCTTCGCTGGCGATGCATTTAATCAGAATTTTTGAAGTCTGGTAGAAATACAAAATTCTAACTCTTTCTAAACCTCACTATCTCATTATTGTAACATATTTTGTATGATGTACAAATTCAGTTAAAAAATATTACCAAATACTTTGATGCATCAATTTCTTTAAATTCAGTCAGAAATATTTGTGTGTCATACTTTGATGTCACAATATCTTTATAGACATCCTCTGTTAAATCCATATCTTTTCATCGTTATTCTGTCATTTTGTTATTTTAATACGGTAGTGACTTGTTTGTGTTTGGTATACAGTGCATAATTCAATGTCTCAAGTTTATATAATCATTATTTTATAGAGTGAGTTATGTATAGCTTGTGTATTGGCCAAGGTATTTGTCTGTTCTATATCAGTAGTAACTTCTAATAATTTGCTATGCAGTGCTAGTGGCCACGCCTGTAAACTGGTTTCTGTGTCTTGGATAATCCAATTATTCTTAGAACCTACTCGGTGATAAACTGTTTATCAAACAGAACATCTGTACATGAATTATAGTATAGATATACAGTCAGACCTTGTTTATTCGACAATCTTCTATCCGAGTACTTAGTATCAACTGAAATAAATATCAGGTCCTGATGTATCTTCTTGAATTGAAATGGGCTATTCCAAACTATGATTATTATAAATTTCGGACGCGATGAATTCGAATCAACAAGGTCGGACTGTATTTGTTTTCATTTCGTAACATATCTCAGGTAATGTCAATTTTAATCAAGAAAATTTTGTGTTTGAAAGTGAACGAAAGACATAAATTATATAACTTAGTGATCTGATTGATAAAATACTCACAATTAGTGCATGTTGCGCAGCTTTTCTATCTATTTAAGTGTATTTATACTGTCTTTTGTTTAACTAGATCACACAAATGATTGAAACCAGTTGATAGGTGGTGTTTATATAACTTATGTGTTCAACTATGTTATATATGTTATGTTTCTTGTTATAATCTAGTGCTTTTGTTATGAAAATGTTTTTTTGTTATAAATTGTTCAATCTCAAATATGATAGTAGAAGCGTTACATTATCAATAATTTACTCCGAACATTTTGTCAACTTACGTTTTTTTACGTACATTTACTACTAGGTATAGTGCCATTTTATTAACCCCGAACGTATGGATATATTACCTGGACCATTTCATTTAAAAAAAGGTGTGTTGAAATGTTCGTGTTTGTCCGTAAGCTTGGCAGAGAAAATCCGCGGTTGTGTTTTGATAGAAAAGTAAAACAAACAACGTTTATAACGTTACGCATGAGAGCATTTCCTTACCTATATTGGCATGGATCGGTCCTGAAAGTTCATGCACCAGTTCGCGGTCAATCTAACAGCACTATACTATGACTTACAATTTTCTTCATTTATTATGGTGAGTGAAATATTGTGTTAGTAAATTGTCCTGTTAAGTATGTCTTCCCAAATGCTAGAGGTATTGCCTGGTCGGCCTGCTGGTTATAAAATCATGACTGCTCAATTTTTTTTACACCACAGATATTTTGTTTTACTTGGCACACATGGCATACAATGACTGATGTGCTTAGGGTTCAACTTTATAACCTTACTGTTCATGGTGAGATCACGTTTGTCTATGGTGAGATTACATTTTCCACGGTGAGATCTTGTTTGTCCATGGTGAGATCAGGTTTTCCATGGTGAGATATGTAGGTCAAGGAGACTTGAGACTGGGAATGGTGTCGGATCACAATGTCTTGAGAACACTTTGGGCATATGGCCATCAAAATTAATTTAGTGGTTTCTTCCATAAATAATTGATTGCATGTTTTGGAAAGATGATTAAGAATTGATTAGTCGCTTGATTTCTCTACACCCTTATTTTTTAACGGGTTTTTACGAGGGCATGTGTTTAACAACTTCTGTTGTTCAAACTACCTTACTGTTATGGAGACGTTGATCTGCACAATATGTCCTACATTATGTTTTTTCCATCTTTATAATGTTGAGTTGGTCCGTTTTTGTCTAGCCCAAGAAAATGTTTTTTGAGATTTTACTCAAGACAGATATAGAAAGGGGGGGGGGGGGAGAGATATTGGTGTAGCGAAATATGTTCTACATAGTATAGTTATTGTTTCTAATACTTTCATGCTTCAAACAAATGCCAGTTTACTATGCTTGCGCTAGAGAAGTGTTTTGTAATTTTGATGTAGAAAACGGAACTTTAATCAACACTAAGTTGGTTTCATTTTGTTGATACATTCCAAGGCAGTTAATGCATTATCAGTATCTAATGTCACCAGAATGCATAGATGTTAAAAGTGTGAATGTTTACACCAAAGTTGTGAGGGAAGCCAGTATGTTTGTGAAATGGGCATTGTCTCTTATATAATTGTGTACCAAATTTCTGCTATAATTGAGCGTTATGTACCTGGGATCTTGTAAAAATCTGGCCAAAGTCTATTCACCGGGATTCAGAATCGTTCGGTATGTCAAATTCCCACCTGTCGGGAAATCATCTGTTAAAAGTCCGGTATTTCCCTGCCGCTCCTTCCTCGGCCCGTGGGCAAAACATTGATAAGTGCATTAGTAAAGGTAAACATTTCTAGTTCTTCAGACATGTTTTCTAAGATGAGGCCATAGTTAGAGGTTATCGAGTTTCAATCTACGCAGTTATGTATGTATATATTCTACCAGTGTTTTATCACCATGGCTTTGTATTTGATGCTGTTAACTCTTTCTTTGATATAAACTTACAGAAGTATAATGATCACATAATGTATTTGTTCTGCTATCATGATATGAACTAAGATATAATTCACAGCATACATGTATATGTCATTACGTATGTATAGTTTTATGACTACCAGAGTGTCTCATGTTATTTTTTGTTATATATGTGTATATATATATCAGTTCTAGCTATCTTTATATATTAACATTATTGAATAAATATTTGTGTATAATTATTTGGATGAATTTGATATTTTTATAATGTACATACCAATATGACTGGTTAGTATGGTGATATGTATATTTCTGTTAGCAACCATCTTTTCAGCAAAAATATTACACTACAGCTTCTCTAATCTCCTCCAAAACCAGTTCATATGATCTATAATCCCACTGAAGTAAAGCTGAGAAAACAAGGAGTTAACTGATCGGTCACATAGCAAAGTCTTAGCAGTGCTGTTTTACTTTCTTATACAAATAGTGTCGCCAACAATCTGTCTAAGAATCACACTCTACCTAACGCAGACACAATGTGTGCCGATCAGATTATTAACAAGAATAATGGTAATCTGAATATTGATGCTATCTCATAAAATGACGTGTAAACCATTAAACATCATATCCTACATACGACCTTCTGAAAATTACATAGAACAGGTATACTTGTTTACTGTTTCAAAGCTGTGTGTGGATTATTTTTGTCATTTTATTGTTATCTGTTCTTGATTTGCTAATATATGTGTTCATAAAATTGAAGTCTACCAGAAACAAGGCTGTGATATATTGATATACAGTCCGATGTAAATAGAGGATCTTAGATGAGTGGTCATTTTTTTAATGAATTTATTCAACAAGTGATAAAAAATTCTATTGTTGACAAAACAACAGAAGCAGTTGATTTTCGTCAAAACCTTACTTTAACCTACTCTATGCAAGCATTGTATGATGTGCGTAATTCAGTCTTTGGAAAACAAAAGCTGACGCAACAAAAAGTAGTTCTGACAATTTTATTCTTACATTTCAACCACAAGATATGAGTTCAAATAATTATATCACATATCATATTCAAATTAATAAAACAATAAATTTCAATGAAAAAAAATGTCATACTTTGTACAAAATAAATATTTAACAATGTCAACATCATTTGAGCGCCTCTATGCCACGCTTGTTTAATGACATCATGCACATAGGTTATTATTTTGCTAGTGAATTATCGAAATTAATACATGGGTGTTATTACCACTCTGCATATGCTATGTTATATAAATGGTTGCCTTATAAATGACAATGTTGTTTGAATTAAAGTGACTGCTATTTGAATGGACTATCCTCCATTCTTTATCATTAGGCTACCAAGTCTAAGATTCAGCTTCAAACACTGGTTGTCACATCTGTTGGAACAAACTAAACATATTTTGTCTGAGAACTAAAACTGAAATGTAATACAAAAGTTTGAGACGATTATTAAGGGTTCCTCACTAAATAAACTTGACTAGAACTTTTTATGTTCAGATCATAAAGAATAGAAGTATGCAATCACTTTAACCACCTAAAGAAATCTGAAAAAATATTGTTTTCTAATAACTAGCAGGTTTGTCACTACCCTATGTTAGTGTGTGTGACTTGACTGTACAGTAATAATTTCTCTGAGGCATATTATTTTACCCTGTTTTGATATACATGTAAGTAATACTCACATTCGAAGGAGTGACAACTTCAATTAGGACAATTTACATGTTGCTGCTTTAACTGTTAGATTAAGAAGTATACAAATCACATAATACTGCTGAAGACTGTATTAAGTTTCTATATTGTGTTAACATGCCTTTGTGAGATAAAATCTTACAAGGTCCACCTTCTCTTACCCCCCCCCCCTGTCTCCTCTATGTATGTGTGTGCTTGGTCCATAGTTCAGTCTGTATCAAGGTGCTTTACTAAACACTTCTTGTCTGTAGTATGTTATGTATTACGGGGAATTATCTTGACATTTGCACCAACTTATGTATGCACATACTTTCATATTTGTTAGAGAAAAAAAATGATACTATATATGTCTGTTTTGGGCATAGGGCACTAGCAATGGGATTAAGGACATCTGTAATGAGTATAGCATTTATAATGAGGTAAAGGACATTTGTGTAGGTGTAGGGCATTGTAATGAGGTATAAAGCAATTGTAATGAGATGTTAAGTGATGTAAAGAAGTATAGGGCATTGTAATGAGATACAGAACACCTGTAATGAGGTATAGTGCATTTTAATGAGGTATGAAGCAATTGTAATGAGGGATAGGGCATTCTAATGAGATATTGAGTGTAGTAATAAAGTTTATAGCGTTTGTTATGAGGTATGGAGTTTTTTCACGCACCATACCTGAAGCTTGCAGTGAACTGTGGTGATTGTTCTTGATTGATTTTTCATCCAATTATGTTTACTCTGAAATGGCATCTACTGTTAAATATACATTATAATTTGTTAATCTTCCTTGTACCTCACATGAAAGACTTAGATTACTGTGTACAGTCAGATGTTCACAGCTTCAGTAGTTCAATTTTGACTTAAAACATAGAACAGTTATCTTATTTCAGTAATTTATTTCACACGAACATGTTCACCACTTCATATCAATTCAAATGGACACATGAGTATTTGTGTATATTACTTACAGCAAATCTAAGCATCAGTCATTTTAATGTGACTGAATATTTACCTTTGTTTACAATCGGAAATAAACAGTAACTCTTACCCAGTGTTCATGAAAGATCAACTTATCTCAATCAAATGGATCCTGAAAGTTCTAGTAGAATACTTCATACAGAACTCTTCATAAGCGAACACAAAAACACTTGATTATCTTCTAATTAACTTTATTTCCATAGTACAATCATGACAACACTTCCCACAGTAAAGAGTATATATTATATCTATGATACCAATACACAAATACAAACACTGTTTTACTTAGCTTGAAACAATATGGTCTCTCTCCCATGCTTGACAAATATTTGGCCATATTTGTATAATTATGTTGTACCAGCTGCAGGGATTCCACTAGGTGCTGAATCTCGAGGGTCGTTTTGATAATTTTTTACAGGATTTTACCATTTTACAGTTTAACTACCTATAATTCAGAGAAAAATTACCCTTCAGCTAGAATCCTTGGGGTCAATATGTGGCTTTTTGGAAATTCCAGAGGTCAAAGGGTCAACTCCAAGGCTGAACTGATAAGAGAAGCATATTCCATTATCATTTCATTCTACCTCAGCATTATTTGAGGAACTTGTCCCTTGTGCTTGATGTTGCAAGTTAAAACTGGTTGGTAACTCAGGAACTCCAGTTTGGTCAATCAAATACAGTAAAACCTCTATGATAAGACCATCCTCAGAACCCTTGAAAAATGGTCTTTATATTGAGGTGGTCTTAATATTGAGGTTTAATGGACTTGAACATTTTGCTCTTAATATTGAGGTGGTCTTGAAGTGAGGTGAGGTTTTACTGTACAGTATATCATTGAATTGTTGGTCCAAAAATAATGTTCAAGCTATTATTAATAATCACAATAATAAATTGCAATAATTATTGTCGTTCTAAAACAATGGTAAACACATAATGCTAGCTGAAAGACTTATGAAAATTGCAGATAAAGATATTTATGTAACCCAAGTGAAAAAGTGATAAGTCTTGATGTTCAAATGTTAGTTACTTATACTGATATTTTCTGTATTTAAGGAATTATGATAGCGAGGCATTAAACAGTTGATAGAATGCCATGTGAATTCATCAAGACTTCCATATATGCTTAAAAATGTTTTGATAGTTTTATATGTCTATGTTCGATTTCACAGTAGGATTGAGTTTATCGGACATTACTGAAACCATGACTGTTCTAATCTAGGTCCAGTAATGGTGTGGTTGGTGGTCATACAATTAGGTAGAATATTGAAGGTAGCATAGAGCATTTTCTGTATATGTGTATTGTTTTGTTTTGTATAAACTGTAATCATATACATGTAGATGTATAAACATTTAATTTGTAATTCCAGCCTATATTACTAGGCCATCTTAAACTTGCATGTATATTTGCCCTAATACATATTACCAAATAAATTTATTGCAAATTGTGACACCAACCATTGTTTTGTTTGTTCTGTAAGTTTTGATTTGTCTGAATGGTACATGTATGTGGTGTATGTTGTGGTCTGTAAAACTAACCACTGCTTGTGAACACAATATACTGTCATATATTCTCAATGGTAATGAATGTAAGGCCAAGATCTGATAGCACAATAACATATACAGAACATTGGTTGGATCATTCTGTTTCAAAATTAAGGCAAGCATAATTATCCTGATCATCAAGTGTGAAAGGCAGGATTATTTTGTTTGCTTTATGGGACATTAGGTCATTCAATTTTCAAATTTTGTCTGAAAAATGGTAGTTTTTTCCTAAAAATAGGGTATTAGCGTTTATTAGAGCATAGGCGTTAAATATAATTATTATGGTAAGTAAGTCTGTTCCGTTGAACTGTATCCTACATTAGGCAAAAACAGTGGTTTTACCACGGCATGTTATAGTGTAATGTAATTTTATTGAGATAAACATAGAGTAAACAATGAAAAATTATGGAAAAACAGATCTTCCGCAGCACAACTAGTTCCACTTTCCTCTTTGAATGAACCTGAATTTCGAAGAATATCAAATATTGTAGACACATGTAAATAGGAAAATAAATAAATACTAGAAGTAGATAATGATAATTATAACAGGTAATGCCACAGACAAGAAGGTTCTATCGCTGAAATTATTTTTCTGTCCAATTTCTGCTTATTTTGTAGCAATTTTTAAAGATGGCTCATCTGAACATAATATGTTTGAATTGGCTAAAACATCTCTAATAAAAACCATTGCAATGTATAACTGATTGAAAATATCTTTTTTTACCATATTACTAACAGACAAAACTTGTTGTTTTTTTAAATTTTATGATGTACAAACATCTTTCTTCAACAAATACAGATCAGTACATTATGAGTTCATTCTTTGTAACTGTATGTTTATTGATGTTTTAACTATAGGAAATATATTTTTCACGTTTGTTTAGGTAAACAAATGAACAAAAAATGAGCATAATATTACTTTAATCAAATGAGTATCTGACTACTTCTACCCATAAAGATCTTCCAACCAACTGTCAATGACACGAATAATTACAATCTCATAGTGATGGAAACGACACTCATACCATCAATCGCCGATTCAGAAAATGGAATTGCACCTTGTACTAGTCCACCAACGACAAGTAACCCACGTAATACAAACAACATAGTTCCAATGATTGATTATGTAGCAAGACAGCCAGTGTAAAATATGATTATGAGTACTTTCTTCTGTCAAAAATAGAATAGGAAACCAGAACAGCCATCATCATTCGCCTCATCAAATAAATATTCACACCTCAACAATGAAGAAATCGACACTGAGGAAGAAGACAATACGTCAGGCGCAAGACAAGAAACTTTCCAATACCGGTGATTCAACAGTAACGGATACCGGGTTTTCCGATACCGGAGGATACGGCATTTGTTGATCGATAACGGCATTTAGTACATCCCTTCATTTCCGGCTGTACGTCAACAGCTTGAATCGATATTGCGTTCACAGATTTTTTGTAATATTGTAAGTATTTCACGCATTTCCTGCTTATTTTTACCACGTCCTTTTAACTATTTCTTCGTTTCTTAATCATTTGATTGGTTAACATGGTAAACTAAGGTATAAGGAATGGCAATTAGAGGTATTGATTATTTTGTTCTGTTTTTGACATCACATGTCTGTGTTCTAACTTCTACTTGCAAGTAAAGGGTAATTGATTTATGAGTAATGTTGTTTGCTGTTGTGCAGTCATCACTAATTCCAAACTGAACCTTGAATTATGGTGGTCTCGCTCTGTATTTGCATGCGTATGGCCAAGTGTACTAATATTGTACTTTGGTTTATTTACGTCTCACCAAACTATCATTTATGATTAGAATGGATAATGGAATATTTCATTTCGCCTTACGTCCTGGCATGTGAATATATATATTAAAATGGAATACAATTTATTACCATTTGCTTTCATTTCATATTTTATACATCAATAAGCGTTATTCCCTTTTCCTACAGGCAAGTATTACTCCTTAATGTCATAAAATTAAATAGATTCTATTCTACATTAATGGTTAACTTGTAAGAAGACATGGGGAGTTCCTTTGTCCATATTGCTGTTAATTGACCCTTCCTCATTCGCACTGTAGCCACGCCCACCTTAGCAACTGGTGCTCGTTGTAACTACGTTAGACAAGCGCTTTACAAAATGGCGACCGACAATAAAGAAACGTAATGTAATTTTGGGGTGTCTTCCGAGCGATTTTGCGTTGAATCATCTTCGTGATCAAACTTTGACTCTGCATTTTACGCCTGCCTGGTTTCCTGATAAGAAATTAGTACTCAAAACCGTCTGTGTCAGACCAAAAATGATGTTAGGAAAATCAACATCATAGCTAAGCGTCTTATTCGAATGGACATATTTTATACTACAGCCACAAAAAATGCACAAAATTGACATCTTTTGGATAATATAAGGATATTTTGTAATGTCTATTATAATCTGACATCAAAAATATTTGTTAAAAGTCCATGTGGAAAATATTTTGCATTGAAATTGAAAAAAATAGTATGTTTAATAAATACAGTGGACAGACATTACTATATTAGGATTATTTCTCAAATCATCAATAAATCATTCAACACATATTTCTAAAATTTCCAGAAATTATGCCTTAAAATAACAAGGCAAAGTTTGGCTCGGACAAATTATATAATATTACGCAATAAACAATATTGTCCCCTGTGTGCACTATCTAGATATATCAATCTTGTCCAGACCCCTAATTAGCATTTCTCTTTGTCTGTCCCAGTTGGAATCCAATATACATCCAATTAGTGTTTCCTGTCACCATCTGACACATTATATACAGTACAGTTGAGAACAGAAGTGTCAAATATTTTTATAGACTTAAACTGAAAGACCATTGATCAGGTCGAGATCTGTGTTGAATGCTCTAAAATGTGTTTATTATTTAAGAACTTAATTCAACATAGGTGTAATGTTTAGGGTTTAAACATGATTTATTACTAATTTCTGTCCTATCATAAACTCTAAACACTATAGTAAATGAAATAATGAAGAAATCAGAACTTTTCTAACTCTTATAAATTACGTTTGAAAGAAATAGTCCTACTCAACAGTGAGTAACCAATACCAGTAAATCACCGGTATTTTCATTTTTTCACTAGTATAAAACAAAACTAAAAATAATTTTTCTGCATATGTTTATGGCTATACTATTTTTTAATGTCAACAATTATTGATTTTATAATTGATTCTGAGCATTTTAGTTTTACTAATTAGGCCTTTATAACTAATTTATAAAGTAATGTCCACACTAAGCATATGAAATATCCAAATAGGCCTACTTACCTCAATGCTGGTAAAAGTCAAATATTGTTGTTTATCAAAATAATATAATAATGTTCATTCAACCTGCAGATATATTGATCATATCAGACATTTATATAAATTGCAACTTATTAAAACCAGTAGATGAGATGGATAGTGTTGCGAAATAAACCTTCACCGCTTTCTAATTATTGATTCGAATGACATAATTAAGCAAGAATTTAGCTATTCAGTGTAAAATTGTTTAACAGTATGTTGTTGCTTGCATATGTATGTAAAACAAACATATTTTAAGTTGTAATAGTGTGTTTCTTCATCTTCTAGGGCTATACTTTTTAATTAATTTCTAATGTCTGCACCCTCCCAGTAAAGCCGATATAAATAAATATTTCATTTTTTCTAGTTTCTCCGGATATCTGCTGTCCGAATGATAAAACCCGTAGCTGCATCTTTTCACCATTGTCACATATTAACATAATATAATCACAATGCTATCAGGAATCTATTAAACCTTATTTTTTATCCCACGGTAATCTCTTCCTGTTTGTCTAAGGTTTGTCTAAGGTAAGCGAGCTGCTGGGGGTGTGTCGAAATCCCGTTATCTGATTGGCCAATCGGCCTGTCAATCAAATATCTGAGGAAGGGTCAATTATACCGTTAAATACATAGACAATAAACTTGTTAGTGTTTTAAAGGCTCAATAGTTGCATTTTTTCGAATGTTTGATCAATATCACAGTTTGGTGAGACTTGTATTCATGTTTTCAATTTGACTGCCTCCAGCCCACAGAATAAGGAAAAACACCATTCACGTTTATTAGTTACAACAGATATGACTTTGAATTATTATGAAGACCACTAGAGATGATATATGCAAATCATAAATGATGTAGATAAGGGGTATTTAGTCTTTTTTATAAAATCACATGCGCGTTTCCGTGATGTCAACATGCATTCAAAAGGAAATATTTATAATTGGCCCACAGGTTTAGGTAAATAAAGCATAGATGCTTGCCGTTTCATTTTTTGTATCTATCACCGGTTATTTTGTATTTTACATTTATTGTCAAGCTTAAAGTAAAAGAGCAAAAGCAATGACATATTTATAGGAGTAGCGTATAGCCCTATGGGACAGTTTTTGTGTGTCACAGAGAAATTAGGACACATGTGGTTTGTTTGCCTTGAGTTGTGGTTTACAGAAATCACAAGTATTGATTGCTATTGCCAACTACCTGCTGTGATTTCAAAGACAAATTTATGTTAAATGTTAATATTTCATTAGTCATTTTTTCTTCTTTTGTTGACCCCGAAACAGTTATAAATGGCTATGAGCGTCATGTAATATTATATTTTTTGTTCATTTGGCTTTTCCACATTGCCAATGATGTCAGTGTCCCACTGAAGAACATGTTTGTACATGTTTTGGGTCATTACTGTATCTGAAACATCATACACCGGATTTTTAATAGATCCCGAAAGTGGCGAATAAGCATCTCCCACTGTAGGGATTTAGACAAAGTGCTTGGCTGTAGCGTGGGGAATTAGATCCAGAAAAAGGCAACTTGTTTAATTCCCCTGGATCAACCTGTCGCCCTCTCCCTGGGGCAAAATTTTGACTAGTGCGTTTCTGTAGCCAAAGGGTTTGACAGACAGCAAAGTAAGGCTTTATGAATTTATCTTTATTTTCAGGTAGGTGCAATGTACACATGATAATGTACTCTTGATGAATAAAATACCAAGATGAGTGCCGGACCTATTGTCGTTGAGATTGTGTTGACCTGCTTCTTGGCTGCATTTCTTCTACATCGCTATGGTGATTTACGTAAACAACATATCCTGGTCACATTGTTTACTTTCATTGCTTGGTATTTCTCCTTCATGATCATCTTTATCCTTCCATTAGATGTGTCCAATGTAAGTATATTACCAGTATATCCTCATTAAAACATTGTTGTTATATTGGTTTTCTCAACAATTTATTCAGTGTTTAGTAGACAAACCATGTTAACACTTTAGGGACTGCACTTTTCATCTTATCTGCATGAAACCAAAATTGAATAATTGTTTTTGGGAATCGTTGCTTAGCAACTGCAGATCTTTACAAAATTTATTATAAATAAGCTATCAGTCAGGTATGAAACTTGTAGATGTTGGGTTGAAACTAGTGCATAGTATCAAGCCATAGAAAAACTTTCTGCTCTCGAGAGGCCTCAATTTCTAACTGATCTATATATTGCCCGGATATTTGTTTTTATGAAATCTTAATCAACATTGGTTACATGGAATGTTCGTCTTTATGAAATTAGGCCCAGGGTAAAAAACAAGGATATTATGTCAAGGTCATTATGTCAAGGTCATTATGTCATTATTTTTTTCTTCTGAAATCTACATTAAACCTGATAAGAATGTTGTATTCAAGAATGAAATATGTATGCTAAATTACAAAATGTTCACATACTCATGTCGGTGATACAGGGCAACATGACTCTCTTATTGGGGTTGAAGATAAAAATAACATCATAAAAGTGAAACTTATATATATAAATAGACAAATGGTTAAGCCCCAAATAGGCAGAGGAATACAGTATGAATAATGTTAATCATTTTATTTCAGACTTTCTACAATCAATGTGTTGAAGAGAACACTCAACATTTGCCTGTGACCACAACTATAGCACCTGCCGCTAACGTCACAAGTAGCAAGAATGTCACCACTACTAAGTCCCTACTCAGTCACTTATCTCCGCAGTCCGCCAGTGATTGTCCAATGCCGCTTAGTCATGTTCCAGACAGTGTGTTACCTACATTGTGGAAAATAGTTTACTGGACTTCACAATTCCTTACTTGGTTTGTATATATTTATCATCTTTTGGCATCTTGTTATTTACAGGGCCACCTTTTTTCCAAGCTGTCACAAAAATTGATGACGTATTATGCAATACTTCGACTGGACAAATTTTTTGTCAATTTTGTTTGTGTAGCTGTGTCAGTAGACGGCACTTTTTTATCAACTTACATAACCAGTCTTCGTTTCTGGTTCAACATCATTCGGTATTTTGTTGGTGCAAAACCCGGGAAAAGAAAGCCAGAACATAAACGTGAAGACCCATTAAATTTTATTCGGGCAAGTGAAAGTGAAAACGGGCAAGGAAAAATTGCAACCTGTCTGCTTAAATATACAAGTCCTTCACAAAAATTGTTGTGAAGACGGAGTCATACACTGTACAGGCATACATGTTTAATGTGAGCCCTTCTTCTGCTTTTTGTAGGCTTTTACTACCCATGATGCAATCTTATTCTCAAGCTGGCGACTTCACTATTGCTGGGAAGTTAAAGTCGGCATTTATCGAGAATGCACTGTACTATGGGACATACCTTTTGATATTTGGAATCTGTCTCATCTATGTTGCTGCCAGACCAGATCTCAATATCGATGCGTAAGTTCAATACTTTTTGTTTCGCAATTTCTCTCTGTTCAAAAATTGAATAATCTATTTCCCATCAAATAGTAATAGTGGTTGATTTTAACGGTGTGAGAATATCTTGACGTGGAAATGAGATTAACTATCAGTATTTTCAGAAATCCATGTTTTTGAATCATTGTAATCACTCAGTGTCCATCGTCGTCATCAGGTTGCTGTTAACATTTGGCTTTTTAACAGACAAGAGGTCACAATTTTGATCCAATGTTAATCAAACATGGTCAGAATGTTTGCCTCAATAAAGATAGGTTTTTAAATTAGATGATAGTTAGACATCAAGCACTAAGTGCTTTGTCTGAAGTATTTTGGAGGGGGTGCTTAAGTTACTGGGTAATATTCTGGCTCCCAGATCTTATTGACACCCCTTTACATGACTTCATTATTATTAGTGATATTTGGGTCACGGGTCAAGGTCACAGGGGGCATAATGTTTTACAAACATCTCTTGTTCAGGAATTTTGTATTTTATATAAAAGTTATGTAAATATACCAGTATGTAAAATGTAACAAAAGAAAATCATTTCTTTGTATGTATTCATTGTTTTTATCAGTGAGAAGTTAAAGGTTATTGGAGTTACTGCAAGTAACACATGGGGATTGTTTCTCCTGGTACTTCTGCTGGGTTATGGACTTGTGGAGATACCAAGATATGTATGGAACAATGCTAAACATTCCTATATGCTGTCACGTACATTTTTCAAAATTGCCAAGCAGAGCACTGAAAAAACTGAAGCTGAAGAGAACTTGGAGGATATTTTAGAGGTTTGTAGCCTTTTGTCTGGGATGAAATAATACCTTTTTAACATTCTACCTTGTCTAATCTTCAGTGAACAGAAATTTGAGGGCCCTATTTTATTTTTTCAATGTATCTTTATTATCAATACTATTTCTTCATAATTGAACTGATTAAGAACTGTGAACTGATGTAGAACTGTAGGCTTGGCTAGAACTGTGAACTGATTAAGAGCTTTGAATGGATTTAAAAGCTAAAATGGGTAAAATCTGTAGACGATGAAGAATTGGGAACCCAGAGGGAGCTATGAACTGAGAGAGAACTGTAGACTGGTGAAAAGCTGTAATCAGGTTGAGAACATTGAACTGATGTAGAATTGTGAACTGATGGCAAAAATAGCTGTGACAAGATATTGTTCATTTCTTAATGGCAAGATCAGCATTTCATAATGTTAAAACTCTTATGATGTAGGGGTTCCATTTGACCCAAGAGTTGACCCTTTTACCACTTGAATTTCCAAAAAGTCACAATTTGACCCTCGGGATTCTGGCTGAAGGGTCAATTGTTCTCTAAATTATAGGTAATTTGGCTATAAAATGGTAAAATCCAGTAAAATCATTATCAAAATGACCCTTGAGATTCAGCACCTAGTGGAGCCCCTGTGATGTTCTATACTCAAGATAATTGCTCACAAGTGCGATAATTGCTTATATGATAAACTGACATGTTGTGTCATAGATAGTGGTTTCTGTCTGGTGACAATGGAAAGCATTATTTCATATGATACTGTATATATTTTCAGGAAGTAAAACAAGCGTCAGAGAAGATCCGTTACAACCATTCTCTTCGCAAGCATGTGGAGACGATTCTGGAAAGGGTAAAACTAGATTTACATGTTGCTATTAAGCAACATTATAATTATAACTGAGAGATATATCTGGGATGGTGTCAGTTACAGAAAAGGCGCACAAATGAAATTATGTGTCACAGTCTATTTCATGCTTAATATATATATCCTCACACAATTGGCTTGCAGACAGCACAACTGTATAAATTTCAGGGGGGAAATTAAATTACAATCTAGCTAAATGTACCAGGCACAGACCAGGTTTGGGAAAGCCTTTAATTCAATAATCCTTGACGTGTGATTCATGTTTGGAAGTTGTCAATTGAATTTATAGCAGCCAGTGATTTAGTGGTAATAAAAACATTTGAGCACTTCTTAAGTAAAATGATTAAAATTGAAGTATTACAATAATGTCAAATGAACAGAATAATGCATCACGAGGAGTGATTTAACCTTAATGCCTGGACATCTTATATCATTTGTTCTGATCACAGGATGATCATGGTGAGCTATTATGATTGGTCTGTGTCTCTTTTCCATCCATCATTGACAATTGGCTTGTTAACACTCTCGAGGTCTGTTTCAAGGTGTCTTAGGTATACAGAGGAATGATACTGGTTATATTATTGCCCTCTCTTGTTATGCATATTATATATGATTACTATATTACAGTGTCCAGAGTCGGTGAAATCTAGTGTGAGTAGAACTGAAGATTACGAGGATTACAATAAAAGTATTGAGACGCCATCTGAGAAAGCACTTGTCAAGTTACATCGAAATGTCATTTATGCTGTCCAGACAAATAAACGGTATCAGACACAATGGAATATGATGATGGAGAGAGCCTTTGAACTCGAGGATAGAATTCTTAATGATATGAGTATTGATAAAAGATACAAGCACAGCTTTCCTGTAGCGAGAAATAATGTGATAAAACGTTTTTATAATCCATCTATAGGTAAAGACAGTAAGATTACTTTATTAGAAATGCTTGATAGGAACTTTATTTATTTATATTTATTAACTTTTTGCTATTTTTTAATATTATTCAAATATTGTGGTAACTTTTAAGATGTATCATATTTATATATGCCACCGCCATTGGAAGAATGGTGAAGGGGCATCAAGTATTACCCCTATCCGTCGTCCGTGTGAAAAATTGGTTTCCAATCAATAACTCTTGAAAAGATGGATGGATTCAATATATAGTGGGCACAAATAGGATAATAAAATGTTATGGTCTATATATTGTCTGTGAGTACTGAAATGTATCATGTATTTGAAATATTTACATTTAAGCTTCCAATACATATAGTAACCAGGGGTGTGAAATTTCAATTCCTGACAATGTCTTTTTGGTGCCCAGACAAGTGTATTATTTCATTTAACTTGTCCAATGATAAGTAGAACTTTAGCACAATCTAAACTGTTTCAATAATGAAACAATTATATAAAGAGTGCATGTTGATAATAAATGTTCATGCAATATTAAGTTATCCATGGGCAAATATGTATCTAAATGTGAATATTGTGGTATAGTTTACATTTGACGCATTTTGATCTGATTGGTATAACTATCTGCTTTTCATACATATTTTTGCTGTCTTAACCAATTATAATACAGCTATTTATTTTGAGTGTTGGATGAGGATAACCAAGATTTTCAAGTTAACATGTCTGTGGACAGGTTGAACATTTTGATAATCTAATCAATCTGTCAGTATGTGCTGTATTATTCTATAATTATATTATCATATTTCAGAATGGTATTGGAAATGTTTATGTGAACCCTGGGTTTGTCGTGTTCTTGCTATCATATTGACGGTTTTGTCCTTCATGGTTGTATGGTCCGAGTGTTTGTTCTTCATACAAGATCCTGTACTATCTATATTTGCTGTATTTATCAATCTGGCCAAAGAGAACTATGACTATGTGTACATTGAGGTGAGTGGTTCCTTAATATTTAGTTTTTATGTCCCTGCCATTTGTGTGAAAAATTGGTTTCCAATCAAGAACTCTTGAAAGGATGAATGGATTCAATTCAAATTGGACATAAAAGCGTAGGATAGTAAATTACAGATCAAGTTTGAAATCATTCTCAATCCACCCAATTTTTGGAGCAGTTATGGCCCCTTTATACGTAATAGCCCATGTGGCATCTGTGTCCTATTGAGACATCTTGTTTTATAAGGTTCTTCAATTACAGGCCCGTACTTTGAGAAGAGGTAATTATCGCCAGATTAAGAGTTGGTCATTTATGTACAACCCATTCTTGACTTATTTCAAATTTGAATGTATCCCCTTCAATGCGCCATTTTCATTTCAACACATTTATATGGATTGCATTGACATTCAACCAATTTGCATTAAATACTTCAATGTTGACGGTTTGAAATCACTCATTTATACTGTCAAAGTTGAATCAATTATTGCCTTTATTAAAGAGATTTGTCTTTACAATACACTGTATTATTTTGTTTCATAGTAATTTCGCATTACTTGTCCCTATATTTATATCTAAATGTCCATTAATGATCATCTTGGTCTTAGGATGGATCTCAAGTGTTTTTTTATATTTTATATTCTGGATATTTCAGTTGGCCAGTATACTTACGATAGCGTACCTATGTACATGTGCTTACTACAGTGTGTTCCAGATCAAGATTCTCAACTATTATTATATTGCTCCACATCATCAAACTAATGAATACAGTCTCATCTTTACCGGCATGTAAGTTCAGTGTCTTATTTCTGTTATTAACATCAAGGCCAATGCTTTTATATAAGTTACTTTACAGATTTTTCTACCAAAAATATCCATTGGATGGTTGACAAATAAAAATGGTAATAATTTCTCTTTCTAAACTTCAAGATTTCCGAAATGGGCAAACGGCTCAACATATGGTATTAATCTAAAGAGTCTGGATTATTGGAAACAATAAAGACATCTTTCTATGCTGGAAAAAACTCTTGTCTTTCAAAGTGTTGCAAAACATTGAACTTTCACTGTGTTGAAACTCAAATTCACAGCCATGTGGCTTATGCAGTGAAGAGAATGTGCTACATTATGCGCTTTGGTGATTTTGGTATTGGCCAAAAATTCCACTGGACGGCCCATATGGAGAGACTCTAGGTCTGTATTTTACTGTTCACATACAAACATGTATCTTTCGGGTATATGTGTTGTATATAAACATCTTTTGTTTGTTTCATGAGGAATTTTCATGTATTGTGGGATTTTACTTGCAGGTTGTTTTGTCGACTTACTCCTCCGATGTGTCTAAATTTCCTAGGACTGATTCACTTAGATAGTCATGTAACACATTCTGAAAATAAAATTGAGACAGCTTATACAAAGGTAAGTTTACCAAATTTTGTCTGATTCATAAGAAGATTTTGGGACAGACATTTTCAGTCACTTATTGTCTATTTTTACTCACATAATTGCTAATCAGCTAACCTTACTTTCTGTAATTCCATTGATGCTGACATAAGTTCTTCAGGCTTTGCCATTAAATCTTGCATTTTCACAGAGGTTTGCTAGCATGCAAAGATGTCAGTTATTCAAATTTCGAGTGTGAATAGACTTCCCTTTATCTGAAAATTATATTTTATTACAGGGATTTAATCATGTGAAGCCATACTGTTTACACAGGCTTGAAATACAGTTATTCTGTTTATATATTACCACAATTCAGACATACAGTTTAGATATTACCACAGTTCAGACATACAGTTTAGATATTACCACAGTTCAGTCATACACTCTAGATATTACCACAGTTCAGACATACAGTTTAGATATTACCACAGTTCAGTCATACAGTCTAGATATTTTCACAGTTCAGTCGTACAGTTTAGATATTACATGGATGAAATTATGTGTTTTTCTTCCATCAAAATGAACAAATATCCTCTATATAACAAAAGTCAACATAATCGTGGCAACTTTCATAATGTATGATAAACTATTGTTGTAAAGTGATGTTGTTATGTAGCAATATATATTTCAGAACTTATTTCGAGGGTATAAACACCTCATATTACCGGTAGATTATCTTGTCTTATTATGCATGCATTTGAGGTCGAAGCAGATTGTTTATTTTACTAACATATTGAATTACATTGACATTACCATATTTAATTCCTTTGTATTTTGCTATCACATGTGAGTTTTGCTCCCTAGTATTTAGCATTATCAGTCAGGAAATAATTTGTGTTCCAGTTGTTCATTAGCAGTTGAACAAAACAGTGCTTAACTTTATAATACATCTGGTTCACATAGGTCAGCTACTAAAGGTTCACTGGTGTAGTAGCAGACTCTATGAATTGGTTTGAGACTTTCAGGGCTTCATGTGACTCTGTGTATCCTGTACATTGTAATACCTCTGTATTTTTTACAAATATCATAAACTTCCTTTATGTTTTTTTATGCCCCCTCCTTTCGAACTTTGCACATGTCGGTCGGTGGGCCAGTCTGTAACCTTTTCGTTTCCAATCAATAACTCAAGAACCCCTTGACCTATCATCCTCAAACTTGGTCCACATATATTCATCTTGGGTAGCTGAGAAACCCTATTGGTTTTGGGGTCATGGGGTCAAAGGTCAAGGTCACAGGGGTCAATTGTACATAAATCGTTTCCCATGAGTGGGCATAATGTTTTACAAACATCTCTTGTTACAATGGTCCTCCTCCCTGTAATCACGGCTTCATATCAATAGAAATAAGTTAAGCTTGGTTAATGGTGTTGTATGGTGGACAGAGCTGTCTCGTTGTTTCTGTGGGAGAATGTGTTACTTAAATCTTGACATCGCCCCAGTTTTTAGCAGAGAAAACGGTGCACATGTTACAATGCTAAAAGCAATCATTGTAAAGATTGACCCAGTTTTGAGGAGAGAAAAAATTAGCATGTTTAACAACAAAACGGGTGTGCACAGGATATAATCCTTGTTTTGGAGAACCTTACATACGTCCATTTTTTCACTAAATACATATAGGTTGTATTCATTTGATGACCTGACCTTTTGATGCCTTGAATTTATTTCATTGTTTTATCAGTTTCGATTTGGAAAAGGTTTAAATTATATGAAGCGGTGGGTTTACTAACAGCATGATGAATTTATTTTTGTGGTAGTTGATTCTTTTTAACTCACTGGAGCCAGAAGCTAAGGGGTTAACTCACTGGAGCCAAGGGGACCTGTTGTGATTGTTCTTTTTCTGTGGTCTGGCAATCTATCCTGCAGTCAAAATTTATCATAAAAAATATGCATTCTTTGAAAAAAAAATCTTGCTCAAATTTCACAGGAACGATAGCTAAAACGAAGTGAATTTCAAATGAGTGGCAACCAAATCGAAAACTCAGAACAATATTTTATCGACTTGGTTTTAAACACAAGTTGAGACCATTTAAGTATTATTAATGACATTTAACAATAACATCAAACTTTTTCGCCATTTTATTTCTAGATCATGGGACACATGGATGTGATTCCTATTATATCTGATGGATTCAACATTTACTTCCCTATCATGATTGTGTTATTGTGTATATGTACATACTTTAGTCTGGGAAGTCGTATTCTACATTTCCTTGGTATTAACCAGTTTATTGGTGATGATGATCTGACTACAGAACTTGTAGATGAAGGAAAGGAATTAGTCAAACGAGGTAACTCTTTAAATCTCAGATTGTTTTAGTTTTATTGAAAGTCCTCAATGGTTTAATTTTCCAAGTTGGATGGGATACGGGACTTAAGACCGGTGATGATTCCCGAGGTGTGAATTTGATACGCCACATGATTCCGGGTCCTGGGAAATAGACTTGGGCCAGATTTTTAATAGAGTCTGGAAGTGTAGAATTAACATCTCCCCATCACATTGTGGGAATAAAGACTAAATGTTCTGCTCTAGGGGGTGGAATTAGACTCCCCAAAAAAGAAAAAAAATCTTATTCCCCTGAGTCAGTACCCCACTTGGGGAAAAATATTGATAGGTGCATAAATACCTTTTAATACCTGTGGGAAGAATAAAGGTATTAAAAGTATAGAATAAAGGAAATATGTTATAAAAGACAATGATTACCTTCTGTCATGTTTATTTCCTTTTAGTGAGTTGGTGTTAAGCAATAGTCATTGAACATTTTAAAAAAGTACTTGAATTTTGTTTGAGATGTTCTGTATGAGCCATGGTCAAAGACACTTTTGGAAAAGCAGTTATAATGCTGTCTTTGCAATGTATCATTCTTCGATGTATATTGTCTTAGAGTAAAACATTATCATCATTTTAGTGAAGTTTCATGAAAGGTAAAGAGATCAACTTTTCATATCAGGCTGTAAATTGTTCTCATGAATTTATGTATTTTTGGCTGAGATTTGTCTACTATCTCTATGTATTACCAGAGAGAAGACGACTGGATCGTATCGCGGATTCAGAAGCTAGAAGACGTGAGTGGAACACGAGGTTTGGGGACAGCACATCTTCTGCAACTCGTGGGTCTAGGGCCATGGACTCACCAGAAGATATTAAGATACGATCTGGATCCTCTGCAAGTCAAGGTATCAACTATTTGATCTTGCATGTTACTTACAATGGTGTCTTTATTAAGACTAAACCTGTTTTATACCTACATGATCTTTAAATTTTCATTTTTTCCCTGAAGTTTTTAACTTTGCATGAAAGTTAAAATTGACACACTTTAGTATTTAAGTAGATAATTCACTATTATTGATGTCAATACTTTATTCATTTCATAATCTTATTAAATCATGCAGAGCTACTTGATTATGTAGAAACCTTCAGTTTTGAAAAAATGTGTTATTCCTGTCACTTGGGGGAGAGAACTCTTGACACTCTCCAGTGAGTTAATTGTCATCAGTTTTGATTGCCTTATTCATAAAAACTGTTTGGACATGGAAATATTGGAGAGTTTATGGCACTGGATTAGTGGATGGCTGACATCATACATATATGCACAATGCACTAGAGATCTTTGTAATAGTGACTGATTAGTTGGTGAGTTTTCATAGTAATTTGTTTACAGTAAATTTCTGTTCCATCTCATTTTTATGCCCCCACTCTAAAAGGGGGGGGGGGCATATAGATTTTTATAACAAATTCAAAACCAATATTTGTATTTTAGGAAGTTATACCATGCCTCGTGCTCCTACTACCTATGACAAGAGCGAGTTACTGAACGAGGCGGAACCCATTGATTACAGTGACAGTCCTCCATTGGCTAACCCAGTCGGCGGCTACCAGTCGCAAGCCCAGCATTCAAGATCAAAACCTCATAGAACAACCCCACTGGGGCCACCAAGAGGAATATTTGATGATGTTTAAAGTGAGGCTCCAATGGGAAATTTGAAATTTGTTGTTGCAAATATAAATTCGTCACTAATAGTCTTATCACACATACTACATATGTGAAGTGTATTTATAGTTTTTATGTATTTATTATTGAGTATATTGTTCATGGTGTCTATGTGTTGTATTGTCAGATAGTCGTGTAGATATGCTGCTTGAATATATCGAGTATACACATCCCATGCCAGTTCTATCTCACGTTGCAAATGTTGTTATTTTTGTTAATTATTAAGTTTTTTTTACATAAATTGTCAGCTTTTTTCATGACATATCTATTCCTTTCCTTGCTCTATGACATTTCTTCATATTTATTTCTTATTGACATGTCGATGGTGAATTACTGCTAAATCAATTTTGATTTGTACATAAGGCGTTTTGTAATATCAAATAAGGTGAATTTTAACTGAGATAATTTCTCAACGACATGAGTCCATCTTTACATTAGAGACTGCATAGACTATATTGTTACATTATGATGTCATGTATTTAACTAAGCTGAACACATTACATAGCTACTATATATATATAATAATATTGGAGTGTGACAGTTTTCAAAGGAAAGGAGACGGTGGTATCAGCACATACAGTGGCAATTAAAGGATTTTCAGTTGGGGGCATAAGTTATAGATGGGGTTACAAGGGGGTCTTGGGGCAAAGTCCCCATAAGGCAACTGCACTTTCTCATTGTTTATTTACTGTATGTTTTATCTGGAAGATGGACTCAATCCATGACGATTCTGTATTATTGATTATTTCGACTTTTTCATTAGCTGATACTGTCTCCTCACTTATATCCATCTATGATAAATAACATTTATGCTTAAAACCATTCATTAGCCTTATAGTGGTAGAATGTTAGGACTGATATTATGCATACATTTCTTGTTTTATTATAGAAACAATTTCATGTTATTTCATCATCTAACTAAAATGTATTACTAGTTATACACTATATTTTCATCTACCATGATCATTGCTGGAATTTATGCTTGCTGTGTGATTGTATCCTAATGGACTACAGAAAATAGTTAAACATATTAATTTATCAGGAATGCTGAGGAAAATATGTTGAGATTGTTAATGGACATATTTTTTCTCATGTTTCGGTATGATTGGTATTATAGGAAAAGTGGTTATTTAATAATTCCTACTATATGACACTTACCGGCAATTTTAGCTTACCTTGGATGAAGTAAACAACACAGATACTGTCATTGTCTGCCAACTTGTTTTAAGTAACTTATCTGAATACGTTAGGTCGTGCTAAAGGGGTGAATTTACAAGTTGCTTGAAAAAAATTGAAAATATATCGTGAAACCATTTCTTTGAACGGAAACAATAATGGCCGAACTAATCATTGGATCCCCATGCCAAGATTTCCTGGAACTAACTGGATCCATGGAAGAGTGCTACTGCCAGGTGGGGCTGCTAACTTTGCATATTTCTATTAATAGATTTTACTCAGATTAGGGAGTTAGGACCCTTTTGACTTTTGAATTAATTTTTTGAATTGATATCTCTAATATAGTGCGTGTGTATATAAAGTGCAATAATAGTGTGGTATATATTTGTTTTGTTTTTGGGGTCTTATTCATAAACATAATGAGACTGAAACTCGGACTTAGACTTGAAAATGTTAACTGTTCTTTTTACTCCTGTGTTGTTATAACAATACAGATTTTAGTAAATTGGGGAAAGTGTGCAGCGGGTAACAACAATTATTCAGACAAAATTTCATTTTGTTAGATCTAATTAAAATGAAAGATTGGTAAATACAACTTGCTAATTTAATGTCCGAGTTTCAGTCTTAAAACGTTTGTGAATGATACCCCATATTGCAGTTAATGAGTTTGTTATTATATCTTATTTTATTTAGTTGTACAAAAATATGGGCTGTCTTTTTATACAATATATATATATATATATATATATACTACCTAGATATTCTGTATAGTTTTGGGCATTTTTGTTGATTTATGAATTTTTTGTTGAATGTTTTGATACATTATAGGCTTGTGGATGGATACGATGACATTATATTGTTATACAGCTATAGTTGTTGTTGCTGTTATTATATACTCATATTGTACATACATTCAAGCATAGAAATCATTCTTTGTCTAGTAGATGAAACTTGTAATACTGGCATATTTAATTGTACGCTATTAACCAAGAGTACTGAATGAGCAATTTGGGGTTTCCTAAAATGTATTTATTTTATAATATTATTAAAGATGTGTGCTAAAGTATTGTATGTTAGGGAATAAATCAATAAACACTCATATAACATATGTACAGACTGGGATATGACCTTCTCGATAGTCTACCATGCTGTTTGATTTCCCTTAGGAAAATATGAAATGTGTCCCTCGCTTACAGTACTTGGTTTAAATAGATTTTGAAACATTCCACCAAATCGGCTGATCATGTTTTGTGTAGAAGCTTTCAGTGCTAGGTAACTCCTAATCTGCTTCAAGGGGTTGAATCTTTCATACATATCCTTACATCGGATCTGTTCCCCTTTGAGGGATACCAGTATGAACACATTTATGTTTAAAACGAATGAATTCTAAAACAAACTTTGCACTGATAAATGTCTGGGTAACTTCATTTTGATGGCCGCCAAGTAATGAACTTGCGACGCAAATTTTAGGGCCAATAAGCTAGAGGCACATCATATGTGGGGTAATCTATAAAACACAATTTATAAATAAGAGGATACCATATCTGTAAAACAGTATGGCCCAATTTTTGTTAAATCAGTTAAATTAAAATTTGATATTTTAGATAGTAGATACGTTTTTAACTGTGTCGGATTTGACATATTTAATGTGATTTGAAGTATCATTCCATATTGACAAAGCTGTATATTGAAAAGTTAATTTAGTGTAGTAAGATGTACAAACAGTGTGTAACATATTATTACCTGAGACAGCGCAAAGTGAGCACATTTCATATGTTGAAAATTATTCATATAAAATGGTGTTAAGTGAAAAAATTAATTTTAGTAAATTAATTGAAATAGCAGAAATGTTGCTGATAAACATGAAATCCATTGTTTTCGTCTCAACTTGTACATTATTTATATCTAAAATCATGAAAATATATGACACTCCTTGTATGACGTTGGAAGCATGTGGAGAACCTGGTATGGGACTAATTGTTAAATGAATAGCACAGTTATGACATTGCTAAGTTAAATTGACATTGTTGTCTTGACATCGCGCAAAGTTAATTGAATTTTGTAGTTAAGGCATTATGAAGATAAGTACTTTTTTGACATTTGAAAATAAGATAAATATTCTAGTCATGATATTGCAAACTTAATGAGATATTATTGTCATGACAAATATATGCCATAGTTGCAACATTGCAAAGTATAATGTTTTTTTAGACATGACATTACAAAATTGAATGTATATTATTGTCTTGACATTGTAGATTTAAATGTTATAATTTTATGTCATGACCAAGTTTTGAAATACCATAATACATGTAGTCTTGACATCATTGTAGATTTTTTGTCTTCAATGCTCTTCTTAAAACATTTTGTTCTTAAGATTACTGTTAGGTCAGTTTATTTGTCAATCCTTCATATATGGAAACTTTAAAAAGTTGATATGTAGATCTGTATGTACAAAATTATCTATTATATTGACATTGTTATGAATGAATACTCTTAATTCAAAGACACATGCCTGTATGTCTTTTGTTCATTTTGAGCTCATTTCGGATTTTATACAAAGAGATGAGCTATGGTCATAATTTGATTGTCGTACAAGTTAAAGTCCTTCTGAAGCCTTGTACTTGGTCACACATCTTTTTTCTATCGAGGAGTGTAGAACAAGAAGCTTAACTCTGTGATTAATTTTGTATGAATTATGCCCCTTTTAAATGTAAGAAATTGACAAAATGTTTATTACCATTCATGATTGATTTTAAGGTCCATTTAATTTATTACTTAAAGACCTTACTTGGCACACTTGGAAAACAGTCATTGTGTCATATTTGTAAATTATATATTTTATATCGATTTGAAAATTAATTGCACGATTATTTTTGCAATAACTGGTCCTCTGCTATTTTTTTTTGTTACAGTATGGTGTCGAGTTGGAATTTGTATGACATCCTTGGATCTTCTCTTTGAATTATCCACGATTTATCATCGACTGTCCAATCAGATGAACGTTAGCACTCACTGGCAGTCCTCATGTCTTTGTATAATTTCAATGTTTTGTGTATTGTTCGTGTTGTATACAGCACTTGTAGACTTTGTTATCTTTAAATTGTGTATATGTCATGGAATTCAATAAACTTTAAACTTGTTTTTGTCCCCTATAGTCTCCCAAACTTGCATTTACCTTCTGGTTCGTTCTATTTTGATTTCGCTACATGCATTAAAAAGTTTATTAAAGGGACTTCTTCATGCATTGTTCTGTATTTGCTGTCTTGATATGATGGCGAGTTGTCAAACAGACATATTTTTTTTCCTGCTTGACACCATCAACCATTTTTATAACAATAACAAACAGGTGTAATATTTTGGTTGTTTAATTTGTTCCGAGTAACAAAGCCTACATATAACATGCATTATATTATCACAATAACATCAGGCCCCGATATCACGAAAATACTGAAGTTTGAAAACAGTAACTGTCTTAAATATATTAATTGTTTCAACGTGTGCAATTGAAACGTTAGGAAGTTTTCACTTCCGAGCAAGTAAATTAGGTATTTGTTCTGTTAATGTAAATGTTAAAAGATATTTATAAATAGAAATTGTTGGATAGCCAATAAACTTATTAAGAGTTTTTTTGCTTAGTTTAGTAAAAATTAAAGTATTTTCGTGAAATCGGAAATGGGTGTTCTCATACACAATATGACACCTTATTCTCTTTAACCCCAAAATATCAAACATATAAGTATACCAAGGATGATCCAGAAATATTACTTAGATGTTGGTGTATTTATTGCTGCAATGTTTGCCAAATAATAGAGAATTTTAATGGCAACTAGTGTACTGAATGTTCATATTCTGTGTGGAAACAATTTATGATTGTCAAAGCAACATGTGAATAACGAGCTTGGTAGAAAAAATATGAAACCTTGACATTGTAGTTGTGTTGGCAAAAAATGTATGGTTTCTAAATTAGTATGATTAAATCAATGTTCTTTTAAGAATAACTTGACTTTCATGTTACACAGGTGATTTAGTTAGATACATTCAAAACGAAAAGATTATTCAGCAAGATGTATAGAAAAACACTAAAATGATGATCCCAAGTAACCATGTTACTATGACATTAAAAATTGGCGTAATATTTCAGAGTAATATTCGTATATCGTGTTCATTTAAAAACCTTTAGCACATATTTCTGGATCAAACCTTGTAGGTTGAAAAACAAACAAAAAGCAGGTAGAAGACAAACTTAGGATGCAAGAAGCAAACAAACAATTATTAGGCATGAGAATGCAAAATTTCAAAATTGGCTCAAAATTCGGCAAGGGGTCCAGGGGACCGCTGAAGCTCCTGGTTTTTAAGCATCTCAGATATAAATTGTCTCCAAAACAGTCTTGTGAGTGTCAAATCCCCAGATTTCCATGAATCCATGGAGACTAGAAGTTGACCAAATAAAGCAATTATATCCTCATTCAACAATTTTCTTACGCAAAGCAAAAGTGAAATGTAAAACCAATTGAGTATATAAACTTCCATCAGGTCCTCTTTTCGCTGATAGCTAAATGGTAGTTTCGACCATCCACAATGCTTTTTATGTCACAAAATGACCTTCTGCTAGTTTGATATTGATATGTTTCTAAACCGAGTCATCAAAACGAAAGCAGAGATTTTGACAGATTTGACATGAATTTTCTAATTTATAATTTTGATAACAAACATGGAATGACATCGAGTTTCATTACATCAAAATGTTGTTCATACATGTTTTCATGTCAAATATTGTCACATTCACCAGTTTATGCCCATAGTTCTTCAGTGACAGCAAAAATGCTATCTAATACATTCTTTATTTGAATACATACCTATTTTTCTACTTTCAAGAATTAAAAATATTACTTCAACTACAGAGAAGTAAAACTAAGATTCAATAATGTACATCTACCTATTTTACCAAGAACAAACGGCGAGATACATCAATACAAGTCGGCATATCCAATCAATCAGAACCAATACATTAGTCGTGTAGTTATGACAACATACTGTCATATACACTATTTTCATACATCCAATAAATGAAGTCACTAACCGATCAAATAACTGCACATCAGACATAATACAGTCTGATCTTGTACATTCAAATTCATGTGGTCCGAAATTTTATTTCGAATTATACACAATTTCGAATAATCCATTTCAATTTGACGTGCCTAAGATACATCGGGATTATACCACGTCTTCAAATAAAAGGTTGTCGAATAAACGAGGTCGGACTTTCATTACATTTTACAAAAATTAAATTCTCTAGACATACAAAATAAGTGACTTTTAAACAAAAAATGTTGAAAATAAAAATAGTTTTCATTAAAACAAGAACAGAAATTTTACTTCGGATTTGAGCAAGGCTGCTCATCTAACAACAAATGTACAACATTTTGACAAGATAATGTCGGGTATTTTATGCAGATACTTCTTTTGCCTTGTGTCTTGGATTTTATTTCCAAATATCATGCAGGTATAAGCCCAACATATCCTGGGGAGTTACTGATAGGATCACTCTGGCTAAACACAATGAAGGCGATTAATACAAAAAATACTACTTTGATACAGGGAATGTTTAATGTTATGATCATATATTGGTGATCATAAATTGCACAGGGACAAGCAAGTATTTTCTTACTACCTGCATTAATGTCTAGTGATAACTATAAACTGTTGAATGACAGACATTTTTTAATATAAATTACACAATTTGGTACATCATGACATATGTAAGGTATGTTACCAATGAGAGCATTGAACACAAGTTGCCTTCTCGACCATTACAGAGGCAGATCAGCCCAAGTAGGAAGGATATGCAATGAACCTCATTTACTGAATAGCTGTCTAGGTACTGATCAGCATACATGAAGGGATACATGCTAGACTGGGTCCATCCTGGATGCAACAGATAGCAGGGCAGGCATATAACAATGAATGAATATGTAACCTAACTTGTGGTGTTTCTGTATGCCATGGCATTGTGGTCAGTGTATGCACAGCTGTGTCACTGAAAGCAGCATGTGTAAATCAAGTCACCAATGTGTCACTGATGCCATTTTTACATTAGTCATCTGGGCCATATTTTTCATCACATGTTCCTGAGGACGGCTTTTGTATTTTACATGCTTGTCATTTCTGCTAGTTACTGCATCACTGTTCTCCATTTTATCACTTGGATTTGATTCCAGTTTGTCCCACTTCATTTGTGAGGGGCACAAAAATTAACTTTTTTAAGAACAAATGCAAAAAAATACTTTTATGACCAAATAACAAAGCACTGTAATGATTATACACAATCCATACATGGTCACACAGAATGTAAGTAAAGATAAAAACATACTTCATATATATACACATTGAATAAAAATATAATGCCACTCTGTGAGTAACAAAGGAGAGTTTTTTCCCCTTTATCCCATCAAGAGTTCTCTCCCTTTGATCCTTCTATAGAATAGGTATACATGTATATACAATGTACTGCTAGATGGGATAAAGGGAAAGAACTCGTGAAAATATCTTGTGATGCCCTTGTTCACTAATACATTACGTAACAATGGATTATCTAAACATTTCACTCAAACAGCTATATTCTGCAAGCACAGTTTAACACAACTATTAAAAATAACATATAATGAAGACAAATTTATTAAAAATAAGACACATCAGATAGCTCGTTATTGTAATTGAAGCAAGAGGGACCTGTTAGTTGTGTATTGTAATCATTACAATAAACATTCTGACCAGGTTTCATGCATATCAAGTCGGACATCAAGAGCATTAACAAGCTTTTTCTATGATTTGAGCTAGTGGCCTAGGTTTTGATCCAGAAAACCCAGTATCAATTTCTGGCCCCATACTATCAAGTTTCAAATGTTCCCTAGATATCGTGCTTACAAACACTCGGACCAAACAATCCAATTGTTGATTACCCACGACAGATACAGGATGTTCACACATTTCACCTTGAGAACCATGTGCTCAGGTGAGCTAAAATTATTATGTTTGCTGCTATTTTCACGTTACTAAGCGGTATCTTCATATTTTGACAACAAAACATACATTAAAACAATTGGTCATACTTGGAAAAATACGGAAAAGGAATGATATTGTCATCATTAATTAACTGTAAAATATCTGAAGAAGTAACTGAACATAAAAGAAAATTGAAGTATTTTTTCTTTCGTCATGTTATTTCGGTAGTACTGCGAAAATACAAACAAACAGTATACACACTATAAGAACAAGTATCAGACCATACCAATGATAGTCACCATACAGCATAATTAGAAAATAGACACACAATTAACAACATCAGCTGATTCACATACAGAAAGGTGTGTTATTGAGGTACAAATAAAAACTGAGGTAAAAGGTAGGCTACTAAATACTCAAATGGAAACCTGATGGAAACTAAGACAGATTAAACAAATGAAAGTATTGACTTCATGAAACAAACTTAATGATGGTCGAGGTAATGAAAATAAGGTACTCAATGAGGATGTTGGAGTTTAACAGATTAACTAGTTAACCATTCGAATGTCCAGTTATCAGTCAGCAAAACCGTTAACTGTTTAATGGAAATTGACTCAAACTGAGTATGATTTACTAAAATAATGCGAACGTTTGAATATGAATCACATTTCAGCAAAAAATCATTATTGACAAAGCGTGGTTATACTTGCAATCTGGGATGTGAAAGTCAACACAAATAAGTTGTGAAAGAAAAATCCTGATGGTGTGAATAAATTAACATCCGATATATTTATGAAACCATCATAAGCTGACTAACAATACACTGGAGATAGTTCAATTAAGCTTATACATGCTTACTATAAGTCTATAATTGCACACTTTATCTGATCGAAAAAATGATATTTTCTTTAAGAATATATCGATATTTCCGTCAGTTTATAAAATAAAGCTTCTAATACTGGCTCAATAGTAGGAGTTCATGGGTTTGACTACTGGCCGCGTCATACAGAAAACACGAAACATGGTAGAGGTAGCTCTCCGACTAAGCACTTCGCATACAAAGGTAATTATCTACAAGTGCATATCTTACATGCTGCACACGATTGTTGGAGCTTAAGTTATTTGATCAAGTTAAATCAAGCCGCTTTATCTCTTTTTTCACTGTTTGACAGACATCAGGAGATCACAAAAGTTCATCATCAGCACTTTGTACTCAGACGAGCTAAAACTGAATCTACAAATCACATAAGAAAATACTACTTAATGATAAATTGTAATATCAATATTTCTAGAATAATAATGTAGCTTTATTGAAGCCTAAAACACAACAAGGAAGCTCTTAATAAAACCAGGGTCAGGTTTGTTTCCCAAATTTCCAATAAGTGTCAAAATATAGAAGACAGAAGGAAAACAATGTCCAACTAGAACAGTACACTACTATACAATAACAGTATGTTGCTGTCTTTCCAATCCTTGGGAAGATTTTGTTTGGAAAAAGGAAAAACAGATATCCTTCCTTAGCACCATAAAAAACAACAACATTTATTGTCATCTTGTCACAAATTATGATTTTCGTACAGTTAAAGTAGGAAAGAATATCACACTATCAAATCACATCCTATTCAGGTAAATAAACATGCTTCATAATTATAAACACCTGATGTAACTACATGGCAGTAAATATAACATCAACATTTTTGCCAGTGATGCATTTATGACATCTCAATTTGAAATGCTATTCAATCAGATGAACAAGAAATTTTGACAAAGACTTAATACTGACTGGCTCTCTGTCTTATTTAAAGTGGCACAACATTTTTTTTTCTCTCTTCCCAGATGGCCAAATAGAAGTTTCATTCCACCCAAATTGCATTTCACAAAAAGAACTTCTGTTTGTTCAATATTGACATGTTTCTAAACTGAAAGTGGTTGATTTTAGTCACTAAAACGTCAGTAGGGATTTTCAAATTTAATGCTTTTATTGAATGAGGTATTGTTACATAAGAAACGTGTTTCATTGATGTTTTCATGTCAGAAATCCTCACATTCAACAGTTTATGTCTAGAGTTCTTCAGTGACAGCAAAGTTTCTCAGAAGAAAGTAAGTAAATAAAGTCTGTTTAATTGCAAATTACGTCAGATTCAGTAAAATAAAAAGTATTCTTGTCGGCAAAAATGTCATTCCTTACTAAATATATAAAAACAAATTTACATGTATAAAATTAGATAAAAAAGTAATGCCACTTTAAAACTATATGTATGTAATTGTTTGTTTTAGGATGATACAGACACATCACACAGGAGCAATAACAAGGTTTTCTGTAGACTTTGATGGTTGAATGGTGACCTGAGTGTCCAACATTTCAAGATCATACAATACATCTAATACACACGACACACTCCAAGCTTGTGCTGGACAACCAAAATGATTGGGCTGAAAAATAAGAAATACCAATTATATGTAAACAGCTTCTTTTTTTACAAAAGTGTGATATACATCCTATCATGAAGATTCTACATGTATAATACTCTTTCAAAAGGCCACTGTTTCGTCAAAAATGGCAATTTTTGCAAAAATAATGTACAAAGGAATATTGGAACATGTGTTGACATGGCTAATGTTAACATGCTGATAAAGCAAAATGATACTCACTTTTAGCTAAGAAATGAACATCTCAAAACACGATGAAAATGCAGCCCAGCAAGGCTTTTTACGCTACTTTGGAAAAAGGATGCTAGGTGAAATTGAGAAAAAATGAGTGTTTCTGGACGAAATTGTTAAAAAGTCATTTATAGCACATTTGAGAAATTGCAAACAGACATTAAACTGCCAAGTGGCGGGAAAATGAAATTTTACAACTAATATTTTCTGTACTTGCTTGACATTGCCTAAATATAATATCAATGTAGATTTTCATATAAGCTTGCAAAAAACTAACTTCTATGCACCTAGCCTGGTGACAATATGTTGATCCGAACTGAAGATTATCAACATAAACCCCTGGTTCAATGCAAAAAGATTTCCTCATGCCCTACTACAATTTAATAACCTGAATTTAGAAAACTTGGTGACTAAAATACCTCAGCATTGTGATTAGTGACTTCTGGCAGGGATCTCCAGTTTGACTTCATTATCTCACCATAGTGACGTGTAAGACATTTTCTAATACATAATACTGTCTCCTTCAAAATACCAGGTTTAGCAGATTCCAACTTCTTCGCAAAAATCAGTTTGGCACGCAGGAAGTAACCTATCGGCCAAATCCATTCCTACAAGAAAACATATTGCAATAAATACAGTTAAATCAATTCCATAGCATGCAAAAATTGGCATTAAATAGACCATTTCAAGAAGGAAAAGGGAGTCAGGGACTCAAGATTTTTGTGTCGGGAAATCCCTGTTATTGTGATATGAAGTAGAAGACAAACTCAATGATAACAGAAGCTGGGGGCTAGATCTATATTAACTACACAGGATGTATAGTGAGGGAGTAACAATTTGACAATTATCTGTTAAAATAAAACAGAGAACTAAAACAATAAACTAAAATATATGGTTCAAAATTTGACCTTAAGACAAGTCAATCAGTTTCGAACTTGACCTAGCTTTGAGGAAGACAAACATTTAGACCATTTTTCATGTGAAAAATATTACCTGAAGAGAGTTAACAACATTTTCATATACTCCAGTGACTTAGCATTTGGATCTAAGGTAACCAAATATCAAACTCTTCCAAGATATTAATGCTGAACACATTCTGACATGGTTTTTGTGAAAATGGGCCAAAATTGTGACCCTTACAGTGTAAACAAGACAACACTGACAACAGATGATGATGGCAGAATCAGGGTCATCACAATAGCTCAACATGAGCACTTTGTTCCAAGGACAAAACATACCCTTAAAAACAACCAAACTTCATTTCCATATTGTAGTTGACCCTACATTTATAAGACTAACAAACACAAAGACAAAATAAGTAAAATACAATAGAGACTTACAGGTCCTTGATGATAACTGAATCCTTTGGCAATTTTCTTGTCCTCTGAATCATTGACATTGTCGTAATATGAAACATAACTCCAATCACTAAAATGGTAACAATGCAGACATGGAGTTTACATAAACATTAGTTTTGATATATTTTACACCAAATGTTTATACTATAATATGTTATAACTCTTATTTTTTTATTTTTTTTATATTATTTGTCCCTTTTGTGGACTATTATCTGAGATCATATATTTATAAACTAAATCCAAAATTTATTAACTGTACAGTGTACAAACTAGCCAATGTGATAACACCCATATACAACTTTGATAATTCATGAGTGAAATAACAATGGATGTAATATCACAATTGCCTTTCAATTATGCAATAACAAATTAATTTTACCTAAAAAAATCTATATATAGTAAAGTTACAATCAATGATATAAATAACATTTTACATTCATGTTCACAGATTATGGAATTTTTCAAACTTGTTTCTGGAAAACATGTTTGATAAATTTTAATTTATGACCACATATGAAATATCATATATACTGTTCGCTTGTATTTTCATGGTATCAACAAAATAAAGAAACGGAAGAAAAACTGACTTTGATTTTCTTTTGTTTACAGTTTCCTCTGTCAAATATTTTAACAGTTAATTAATGATGACAATATCATTTCTTTTCCATATTTTTCCTATTATGTCATATTGTTTCAATGTTGGTGTTGTCAAAATACCGCAAACCCGAAAGTAACGTGAAAATAGCAGCAAACAGTATATATACACACAACAGTATATATACAACATGTAGAGATGATATAACAATATGATATCTTTACCTTGGATCTAATGTTTTCATTCCAAGAGGACCTACCAATACTTCGTGTGCAGTGTTTAAAGCTGTCCAAGCTTGTTCTGGTGTGAATAATTCAGGAGCCTGGAGAACAAAACATAAACATCACCATTAAGATTTAAGAATAACGGTCAAAGCAAAACATTCCTGGGAAATGCCAAGTCACCGTACCAATGGTACGAATGTTAAATCAAACTGATAAGTTGCCACAGTGGATAATAACAAATGATGAATACCGAGTCCATACTTTCAGTCAGTTTACGCGCAGTACACAAGCATTAAAATTTATCCATGTTTTAACATTTAATGTAGTGAAATGTAATAATTAATAGTAAGAATGATTTTGGGCTAGTGGTTGGACTGAGCAACTTAGCTCAAACAGGCTAGTGCTCTGGAAAAATTAAGGCAAAGCCTGGTATCCAACAATAATGAACAAAACAACAAACTTACCACAACCATGGATACTGGGAAGTTAGGTCTCAGTTGTGTATTGGTCCAAAACTGAGTAGCATTATATGTATCCTTATATATACCCCTTCTAAATATCAGATCTGGATGTTCCTCTTCTGGAAATGGTTCCGTGTTCACCCAAAACTTGTTCTCAAAGTTGTCGCAGACCAAATCATGCCATTATTGAAAGCTGACAAGTTCTTCTTTGCCTGCGTTTTAAAACAGATATAAAATTTATTACATGTGTACTGCAGTAATGTACAGAAATACAACACAACAAGACGGCTCTATATCATCCACCTCAGTACACTACCATTTTGGCTGAATTAGACTAATGTGCCAATCAACTGGTCTAGAGATTATAAAAGCAGCAATTATTTAGTATATTTTGATTTTCTGAACAGGATCAATATCCGAAATAGTCAAATAAATGTTAATTTAAGCATGAATTTGTCACATAGCATGATTTTATAGCAGAATTTGTGTAGTAATCATCATGGGATCTCACCTTCCTTGGTAACATTTACTCCTTTATATGGATAAACACCAGACGTGTTCAGCTTACTCAGCCATAATAGACAGGATGCAGACAATCCAATCAATTCTACAGCTGATCCATCTCTGTAATATCAAACCAAAAATATCATGAAACACGTTTTTCGCTTTCACCTGAATACAAACTGAACAATCGCTTTCATGGTTGTATTGTATATGTAAACTAGAGCTATCACTGAAGGTGATTAATACCCCATACTTCCGTACCCATGATACAATGTAGGGAAACTATGAGGGTTGTGACACCATATTCGCCTGCATCGGCACATCAAGGAAACTTCTTTATATCTTTACTGATGTTTTACAAATATATAGCACAGTCCACATGGCTTACTTAGTTCCACCCTGGGTCAAACTATATGTATTACAGAGGGCCCTGGGTCAGACTATATGTATTACAGAGGACCCTGGGTCAGACTGTATGTATGACAGAGGACCCTGGGTCAGACTATATGTATTACAGAGGGCCCTGGGTCAGACTATATGTATTACAGAGGGCCCTGGGTCAGACTACATGTATTACAGAGGGCCCTGGGTCAGACTATATGTATTACAGAGGGCCCTGGGTCAGACTACATGTATTACAGAGGGCCCTGGGTCAGACTATATGTATTACAGAGGGCCCTGGGTCAGACTATATGTATTACAGAGGGCCCTGGGTCAGACTATATGTATTACAGAGGGCCCTGGGTCAGACTATATGTATTACAGAGGGCCCTGGGTCAGACTATATGTATTACAGAGGACCCTGGGTCAGACTACATGTATTACAGAGGGCCCTGGGTCAGACTATATGTATTACAGAGGGGCCTGGGTCAGACTATATGTATTACAGAGGGCTTTCCTTATTTTTCAGACACGTTGAGAAAGCTTTGCTGGCAAAAATCAAAGTCTTTGTAAAAAAGGAACTGCTATGTAATACATAAAATGTTTGAACACTAAAATCAGCTTCAAACAGCTAAATAAAACAAACTTCATTCAATTTTTGCTTTGAGAATGTAAAATTGACACGCTGTTAAATCGATATAAAATATCTAAAACATTCAATATTTGAGAAGTGCAGTATTAAGAAGTAATGAAACTATGATAAGCTAGCAAGACAGCAATACCTTGGTGTGGCAGGTTTTCCTCCGTTCCCAGCACGATCTGAACTTCCCATCTTGTCCATCCACGTACCACAATTATGTTCATTTCCTCCGAATATAAAACCTGTATCCCAGTCTACACCAATCTCATTTGTGAAGCCTTAGAAAATACAGTATTAACAATGAATACATGGATATTGCCAGAAGTTAAAACATAATGACTTATAGAAGATCTGTATTTTGAAGTAATTAACATATGTAATTTTTGTACATATTTGGTAAGGAATGCTATAAATATGTTTTATTTCAATGAATTTGAAATAATTTGCAATAAATCAGACATTTAACTCCTGACTGCCTTCTAAGAAATTTCACTGCCACTGAAGAACTTTAGACAGAAATGTGATGATTTCTAACATGAAAACACATATGAAAAACGTTTATGAAACCTTTCATTTCATTCAATGTGCATTACGAAAACCATAATTAGACAATCAACTCTGATTTGTCAACACACATCTCTTATTTCATTTTCATGACTAAAATCAGCTACTTTCTGTCTGGTAACCAGTCAATATCAGAACTAACAGGAAGTCTTTTTGTGAAACTACATGCAATTTAGATGGTATGAAACTGACATAAAGCTATGTATCTATATATCACCAGAGAGCCAGATGTTGACCAGTAACTATACCTACCAGGATCGCACATATGTTCATCTATCTGTGTACCAGCATTTCTTTCTCTGAATTTCAACCCAGATGCATGAGTCTGTATGGCTTCCTGCATCACGTCAAACAGTGGTTGTTCCTATGTAATGCCACATTTAATCAGAAATGTATCAGTAAGTACATAATGACAATCAGTCTTCACCAGACATGTATTATTTTTATTGTTCATGTACAAGTTAACCGTATACTAAACAAGCCAGATAGTTAGACACGTATTGGAAACAATTTTCACAAACTTATCTTTCAATAGGAAAGCTACAAACGGACAATTCTGATATGATATACAATATCCATGCAAATGAGGAGTGTAAATTGTAACAACCAAAGTGAATGAATGGCGTACTTGAGAAAATTGTAGTTGCACAATGGCTGCGCTGTAAAGTGCAAACTATTTGCTTGGTTAGAATAACAATAATAAATATGTTCCGATATTTTATAAACATATGTCTCCCGTGGCCCTGGGAGGTCAAAGGTTCGAATCTCAGTAGGGGTTCATTCCAATATGGCTAGTTGATGAGTCACCAGCTACTTAAAAACAGTAATTGTGTGCCTACCTGCCAGGTGCCGTACATTAAATGATAGGAATCTGAAGTAAAGGTGCTAAAACAAACGTGATCAATGAGTCAGAAATGGCTGGATTTCTGAATAGGGGTGACAATATAATAAATAAACACTTTACTGAAAAATTGAACATACACATTCTCCAGGTTTCAGCATTTCCGAGTCATCAGTTGGGTACAGTCTTGATACTTTATCTCTCAGTATCTTATTTCCATCAGGAACCAGTATACAGTAGTCTTGTATAGCCTGCAACCACCACCAGGTAGCATCACGACAGTTATATCGTGCTCCAGAACCTTTGTTTAATAGGTTGGGTATCAGTCCATGTCTGAGGCATCCAGCGAATGCCAGTATAATGTATCTACAATGTTAATACAAGGGTTTATTTTGTGGGTAGAAACAAGATGTGGACATCTCATTATTTCACAACCATATGTGTACAAAGGATATGGAGACCCTGCTATAGGCTTTTCAAGCATCTGAAATAACAAATTTTCAAAAAGGGCCGTTACTCCTCCAATATTTGTAGATTGTAACCAAAATCAAACTAGACCTGTATTTTATTATCCTATGCTATGTGTCCAATATGAATTGAATCCATCCATACTTTCAAGAGTTTAATTGATTGGAAACCAATTTTTCGCACAGACAGATAGACAGGGGAAACACTTCATGCCCATTGACATTCTTTGAATTGCAGGGGCATAACAAAATCATTAACAAACTGACGTTTCTCATGAAACAACAAACCAGAAAAGTTGAAAGCTATTATTCCCTTTGAATAGCACACATTTCTGTCCATTTTACTTCAGTTAGAATACACAATCCCAAACAGATAATACATGAACAAATAAATGGAGAGGTAGTCCTTACATAAATCCAGTGAATATTGTTACAGATACACTTTTGTGATGGATGTTACAAAACTGAATCATGGAAACAAAAAAGAGAAAGATGTTAAACCAGTATAATATATTCTTATTTAACTCTATCAATACACTTGTGTTGCCCTAACATGTAATGAGATTCCAACTAAGTATTGTACACATAAATTGTTTGAATTTGAAACACATTGCAAGGGTATCACTAATAATTAAATCAGCAGGGAAATGGGCAAAGTAGGCAAGGTTCTGGGGGTACCCCCTTCCTTATGATCATTCGTACAAGAAAAGTAGCCAGGTGACGATGCTTCATTTATAGGGTCATTTTATCAGCTCCCGACTCTTATTGACACTGCATTGTAGTAACAACTTTTTTAACACATTTTGCTGACGTAAATTCACATAAAGCGAGAAATTATTCATACCTTGCCTCCTGGTACCTGTCAGGAAGATGAAGTAAACCACGTAAATATATGAATGTGTCTCTACCCCAATTCCTCATGTACGAACTCGCAAAATGCGGGAAGCCTGTAATATCAACACAAATAGTTAACAGTCATTCCTTCTATTGCCAAAATTATCTGCTCTTTATACTTAACATATACAAAAATTAACATCAGTATTAGTTAGCACAAAATGCTTAGGTAAGCTAAGACGAGTCTTGTGAAACATGCTATAACAAAATACTAGAAATACTAACAAAATAAATCCTATGACAGTCAATAACAAGGCACAGGCATGTTTAAACCATATTATTCAAATCAAGAGACCACTGAAAATTACACAAATATAGTTCATTGTTCATAAACATGAAGTAACCACATACCTGCAGCCAGAGATAAACACGCTTCCTCTTCTTCTGTTCCTTTCTTTGTCTCCACTGTTCTTACAGGAGGTTTGGGTGCATCAAGATCAGGGGACAGAAAGGGTAGAAGTGCATCATTCACAAAACCACAAAACATCACTGAACCCATAGATAATGCTTGGACAAATGTTGAAACATCAGCAACAAAACTACAACATTACAAAAAAACGATGACAATGATGTACAAGTGTAACCAACAGCACCACAAGCAGATACAGACACTCTACAAACGAATCAACCTTCACTCAAACTGAAGGTATAACTGACATTATTGAGCATATATGATAGTCTACATTTACTAACAATCAACTTGAACCCACTGCCTCTATATGCAATCCCAACATTGGTGTCATAGACAACTAGGTATGATGGAAGTAATTTTCTTGTAACTGATGATATTAAGGAAAAACCAATATTCTCAATAATCTACCTATTATAAATGTTTATGTTACTTAATGTAGTAAACATGTATATATCATAGTGAAAAGATGGATGGATTCAATGTATAGTGGGCACAAATAGGATAATAAAATGTTATGGTCTATATATTGTCTGTGAGTACTGAAATGTATCATGTATTCGAAATATTTACATTTAAGCTTCCAATACACATAGTAACCAGGGGTGTTAAAATTTCAATTCCTGACAATGTCTTTTTGGTGCCCAGACAAGCGTATTTTTTCATTTAACTTGTCCAATGATAAGTAGCTTTAGCACAATCTAAACTGTTTCAATATTGAAACAATTATATAAAGAGTGCATGTAAATGATAAATGTTCATGCAATATTAAGTTATCCATGGGCAAATATGTATCTAAATGTGAATATTGTGGTATAGTTTACATTTGACACATTTTGTTCTGATTGGTATAACTATCTGCTTTTCATACATATTTTGGCTGTCTTAACCAATTATAATACAGCTATTTATTAGAGTGTTGGATGCGGATAACCAAGATTTTCAAGTTAACTTGTCTGTGGACAGGTTGAACATTTTGATAATCTAATCAATCTGTCAGTATGTGCTGTATTATTCTATAATTATATTATATTATCATATTTCAGAATGGTATTGGAAATGTTTATGTGAACCCTGGGTTTGTCGTGTTCTTGCTATCATATTGACGGTTTTGTCCTTCATGGTTGTATGGTCCGAGTGTTTGTTCTTCATACACGATCCTGTACTATCTATATTTGCTGTATTTATCAATCTGGCCAAAGAGAACTATGACTATGTGTACATTGAGGTGAGTGGTTCCTTAATATTTAGTTTTTATGTCCCTGCCATTTGACGAGTGTTATCCCTGTCTGTGTGAAAAATTGGTTTCCAATCAAGAACTCTTGAAAGGATGAATGGATTCAATTCAAATTGGACATAAAAGCGTAGGATAGTAAATTACAGATCAAGTTTGAAATCATTCTCAATCCACCCCATTTTTGGAGCAGTTATGGCCCCTTTATACGTAATAGCCCATGTGGCATCTGTGTCCTATTGAGACATCTTGTTTTATAAGGTTCTTCAATTACAGGCCCGTACTTTGAGAAGAGGTAATTATCGCCAGATTAAGAGTTGGTCATTTAAGTACAACCCATTCTTGACTTATTTCAAATTTGAATGTATCCCCTTCAATGCGCCATTTTCATTTCAACACATTTATATGGATTGCATTGACATTCAACCAATTTGCATTAAATACTTCAATGTTGACAGTTTGAAATCACTCATTTGTACTGTCAAAGTTGAATCAATTATTGCCTTTATTAAAGAGATTTGTCTTTACAATACACTGTACTATTTTGTTTCATAGTAATTTCGCATTACTTGTCCCTATATTTATATCTAAATGTCCATTAATGATCATCTTGGTCTTAGGATGGATCTCAAGTGTTTTTTTATATTTTATATTCTGGATATTTCAGTTGGCCAGTATACTTACGATAGCGTACCTATGTACATGTGCTTACTACAGTGTGTTCCAGATCAAGATTCTCAACTATTATTATATTGCTCCACATCATCAAACTAATGAATACAGTCTCATCTTTACCGGCATGTAAGTTCAGTGTCTTATTTCTGTTATTAACATCAAGGCCAATGCTTTTATATAAGTTACTTTACAGATTTTTCTACCAAAAATATCCATTGGATGGTTGACAAATAAAAATGGTAATAATTTCTCTTTCTAAACTTCAAGATTTCCGAAATGGGCAAACGGCTCAACATATGGTATTAATCTAAAGAGTCTGGATTATTGGAAACAATAAAGACATCTTTCTATGCTGGAAAAAACTCTTGTCTTTCAAAGTGTTGCAAAACATTGAACTTTCACTGTGTTGAAACTCAAATTCACAGCCATGTGGCTTATGCAGTGAAGAGAATGTGCTACATTATGCGCTTTGGTGATTTTGGTATTGGCCAAAAATTCCACTGGACGGCCCATATGGAGAGACTCTAGGTCTGTATTTTACTGTTCACATACAAACATGTATCTTTCGGGTATATGTGTTGTATATAAACATCTTTTGTTTGTTTCATGAGGAATTTTCATGTATTGTGGGATTTTACTTGCAGGTTGTTTTGTCGACTTACTCCTCCGATGTGTCTAAATTTCCTAGGACTGATTCACTTAGATAGTCATGTAACACATTCTGAAAATAAAATTGAGACAGCTTATACAAAGGTAAGTTTACCAAATTTTGTCTGATTCATAAGAAGATTTTGGGACAGACATTTTCAGTCACTTATTGTCTATTTTTACTCACATAATTGCTAATCAGCTAACCTTACTTTCTGTAATTCCATTGATGCTGACATAAGTTCTTCAGGCTTTGCCATTAAATCTTGCATTTTCACAGAGGTTTGCTAGCATGCAAAGATGTCAGTTATTCAAATTTCGAGTGTGAATAGACTTCCCTTTATCTGAAAATTATATTTTATTACAGGGATTTAATCATGTGAAGCCATACTGTTTACACAGGCTTGAAATACAGTTATTCTGTTTATATATTCCCACAATTCAGACATACAGTTTAGATATTACCACAGTTCAGACATACAGTTTAGATATTACCACAGTTCAGTCATACACTCTAGATATTACCACAGTTCAGACATACAGTTTAGATATTACCACAGTTCAGTCATACAGTCTAGATATTTTCACAGTTCAGTCGTACAGTTTAGATATTACATGGATGAAATTATTTGTTTTTCTTCCATCAAAATGAACAAATATCCTCTATATAACAAAAGTCAACATAATCGTGGCACCTTTCATAATGTATGATAAACTATTGTTGTAAAGTGATGTTGTTATGTAGCAATATATATTTCAGAACTTATTTCGAGGGTATAAACACCTCATATTACCGGTAGATTATCTTGTCTTATTATGCATGCATTTGAGGTCGAAGCAGATTGTTTAATTTACTAACGTATTGAATTACATTGACATTACCATATTTAATTCCTTTGTATTTTGCTATCACATGTGAGTTTTGCTCCCTAGTATTTAGCATTATCAGTCAGGAAATAATTTGTGTTCCAGTTGTTCATTAGCAGTTGAACAAAACAGTGCTTAACTTTATAATACATCTGGTTCACATAGGTCAGCTACTAAAGGTTCACTGTTGTAGTAGCAGACTCTATGAATTGGTTTGAGACTTTCAGGGCTTCATGTGACTCTGTGTATCCTGTACATTGTAATACCTCTGTATTTTTTACAAATATCATAAACTTCCTTTATGTTTTTTTATGCCCCCTCCTTTCGAACTTTGCACATGTCGGTCGGTGGGCCAGTCTGTAACCTTTTCGTTTCCAATCAATAACTCAAGAACCCCTTGACCTATCATCCTCAAACTTGGTCCACATATATTCATCTTGGGTAGCTGAGAAACCCTATTGGTTTTGGGGTCATGGGGTCAAAGGTCAAGGTCACAGGGGTCAATTGTACATAAATCCTTTCCCATGAGTGGGCATAATGTTTTACAAACATCTCTTGTTACAATGGTCCTCCTCCCTGTAATCACGGCTTCATATCAATAGAAATAAGTTAAGCTTGGTTAATGGTGTTGTATGGTGGACAGAGCTGTCTCGTTGTTTCTGTGGGAGAATGTGTTACTTAAATCTTGACATCGCCCCAGTTTTTAGCAGAGAAAACGGTGCACATGTTACAATGCTAAAAGCAATCATTGTAAAGATTGACCCATTTTTGAGGAGAGAAAAAATTAGCATGTTTACCCTTATGAAAAAAACAAGCCTCCTGCAAACTTTCTTGCGAATTTGCTGCAAAGTTGCAGCAAATTTGCCGCAAACTGTTTTGTTGCAAACTTTTATCATGCAAATGAGGTTTGCTGCAAATTTGCTGCAACCAAAATTATGCAAATGAAGTTAGCAGCAAATTTGCAGCAAACCTCATTTGCATGGTAAAAGTTTGCTGCAAATTTGCTGCAAACAATTTTGTTGCAGGAAGTTCACAGCAACTATAACAGGACTCCGCCTACTAAGAACTTCCTGCAAAGTTACCGCGATCTTCCTGCAAAGTTACCGCAAACTTCCTGCGAAGTTGCTGCAAACTTCCTGCGAAGTTACCGCAAACTTCCACAATATACAGACATTTACTAAACAATGTAACACAATAACAATTTATTCAAATTAACAGAAACATTTATTATGATCAATATAACTGCCAAGAGTAACCTAGATTTTGAACTCACACAGCACAATATTTAACAACTGGAATATAACTAGCAGGTGATGAGAGGCAACAAGATATGAATTAGTTGTCATTATCAAGTTAAAAATAATTGATCACAAATTATTTTCATACATGTCAATGAAGTAGAAACATGATTTATAATAATCAAACAACAAGATGGCACTAGATCACTCACCTGAGTGTAATGACTATCATATGCATAACAGGTGAGTTATAAAACTCATTAGTTACTATGGAAGCACATGTACATGGTTGCTAAGAAGAGTCATGGTTGTTAAGGTGGATTCTAAGGAAGTTTAGTCAAAATCCATCAAGAGGTTTAGGAGAAGTTGTTTGGAACATACTGTTCATAACACATGACGGACACAGGGCGATCACAATAGCACGACGTTAGCTCTCGTGAGCTAAAAAAAAATGTGCACAAAAAGAACACATAATATGCATTGAAAAATAATATATTTGCATTTTTAGTAATATGTGAATAATTATTTCTTTAAATATTTAAAAGACGTTATATTAGATACAGTCAATCTTGTATTAAATGACCACCAAAGGGTCAGACAAAAAGTGGTCTCTTAATGAAACAGACTTTTAATACAAAGCTTGGATCCAGATAAGATATCAGGTTTCAATATTTTCTAGTCTGCTACTATACATACATTTGTACTTAAAATGTGCTTCAACATGTTAGAAATACAATGTACAAAACAAACAGTTTTATTCTTTTATTTGTAATAAAAAAATATTCACCAGATCTTATGAAATATGTCTTCTATAAAACATACATACACACACTTAATCTTTATAAATTAATCTGCGGTCTATTATGAATTAGCGGTCGTTTAAAGAAAGGAAAAAAATGACTGAAAAAACTTTGAGCGACGACCAGTTGTGTTAAACAAGTCGCTTAGCAAAACGTAAAGATATCGTGAAAATTGTCGGGAATTTTTCAAAGATGACGTTTACTGCATATGGCCGCATAAGACACGTGGATTGACTGTACTTGATAATTTTAATTTCAACACTAGTCTTGTTATTAATTCATCTATCTTTGCAATTTATTAACAAAATACTACTTTTTTACCTATGTCCATCTTGGTTTATCTTAATAACTTAATTTGACAATACTGCATAAACGCCTGTACTCATTAAAAGAATAAAACAGCAATTACACAAAACTTATATTTTACAATAAAATCAAAACACTAAGATTAAACCAACAACAAATATCTTCTTCAGTCTGTCTATAAATCAATGATACTGTATCATACAGAATAATGGCAATAATCTACTGGTTGTTCAGAATAATGGAGATGGTCTCAGAGGGCACTAACAGGACCATTTTGATTGCCTGCTGCACCAACTCTCAGGCTCCATCTCATGATCTGCACTATTACATGTAAATCATGTCACCCTTTACTTGAAAGATCATTGTCTGACTTGGTCTCAGGCCCATCATAACTTTCTCCACCTCCGGATCAGTTCTGAATAAGTCCATTATTGTATGACTACTAAAGTTTCGACATTGTGTCTTGGAATGGTAGATCAGCTGTTCCATTTTTTATGTGCTCTCAGGAGGGTGTGAACGCCTTCACAATTCAGCTTTTGTCCATCTTAAGTACTTCAACTGCATAGGCTGGCCGCTGTAACAATTACAAGAAAACCTTTAACATCTTTTATTTAAAGACTAAGTGATCAAAATACCTTTTAAATGTCTATGGTAAATACAGGAATTGGGTTAATGAGTGAGTGACAGTGTGAGAGTGGGGTGTGACAGGTTGGGAGAGGCTGAGGGTGGGGTGTGACAGGTTGGTAGACAGTGAAAGTGGGTTGTGACATGTTTGGAGACGGTAAGAGTGGGTTGTGACAGATTGGGAGAGGATGAGAGTGGGGAAAGACAGGTAGGAGACAGTCAGAGTGGGGTGTGACAGGTAGGAGACAGTCAGAGTGGGGTGTGACAGGTTGGAGACAGTCAGAGTGGGGTGTGACAGGTTGGATACAGTCAGAGTGGGGTGTGACAGGAAGGGAGACCGAGAGTGGGGTGTGACAGGTAGTAGGGAGACTGTGAGAGTAGATTGGGACAGGTAGGAAGACAGGGTGAGAGTGGTATGTGACAGGTTGGGAGACAGGGTTAGAGTAGGGTGTGACAGGTAGGGAGACAGGTTGAGGGTGGGGTGTGACAGGTAGGGAGACAGGGTTAGAGTGGGTAGTTACAACTTACAGGTAGTGAGACAGTGAGATAGGGGTGTTACAGGTAGGGAGACAGTGAGAGTGGTGTGAGACAGTTAAGAGTGGTGTGACAGGTAGGGAGATAGTCAGAGTGGGGTGTGACAGGTTTGGAGACAGGGTGAGAGTGAGAACTCCAAAAGTTCACAAAGTTTGTCCAGGGAACTGGCCCAGTTGCCTGAGATAAAGGCACTGGACAGCGAAGGCCTCATAAGGAAGAACTCTTTCTCAGTCTGAAAAATAGTGAAGGTTCATAGTGGGCCTTGACAGTAGCAACCGCAACCCACAGGTCTCAAAGATCAACTTTTCAAGACTATGTCACGACGTGTCTCAAAAAATTATTTCTCTCCAATATATCTATGACTTAAATCCAATATAAATCACTAAAGGAATTTTAAACCTTTTTAAGAACTTTCTTTAAATATAAATATGTATACAGATCGATCATGCTAGGAAACCAACTTGTATGTAAGTAATCTTGGGACTTGGGTAACTAGTAATGATAGCAGTATTAAAAATTTATTTTTTCTGTACAGAATATTATTACACAATGATACTCAGTTAGTATAAGTTATACAAGTGATATTTTATATTAAGAACATTAATTTATTAACAGAATCTCAGACAAAACCAGTTTTTGACAATCAATGTATGTATCCCATTAGGCTGTCATACTTACAAACTTCTTGTTGCCCATGAAAGGGTATTTTTCAATAATGTTGGAAACACCCACTTCCGCATCAGACCCGATGTATGTTCGCTGCTCCCATAATATCCTTCTCTGAGCTGCAACAAGTAAGCAATGAAAGGTTGACATACATAGATGTTGTTAAGGATTTAACCACATGAAAGAAGTATGTAAAATCATGATCAAGTTACTTTGTGACCGTGTGAAACTGTATGATTCAAAATTGCAATATAATAGAAGGTGCTTAAAAAACTTACACATACCACAGAAAAAGAGGTAAAGGTCTACTGAACTTTTATCTTGTTTTCAAATACAACTCATTTTCGACTGGACAAACTAAAAAATGCTTAATACTATATGATGTAAAAAAATGTGCGACCAAACTAGCATAGTAATCGGACATTTTCGGTTTCCACCGGTTCAGTGACAGTGTGCACCAATATTTAGTGCCATCCGGTCAGCACAGTGAAACAACGTCAGTAATAATGAATTTGGATTTATTATGGATGCGCTATTTTGTAGAAGAAACCTTATAGGAAGATTAAACTATGCCTTTAAGCATGTTAATGCAATTTAGCAATTCTAAATATTCGATCACCACTCCCCACCCACCCATTTTACAACGAAATTCACACCAAGTCATATATATACAACCAAAAAATACATGAATAGGAAGGAAAAAAATGTAAACTAGCATAAATCGTGATAAGGAAACATATATTAAAATATTACCTTCAAATTCTTGCTAAAAGCGACTTTCCTTTCCCTTGGCGCCTTCGTTCCTGGCAGACGCTTGCATGACGCTTGATTGGCGCGTTTATCTCACGGATACAATTTAAGCACGTTTACAGTGCGGATAAGTTAAAAAGATATACGTGCTTAGATGTTAAAAAACGTGTATCAATATTTTTCCATTACATTGCAATTAGACTTTGCAAATGGATTAGTTTGGCATTAAAATAACATTGCTACAAAGTGTCAAACTAACAAAAGAAAAAATGTCAAACAAATAATGGAAGAGCAGATATTGGGCTGTCATTTGTTTTGATTTAACTCTGGCCAACATTGGACCGATGATAACATATATATCTTTTCCACAATAATAAAAACTAGTTTTTATGTTATAATTGTTACAAAGATGTAATATTAAACACTACTGTATTTGCACACATAAAAAAATAGTCGAAATGCCAATGTTTCCCGCAAACTTCTTGCAACATGATTTTTTGCATTAAAGATTCTTGCGAACTTCTTGCAACACAAATTATTTTATTCAAGTTTGCCGCAAACTTCTTGCAAAGTTGCGGCTAGCCGCGAACTTTCTGCGAATTTGCAGCAAAGTCGCAGCAACTTCACCGCTAGCCGCGAAGTCCTGCGAACTTCTTGCAAACCTTACTGTGACTAAAAAAGTTTGCGGCTAATTTGCTGCAAAGTTGCAGCAAATTTGCTGCAAACTTTCTGTTTTCATAAGGGTAACAACAAAACGGGTGTGCACAGGATATAATCCTTGTTTTGGAGAACCTTACATACGTCCATTTTTTCACTAAATACATATAGGTTGTATTCATTTGATGACCTGTCCTTTTGATGCCTTGAATTTATTTCATTGTTTTATCAGTTTCGATTTGGAAAAGGTTTAAATTATATGAAGCGGTGGGTTTACTAACAGCATGATGAATTTATTTTTGTGGTAGTTGATTCTTTTTAACTCACTGGAGCCAGAAGCTAAGGGGTTAACTCACTGGAGCCAAGGGGACCTGTTGTGATTGTTCTTTTTCTGTGGTCTGGCAATCTATCCTGCAGTCAAAATTTATCATAAAAAATATGCATTCTTTGAAAAAAAAATCTTGCTCAAATTTCACAGGAACGATAGCTAAAACGAAGTGAATTTCAAATGAGTGGCAACCAAATTGAAAACTCAGAATAATATTTTATCGACTTGGTTTTAAACACAAGTTGAGACCATTTAAGTATTATTAATGACATTTAACAATAACATCAAACTTTTTCACCATTTTATTTCTAGATCATGGGACACATGGATGTGATTCCTATTATATCTGATGGATTCAACATTTACTTCCCTATCACGATTGTGTTATTGTGTATATGTACATACTTTAGTCTGGGAAGTCGTATTCTACATTTCCTTGGTATTAACCAGTTTATTGGTGATGATGATCTGACTACAGAACTTGTAGATGAAGGAAAGGAATTAGTCAAACGAGGTAACTCTTTAAATCTCAGATTGTTTTAGTTTTATTGAAAGTCCTCAATGGTTTAATTTTCCAAGTTGGATGGGATACGGGACTTAAGACCGGTGATGATTCCCGAGGTGTGAATTTGATTCGCCACATGATTCCGGGTCCTGGGAAATAGACTTGGGCCAGATTTTTAATAGAGTCTGGAAGTGTAGAATTAACATCTCCCCATCCCATTGTGGGAATGAAGACTAAATGTTCTGCTCTAGGGGGTGGAATTAGACTCCCCAAAAAAGAAAAAAAATCTTATTCCCCTGAGTCAGTACCCCACTTGGGGAAAAATATTGATAGGTGCATAAATACATTTTAATACCTGTGGGAAGAATAAAGGTATTAAAAGTATAGAATAAAGGAAATATGTTATAAAAGACAATGATTACCTTCTGTCATGTTTATTTCCTTTTAGTGAGTTGGTGTTAAGCAATAGTCATTGAAAATTTTAAAAAAGTACTTGAATTTTGTTTGAGATGTTCTGTATGAGCCATGGTCAAAGACACTTTTGGAAAAGCAGTTATAATGCTGTCTTTGCAATGTATCATTCTTCGATGTATATTGTCTTAGAGTAAAACATTATCATCATTTTAGTGAAGTTTCATGAAAGGTAAAAAGATCAACTTTTCATATCAGGCTGTAAATTGTTCTCATGAATTTATGTATTTTTGGCTGAGATTTGTCTACTATCTCTATGTATTGCCAGAGAGAAGACGACTGGATCGTATCGCGGATTCAGAAGCTAGAAGACGTGAGTGGAACACGAGGTTTGGGGACAGCACATCTTCTGCAACTCGTGGGTCTAGGGCCATGGACTCACCAGAAGATATTAAGATACGATCTGGATCCTCTGCAAGTCAAGGTATCAACTATTTGATCTTGCATGTTACTTACAATGGAGTCTTTATTAAGACTAAACCTGTTTTATACCTACATGATCTTTAAATTTTCATTTTTTCCCTGAAGTTTTTAACTTTGCATGAAAGTTAAAATTGACACACTTTAGTATTTAAGTAGATTATTCACTATTATTGATGTCAATACTTTATTCATTTCATAATCTTATTAAATCATGCAGAGCTACTTGATTATGTAGAAACCTTCAGTTTTGAAAAAAATGTGTTATTCCTGTCACTCGGGGGAGAGAACTCTTGACACTCTCCAGTGAGTTAATTGTCATCAGTTTTGATTGCCTTATTCATAAAAACTGTTTGGACATGGAAATATTGGAGAGTTTATGGCACTGGATTAGTGGATGGCTGACATCATACATATATGCACAATGCACTAGAGATCTTTGTAATAGTGACTGATTAGTTGGTGAGTTTTCATAGTAATTTGTTTACGGTAAATTTCTGTTCCATCTCATTTTTATGCCCCCACTCTAAAAGGGGGGGGGGGCGTATAGATTTTTATAACAAATTCAAAACCAATATTTGTATTTTAGGAAGTTATACCATGCCTCGTGCTCCTACTACCTATGACAAGAGCGAGTTACTGAACGAGGCGGAACCCATTGATTACAGTGACAGTCCTCCATTGGCTAACCCAGTCGGCGGCTACCAGTCGCAAGCCCAGCATTCAAGATCAAAACCTCATAGAACAACCCCACTGGGGCCACCAAGAGGAATATTTGATGATGTTTAAAGTGAGGCTCCAATGGGAAATTTGAAATTTGTTGTTGCAAATATAAATTCGTCACTAATAGTCTTATCACACATACTACATATGTGAAGTGTATTTATAGTTTTTATGTATTTATTATTGAGTATATTGTTCATGGTGTCTATGTGTTGTATTGTCAGATAGTCGTGTAGATATGCTGCTTGAATATATCGAGTATACACATCCCATGCCAGTTCTATCTCACGTTGCAAATGTTGTTATTTTTGTTAATTATTAAGTTTTTTTTACATAAATTGTCAGCTTTTTTCATGACATATCTATTCCTTTCCTTGCTCTATGACATTTCTTCATATTTATTTCTTATTGACATGTCGATGGTGAATTACTGCTAAATCAATTTTGATTTGTACATAAGGCGTTTTGTAATATCAAATAAGGTGAATTTTAACTGAGATAATTTCTCAACGACATGAGTCCATCTTTACATTAGAGACTGCATAGACTATATTGTTACATTATGATGTCATGTATTTAACTAAGCTGAACACATTACATAGCTACTATATATATATAATAATATTGGAGTGTGACAGTTTTCAAAGGAAAGGAGACGGTGGTATCAGCACATACAGTGGCAATTAAAGGATTTTCAGTTGGGGGCATAAGTTATAGATGGGGTTACAAGGGGGTCTTGTGGCAAAGTCCCCATAAGGCAACTGCACTTTCTCATTGTTTATTTACTGTATGTTTTATCTGGAAGATGGACTCAATCCATGACGATTCTGTATTATTGATTATTTCGACTTTTTCATTAGCTGATACTGTCTCCTCACTTATATCCATCTATGATAAATAACATTTATGCTTAAAACCATTCATTAGCCTTATAGTGGTAGAATGTTAGGACTGATATTATGCATACATTTCTTGTTTTATTATAGAAACAATTTCATGTTATTTCATCATCTAACTAAAATGTATTACTAGTTATACATTATATTTTCATCTACCATGATCATTGCTGGAATTTATGCTTGCTGTGTGATTGTATCCTAATGGACTACAGAAAATAGTTAAACATATTAATTTATCAGGAATGCTGAGGAAAATATGTTGAGATTGTTAATGGACATATTTTTTCTCATGTTTCGGTATGATTGGTATTATAGGAAAAGTGGTTATTTAATAATTCCTACTATATGACACTTACCGGCAATTTTAGCTTACCTTGGATGAAGTAATCAACACAGATACTGTCATTGTCTGCCAACTTGTTTTAAGTAACTTATCTGAATACGTTAGGTCGTGCTAAAAATTGAAAATATATCGTGAAACCATTTCTTTGAACGGAAACAATAATGGCCGAACTAATCATTGGATCCCCATGCCAAGATTTCCTGGAACTAACTGGATCCATGGAAGAGTGCTACTGCCAGGTGTTGGGGCTGCTAACTTTGCATATTTCTATTAATAGATTTTACTCAGATTAGGGAGTTAGGACCCTTTTGACTTTTGAATTAATTTTTTGAATTGATATCTCTAATATAGTGCGTGTGTATATAAAGTGCAATAATAGTGTGGTATATATTTGTTTTGTTTTTGGGGTCTTATTCATAAACATAATGAGACTGAAACTCGGACTTAGACTTGAAAATGTTAACTGTTCTTTTTACTCCTGTGTTGTTATAACAATACAGATTTTAGTAAATTGGGGAAAGTGTGCAGCGGGTAACAACAATTATTCAGACAAAATTTCATTTTGTTAGATCTAATTAAAATGAAAGATTGGTAAATACAACTTGCTAATTTAATGTCCGAGTTTCAGTCTTAAAACGTTTGTGAATGAGACCCCATATTGCAGTTAATGAGTTTGTTATTATATCTTATTTTATTTAGTTGTACAAAAATATGGGCAGTCTTTTTATACAATATATATATATATATATATATATATTTATGGATCGGTAGTAAAGACGACATTTTAGATATATACAATTAAATCCAATTTAAAGTGCAATTTCTTTCTAAGGGGTTTTTGGTTTTATTGTTATTTTCTTTCTCATAAAAATTCGTAAGATGAAATAAAAATATCCAAATTTTACCTTACGATCACTTTTATTTCTTAAAGATGCGCCCTTTTTGGACTCATGAAAAAACGTTCAATTATAAATCGACATTCCGTTATGAAGATTAGATGGATCGACTTAAGGAAAATTATCAACGAATCAGGCGTAATGTGCAAACGCTTATATTTGAAGACATTGTATCTGTTTTTATCTCATTCTCTGTCTTTTATGTACAAAAGCAACTATAGTTTGTATCAAGACAGATTATAAGCGTCTTAGTAGAATGCCGACTGTGATATGCTAAAATTTTAGCATTACAAATGCCTTCGTATACAAACGACAGTTAAATATTAAATGGTTGACATACCAAATCAAACAATTCGCAATTTTAAACAATATTACAGGAGAAATGGAACTTTGAGTAAACAATTGTAATGGGTTTGAACTCCGTGTCCCTAGCACTTTGTACTTTATGCATTCAGTATAAATAAACTGTTGATGGTGACTTGTAAACAGCAAAGTAATTTTAACGACATGCGTAGGATAGCATAACTGAAGCACAATTAAATTATGCAATACTTATTTCTATTCCATTTACAATAGTTTGACATTGGGAATAGGACACCTGTATGTCTTCTTTACAAATAAGTATGCTTCTTTGGGCTGTCCATATGTTAAAGCATAATATACAAGAGAAATAGTATGCAGTGTTGCAAAATAGTTACAATCAAATTTGCGGTAGCATGTTTTTCAGCGACCGTTTGTGATAAGCGAACACTTCACATGCCGCATACACTTAATCCCATTGGTCATTTCAATCTACGGCTTATGCTGACTCTGACTGACTCTGACTGACACTGACTGACACTGACATACACTGACAGACACTGACAGACTCTGACTGACTCTGACTGATTATGACTGACTCTGACTGACTCTGACTGACTCTGACTGACTCTGAATGATTCCGACTGACTCCGAGTGACTCCGACTGACTCCGACTGGCTCTGACTGACTCTGACTGGCTCTGACTGACTCTGAGTGGCTCTGACTGACTCTGACGGACTCTGACGGACTCTGACGGACTCTGACTGACTATTGGTTAATTAGGTTAATCGGAGAGGCAATTCTTTTTTCGAAGATATAAATTTACTAAAACCTCGACAAACATTTATAGCTGAAGACATTTTCGTCCTGAGAAAATGAGCAAAATCGGAGAGAAATATTTTTTATCCAAAAAATGAAATTCTATCAAGGGTCCCCCCTTACGTGATTTTTAGCGACAACTTGTTTCACGAAAATATGTCAAGTAATACATCATTTTGTTCGTCTTGATGCCAACTATTGAAATATATATATATGTGTATACTTTCATCTAAATCTACGGCTTATGCTGACCCCGACTGGCTCCGACTGGCTCCGACTGGCTCCGACTGACTCCGACTGACTCCGACTGACTCCGACTGACTCCGACTGACTCCGACTGACTCCGACTGACACCGACTGACTCCGACTGACTCCGACTGACTATGACTGATAGTTGTAGTGATAGTGACAAGACATGGTTTACATGCTTTGTTTTAAACTGTGATTTAAATTAATAAATTAAATTTAAGGATATTATAATTTATACCAGAAGAAAGGAAATTAAATCAGCTATGCTGTGAATTTATTGGTTGTGCAGAATAATACTCTATTTAGATGAATTTTGTGTATATTGCATATCTAATATGGGATTAACTCATGTATAAATGTACTTGTGTATTGTGTAGACACAGTGGACAGTGGTCATCGATGTGTATTGGATTTTAGGTCGGATTTTTTCGATCGTACGATAGATCGTGATGCTCGTGCACTTCCACGTAATGGTGTGTTTGTGTATGTATCCGTATCCGAGTCACTTGCTATTGATTTCGCATAGGTTTGTTCATTGTTGTTTTGAAGAGATGTGTTTGTTTGCACTTTTTCGCTGTATTTACCATGTGTGTATTAGTCGACTGCGGCGTAGCTGGTGGCGGCATTTTGGCTTTGGCCTCTTTGCTCTTCGTGTTGTTGCTTGGATGTACAGTTGATGATTTCTTTGGTGATTCCTTTGAATGAATATGTTGGATATGAATAACTTGTGGTGCTAAATCACAGTCGTCGGTATTCACGTTTATATCCATGTTTGCACAAGTTTCTGAATTATCCGTGTCTTGGGAGTCCGCATAATTCTCAGATAGCATGTAATTAGGCACATTTGTTGCTATATTATCGGAGTACTGATTGGACGCTGACCGATTACGACTTGATGAACTCACGGATGTCATTACTGGTAAGTCACTACATTGTTGTTGCATAGATGCTTGAATTGTCATGTGTTGGTTGGTATCACTTTTATTAGCATAGTTGGGTTGTGAATGGTATCTTTGAGATATGTTATTCGATACTCTGGACATATCATATTGTGGAGTCTCACCCCATATTGGATACCTCTCAGGTGATGTAGTAAACTTTGCTGAACATAATCAAAGTTTATTTGACTGAGTTGATCTGTCCTACTACCCCTTATATATTTATTCCACTCTGGCATTTCATCTCGCACTAATTTGTCATCCTGAATGAGCTTTGCTGGGTAGACTATGATTACCTTTGACACTGGGTTTTGTTGTTTAAGCCTCCTGTACTCTGGCCATAAGCGGCTACGCGCTTCCTGAATTTCTCTGGGAAGTCATAATCAATTGAGAAAATCGTACATTTGAGCGATCGTACCCGACTCATAATAAGCTCAATGTCACAAAAATCACGGAAATTGAGTACTATTGGTCTGTTCTGATATTGTCTCCGACGGTCTCGCATTCCTAGCCTATGTACCCTGGCAAGATACATGTTGCGTGGGTCTATGTCCAGGTAGTTCCTTAAAAAGCCTCTAATCAGTGCAAAACAGTTTTCTACTCTTATTATCAGGTTATTGCGCCTAGATCTCGCTTCCATATCAATAGATTTGTAGGCTAACATTTGCATAAAATCTGTTTGCGTATTTGTTGTCTCAATTACTTGGGAAAGTTTTTCGTTGACATTACATAGAGACGGTTGAAAATTATACATACTTCTGCTGTAACTTATCTGTTCGTTCTTGATGCACATAAGCTGATCAAACATGTGCAACATTTTAGTGTCTAATGATCCACGTTCAAATTTTTTACGAGTAACATCCACAAAAGTCCCGTTTTCACCTTTGGTATTTTCCCGCTCAGAAACAAATTTTGTACCGGAATACCATGTATGCAATAATCACTATTTCTCGCCATTCCTGTTTTGAAATTAGTCCAGTTTTCAATAATCACTTTTAATGATCCGCAAATAAAAATTTAAAACCTAAAGTCTCGTTTCGCTTTCTTGCAGTCTATATCGAACCAATCCTTGTTACCGTAAATAACTGTTCCTGGTTTGGCTGTATATATTAATTCCCTACTACATTGTTCTACCACCTTTTCGAGCTCATCTACTATAACATCTACATTGACATCATGGTTTAACAAGACTCTAAATATTGGAACATACCACTATTTGTGCCCTCAGCGAGCGCTGCAATATAATCACCTTTTGTAACTTCATTTTGTTTAAAGCGTTTAACATGAGTAACATTAGCATTAACTGTCTGCTCAATAGCAGTATTCAACAACACACACATTGGAAAATGCGGGCTTTCCGCTCTATCTATAACTCTAAAATCTAATGCAATATCCAAAATAGATTTAGATGCTAACCAGTAATCAATAACACTGGATCGATTTTGGTTTATAAAGGTGAAATTTTTATAAGACTCATCAGTATTCTCGGTCAGACATCGCCCATTAAGAACGTAACAAGAGTATGCTTTACAAAAGTTAATAAGATACTTTCCCCAAGAGTTAATAGTGGTATCTTGCGATTGTCTAGAACTTGTGATGTCACTATCTAATATGTCTCTTACATCCTGAAAAACGGGTATATCAACATATGTTATAAAGTCTGCCAATTTCCCTGTCCGGGCTTTAAAATCTCCACAAATTAGCAATTCAAACCTTGACAAATTATTATCCGATATCAAATATTCAGGTCGTTGCAAACATGAGTAAGTTATATCAAAATAAAAAGAAGAATTTCCAGGTGGAGCATACAGCGATATTAACAATACATCTCTGTCTAAATGAAATAGTGATTTATCAAATAGTATCATAATACCAAATGTATCACAAATTCGTGTAACAAATCTATTCAAATGGCTTGTTATCATTACCACAATGCCACACATGGATCTGCCTCCCGCAAATGATTTCCTAGCATTACATGTACAAATATCAAACTCTTGAAACATGGACATACATGATTGCAGTTATCAGAGTCCCATGTTTCCTGAATACATACACCATCATAATCATATATAAAACTACTGATTTCATAGTTTAACAGTTTAGATTTTTGTCCTTCAATGTTCCATGACAAGAGTTTCAATTTCTGTGAAGAGCTTCGGCCACTATCCTATATGTTATTCTCGGAATGCCTCTGGTTGGAAGAACTAGCTTTCGGTGATCCTGCGTTAGAGATACTAGTAGAATTGTTAATATCCATGCCCATGCAATTTCTGCCGCTTGTAACATCTGCATAACTAGATCGAACTGCACGCTTGGACACCCTAGATTCAGCGTGAGTTTTATTGTTAGACGATTCCTTCTCATATGTAACCAGCTTCCCCGCTTTGTAGTAACCATGCATACCCCTACTGTTCAGTTCATTCAGCTTCTGTCGTTGTAGATAAGATAAATCATTCGAAATACGTATTCCCTGTTCTCTGAGCTTGTTACGATATCTAAATAGATTAAATTTATCCTGGGATTCTTTAAAGTTGGATATTACTAGTCTTGGACTCTCGCCAATTTGACCAACTCTTCTCGCGGATTTTATAGAGTTAATATCAATATTATCTTCTGGCAATGTCAGAGAGAAAATGGATTTATTTATATGGCTTTCCAAACTTAGATCTTCATTTTCACATTCTTCTAGGCCAAATAGTCTAGGGAACATTTCAGTCTTCATGATTCGCTAATAAGTAATTGCTTCTCAATAACTTCGATTCGGTCATAAGTGATTTCATCATGTACATATAACTCTCGGATGTCACTTTCTAAACTTTCATTATTGTATTCTATGTCACATATACGCGTATGCATATCATTTAGTGATACTTTAGTCATATACTGACTTTCTTTCAGTTTAGACACATTTAATTTGATCGAAGATAGTTCAGACTTCATGTCATTCAAATCAGACTTGACACCGGTGAGTATATTGGACATTGGTCATAGCATCTAGTATAAGCTGTGTATCTTCGGTGGGCCCAGGGTTAAGCTCCACATCCGAAGACAGTAGCAATATCCGACTAGCATTATTATGATGGATACAACATACTAATACACCCACAAGCAATAGGTAATGTCCCTCCTCGCATACACTATAGGTGTCTCAAACATACATCGTGGGACGTCTGAAGATACATAGTTGTCCACAAAAAAAGTCTGCGAGCTTATAACAGCATGAAGAGACAGGAAACACCACAACACGTAGACCCCACACACAAAGCTGCGCAAATGAATGTCAGTACCAGAAGTATACGGATTGTATTTACCAAATGTTGGTGGTCTTGAATGTAGTCGAAGATGGAGATGAAAACCTCAAATTTTAGCCCGGTACTGAACAATGTCAATTCCGATGTGTTCGTCTTTGTTCCAATGCACTATCCAAATTTTGCACAATAATTAGTCCAGAACACAAACAAGTACAGCTTTGCCACTGCTTTCTGTTTATGTGTCCAGTCTACACAACGATATAAACACTCCCAGTCACACCCGTTGTACCCTAAAATCCAATACACATCGATGACCACTGTCCACTGTGTCTACACAATACATCGTACATTCATACATGAGTTAATTCCATATCAGATATGCAATACACACAAAATTCATCTAAATAGAATATTATTCTGCACAACCAATAAATTCACAGCATAGCTGATTGAATTTCCTTTCTTCTGGTATAAATTATAATATCCTTAAATTTAATTTATTAATTTAAATCACAGTTTAAAACAGAGCATGTAAACCATGTCTTGTCACTATCACTACAACTATCAGCCAGAGTCAGCCAGAGTCAGTCAGAGTCAGTCAGAGCCAGTCAGAGCCAGTCAGAGTCAGTCAGAGTCAGTCAGGGTCAGCATAAGCCATAGATTTAGATGAAGGTATACACATATATATATATTTCAATAGTTGGCATCAAGACGAACAAAATGATGTATTACTTGACATATTTTCGAGAAAAAAGTTTACGCTAAAAATCACGTAAGGGGGGACCCTTGATAGAATTTCATTTTTGTGAAAAAAAATATTTCTCTCCGATTTTGCTCATTTTCTAAGGACTTAAAGACCTACCTACTCCGTCGACAAAAATGTCTTCAGCTATGCAATATATCCATTTCAGAGTCAGTCAGAGCCAGTCAGAGTCAGTCAGAGTCAGTCATAGTCAGTCAGGGGCAGCATAAGCCGTAAATTTAGATGCAAGTATACACATATATATATATTTCAATAGTTGGCATCAAGACGAACAAAATGATGTATTACTTGACATATTTACGTGAAAACAAAATTTTCGCTAAAAATCGAAATCGCGTACAGGTCTTGACCTGTGATAGAATTTCATTTTTGTGAAAAAAAATATTTCTCTCCGATTTTGCTCATTTTCTCAGGACTTAAAGACCTACCTACTCCGTCGACAAAAATGTCTTCAGCTATGCAATATATCCATTTCAGAGTCAGTCAGAGCCAGTCAGAGTCAGTCAGAGTCAGTCATAGTCAGTCAGGGGCAGCATAAGCCGTAAATTTAGATGCAAGTATACACATATATATATATTTCAATAGTTGGCATCAAGACGAACAAAATGATGTATTACTTGACATATTTACGTGAAAACAAAATTTTCGCTAAAAATCGAAATCGCGTACAGGTCTTGACCTGTGATAGAATTTCTTTTTGTGAAAAAAAATATTTCTCTCCGATTTTGCTCATTTTCTCAGGACTTAAAGACCTACCTACTCCGTCGACAAAAATGTCTTCAGCTATGCAATATATCCATTTCAGAGTCAGTCAGAGCCAGTCAGAGTCAGTCAGAGTCAGTCATAGTCTGTCAGGGGCAGCATAAGCCGTAAATTTAGATGCAAGTATACACATATATATATATTTCAATAGTTGGCATCAAGACGAACAAAATGATGTATTACTTGACATATTTACGTGAAAACAAAATTTTCGCTAAAATCGAAATCGCGTACAGGTCTTGACCTGTGATAGAATTTCTGAAAAAAAATATTTCTCTCCGATTTTGCTCATTTTCTAAGGACTTAAAGACCTACCTACTCCGTCGACAAAAATGTCTTCAGCTATGCAATATATCCATTTCAGAGTCAGTCAGAGCCAGTCAGAGTCAGTCATAGTCAGTCAGGGGCAGCATAAGCCGTAAATTTAGATGCAAGGATACACATATATATATATTTCAATAGTTGGCATCAAGACGAACAAAATGATGTATTACTTGACATATTTACGTGAAAACAAAATTTTCGCTAAAAATCGAAATCGCGTACAGGTCTTGACCTGTGATAGAATTTCATTTTTCTGAAAAAAAATATTTCTCTCCGATTTTGCTCATTTTCTCAGGACTTAAAGACCTACCTACTCCGTCGACAAAAATGTCTTCAGCTATGCAATATATCCATTTCAGAGTCAGTCAGAGCCAGTCAGAGTCAGTCAGAGTCAGTCATAGTCAGTCAGGGGCAGCATAAGCCGTAAATTTAGATGCAAGTATACACATATATATATATTTCAATAGTTGGCATCAAGACGAACAAAATGATGTATTACTTGACATATTTACGTGAAAACAAAATTTTCGCTAAAAATCGAAATCGCGTACAGGTCTTGACCTGTGATAGAATTTCATTTTTGTGAAAAAAAATATTTCTCTCCGATTTTGCTCATTTTCTCAGGACTTAAAGACCTACCTACTCCGTCGACAAAAATGTCTTCAGCTATGCAATATATCCATTTCAGAGTCAGTCAGAGCCAGTCAGAGTCAGTCAGAGTCAGTCATAGTCAGTCAGGGGCAGCATAAGCCGTAAATTTAGATGCAAGTATACACATATATATATATTTCAATAGTTGGCATCAAGACGAACAAAATGATGTATTACTTGACATATTTACGTGAAAACAAAATTTTCGCTAAAATCGAAATCGCGTACAGGTCTTGACCTGTGATAGAATTTCATTTTTGTGAAAAAAAATATTTCTCTCCGATTTTGCTCATTTTCTCAGGACTTAAAGACCTACCTACTCCGTCGACAAAAATGTCTTCAGCTATGCAATATATCCATTTCAGAGTCAGTCAGAGCCAGTCAGAGTCAGTCAGAGTCAGTCATAGTCAGTCAGGGGCAGCATAAGCCGTAAATTTAGATGCAAGTATACACATATATATATATTTCAATAGTTGGCATCAAGACGAACAAAATGATGTATTACTTGACATATTTACGTGAAAACAAAATTTTCGCTAAAAATCGAAATCGCGTACAGGTCTTGACCTGTGATAGAATTTCATTTTTCTGAAAAAATATTTCTCTCCGATTTTGCTCATTTTCTCAGGACTTAAAGACCTACCTACTCCGTCGACAAAAATGTCTTCAGCTATGCAATATATCCATTTCAGAGTCAGTCAGAGCCAGTCAGAGTCAGTCAGAGTCAGTCATAGTCAGTCAGGGGCAGCATAAGCCGTAAATTTAGATGCAAGTATACACATATATATATATTTCAATAGTTGGCATCAAGACGAACAAAATGATGTATTACTTGACATATTTACGTGAAAACAAAATTTTCGCTAAAATCGAAATCGCGTACAGGTCTTGACCTGTGATAGAATTTCATTTTTGTGAAAAAAAATATTTCTCTCCGATTTTGCTCATTTTCTCAGGACTTAAAGACCTACCTACTCCGTCGACAAAAATGTCTTCAGCTATGCAATATATCCATTTCAGAGTCAGTCAGAGCCAGTCAGAGTCAGTCAGAGTCAGTCATAGTCAGTCAGGGGCAGCATAAGCCGTAAATTTAGATGCAAGTATACACATATATATATATTTCAATAGTTGGCATCAAGACGAACAAAATGATGTATTACTTGACATATTTACGTGAAAACAAAATTTTCGCTAAAAATCGAAATCGCGTACAGGTCTTGACCTGTGATAGAATTTCATTTTTCTGAAAAAATATTTCTCTCCGATTTTGCTCATTTTCTCAGGACTTAAAGACCTACCTACTCCGTCGACAAAAATGTCTTCAGCTATGCAATATATCCATTTCAGAGTCAGTCAGAGCCAGTCAGAGTCAGTCAGAGTCAGTCATAGTCAGTCAGGGGCAGCATAAGCCGTAAATTTAGATGCAAGTATACACATATATATATATTTCAATAGTTGGCATCAAGACGAACAAAATGATGTATTACTTGACATATTTACGTGAAAACAAAATTTTCGCTAAAAATCGAAATCGCGTACAGGTCTTGACCTGTGATAGAATTTCATTTTTGTGAAAAAAAATATTTCTCTCCGATTTTGCTCATTTTCTCAGGACTTAAAGACCTACCTACTCCGTCGACAAAAATGTCTTCAGCTATGCAATATATCCATTTCAGAGTCAGTCAGAGCCAGTCAGAGTCAGTCAGAGTCAGTCATAGTCAGTCAGGGGCAGCATAAGCCGTAAATTTAGATGCAAGTATACACATATATATATATTTCAATAGTTGGCATCCAGACGAACAAAATGATGTATTACTTGACATATTTACGTGAAAACAAAATTTACGCTAAAAATCGAAATCGCGTACAGGTCTTGACCTGTGATAGAATTTCATTTTTGTGAAAAAAATATTTCTCTCCGATTTTGCCCATTTCTCAGGACTTAAAGACCTACGTACTCCGTCGACAAAAATGTCTTCAGCTATGCAATATATCCATTTCAGAGTCAGTCAGAGCCAGTCAGAGTCAGTCAGAGTCAGTCATAGTCAGTCAGGGGCAGCATAAGCCGTAAATTTAGATGCAAGTATACACATATATATATATTTCAATAGTTGGCATCAAGACGAACAAAATGATGTATTACTTGACATATTTACGTGAAAACAAAATTTTCGCTAAAAATCGAAATCGCGTACAGGTCTTGACCTGTGATAGAATTTCATTTTTCTGAAAAAAAATATTTCTCTCCGATTTTGCTCATTTTCTCAGGACTTAAAGACCTACCTACTCCGTCGACAAAAATGTCTTCAGCTATGCAATATATCCATTTCAGAGTCAGTCAGAGCCAGTCAGAGTCAGTCAGAGTCAGTCATAGTCAGTCAGGGGCAGCATAAGCCGTAAATTTAGATGCAAGTATACACATATATAATATTTCAATAGTTGGCATCAAGACGAACAAAATGATGTATTACTTGACATATTTACGTGAAAACAAAATTTTCGCTAAAAATCGAAATCGCGTACAGGTCTTGACCTGTGATAGAATTTCATTTTTGTGAAAAAAAATATTTCTCTCCGATTTTGCTCATTTTCTAAGGACTTAAAGACCTACCTACTCCGTCGACAAAAATGTCTTCAGCTATGCAATATATCCATTTCAGAGTCAGTCAGAGTCAGTCAGAGTCAGTCAGAGTCAGTCAGAGTCAGTCAGAGTCAGTCAGGGGCAGCATAAGCCGTAAATTTAGATGCAAGTATACACATATATATATATTTCAATAGTTGGCATCAAGACGAACAAAATGATGTATTACTTGACATATTTACGTGAAAACAAAATTTTCGCTAAAAATCGAAATCGCGTACAGGTCTTGACCTGTGATAGAATTTCATTTTTGTGAAAAAAAATATTTCTCTCCGATTTTGCTCATTTTCTCAGGACTTAAAGACCTACCTACTCCGTCGACAAAAATGTCTTCAGCTATGCAATATATCCATTTCAGAGTCAGTCAGAGCCAGTCAGAGTCAGTCAGAGTCAGTCATAGTCAGTCAGGGGCAGCATAAGCCGTAAATTTAGATGCAAGTATACACATATATATATATTTCAATAGTTGGCATCAAGACGAACAAAATGATGTATTACTTGACATATTTACGTGAAAACAAAATTTTCGCTAAAATCGAAATCGCGTACAGGTCTTGACCTGTGATAGAATTTCTGAAAAAAAATATTTCTCTCCGATTTTGCTCATTTTCTAAGGACTTAAAGACCTACCTACTCCGTCGACAAAAATGTCTTCAGCTATGCAATATATCCATTTCAGAGTCAGTCAGAGCCAGTCAGAGTCAGTCATAGTCAGTCAGGGGCAGCATAAGCCGTAAATTTAGATGCAAGGATACACATATATATATATTTCAATAGTTGGCATCAAGACGAACAAAATGATGTATTACTTGACATATTTACGTGAAAACAAAATTTTCGCTAAAAATCGAAATCGCGTACAGGTCTTGACCTGTGATAGAATTTCATTTTTGTGAAAAAAAATATTTCTCTCCGATTTTGCTCATTTTCTCAGGACTTAAAGACCTACCTACTCCGTCGACAAAAATGTCTTCAGCTATGCAATATATCCATTTCAGAGTCAGTCAGAGCCAGTCAGAGTCAGTCAGAGTCAGTCATAGTCAGTCAGGGGCAGCATAAGCCGTAAATTTAGATGCAAGTATACACATATATATATATTTCAATAGTTGGCATCAAGACGAACAAAATGATGTATTACTTGACATATTTACGTGAAAACAAAATTTTCGCTAAAAATCGAAATCGCGTACAGGTCTTGACCTGTGATAGAATTTCATTTTTGTGAAAAAAAATATTTCTCTCCGATTTTGCTCATTTTCTCAGGACTTAAAGACCTACCTACTCCGTCGACAAAATGTCTTCAGCTATGCAATATATCCATTTCAGAGTCAGTCAGAGCCAGTCAGAGTCAGTCAGAGTCAGTCATAGTCAGTCAGGGGCAGCATAAGCCGTAAATTTAGATGCAAGTATACACATATATATATATTTCAATAGTTGGCATCAAGACGAACAAAATGATGTATTACTTGACATATTTACGTGAAAACAAAATTTTCGCTAAAATCGAAATCGCGTACAGGTCTTGACCTGTGATAGAATTTCATTTTTGTGAAAAAAAATATTTCTCTCCGATTTTGCTCATTTTCTAAGGACTTAAAGACCTACCTACTCCGTCGACAAAAATGTCTTCAGCTATGCAATATATCCATTTCAGAGTCAGTCAGAGCCAGTCAGAGTCAGTCAGAGTCAGTCATAGTCAGTCAGGGGCAGCATAAGCCGTAAATTTAGATGCAAGTATACACATATATATATATTTCAATAGTTGGCATCAAGACGAACAAAATGATGTATTACTTGACATATTTACGTGAAAACAAAATTTTCGCTAAAAATCGAAATCGCGTACAGGTCTTGACCTGTGATAGAATTTCATTTTTCTGAAAAAATATTTCTCTCCGATTTTGCTCATTTTCTCAGGACTTAAAGACCTACCTACTCCGTCGACAAAAATGTCTTCAGCTATGCAATATATCCATTTCAGAGTCAGTCAGAGCCAGTCAGAGTCAGTCAGAGTCAGTCATAGTCAGTCAGGGGCAGCATAAGCCGTAAATTTAGATGCAAGTATACACATATATATATATTTCAATAGTTGGCATCAAGACGAACAAAATGATGTATTACTTGACATATTTACGTGAAAACAAAATTTTCGCTAAAAATCGAAATCGCGTACAGGTCTTGACCTGTGATAGAATTTCATTTTTGTGAAAAAAAATATTTCTCTCCGATTTTGCTCATTTTCTCAGGACTTAAAGACCTACCTACTCCGTCGACAAAAATGTCTTCAGCTATGCAATATATCCATTTCAGAGTCAGTCAGAGCCAGTCAGAGTCAGTCAGAGTCAGTCAGAGTCAGTCAGAGTCAGTCAGGGGCAGCATAAGCCGTAAATTTAGATGCAAGTATACACATATATATATATTTCAATAGTTGGCATCAAGACGAACAAAATGATGTATTACTTGACATATTTACGTGAAAACAAAATTTTCGCTAAAAATCGAAATCGCGTACAGGTCTTGACCTGTGATAGAATTTCATTTTTGTGAAAAAAAATATTTCTCTCCGATTTTGCTCATTTTCTCAGGACTTAAAGACCTACCTACTCCGTCGACAAAAATGTCTTCAGCTATGCAATATATCCATTTCAGAGTCAGTCAGAGCCAGTCAGAGTCAGTCAGAGTCAGTCATAGTCAGTCAGGGGCAGCATAAGCCGTAAATTTAGATGCAAGTATACACATATATATATATTTCAATAGTTGGCATCAAGACGAACAAAATGATGTATTACTTGACATATTTACGTGAAAACAAAATTTTCGCTAAAAATCGAAATCGCGTACAGGTCTTGACCTGTGATAGAATTTCATTTTTCTGAAAAAAAATATTTCTCTCCGATTTTGCTCATTTTCTCAGGACTTAAAGACCTACGTACTCCGTCGACAAAAATGTCTTCAGCTATGCAATATATCCATTTCAGAGTCAGTCAGAGCCAGTCAGAGTCAGTCAGAGTCAGTCATAGTCAGTCAGGGGCAGCATAAGCCGTAAATTTAGATGCAAGTATACACATATATATATATTTCAATAGTTGGCATCAAGACGAACAAAATGATGTATTACTTGACATATTTACGTGAAAACAAAATTTTCGCTAAAAATCGAAATCGCGTACAGGTCTTGACCTGTGATAGAATTTCATTTTTGTGAAAAAAAATATTTCTCTCCGATTTTGCTCATTTTCTCAGGACTTAAAGACCTACCTACTCCGTCGACAAAAATGTCTTCAGCTATGCAATATATCCATTTCAGAGTCAGTCAGAGCCAGTCAGAGTCAGTCAGAGTCAGTCATAGTCAGTCAGGGGCAGCATAAGCCGTAAATTTAGATGCAAGTATACACATATATATATAGTTCAATAGTTGGCATCAAGACGAACAAAATGATGTATTACTTGACATATTTACGTGAAAACAAAATTTACGCTAAAAATCGAAATCGCGTACAGGTCTTGACCTGTGATAGAATTTCATTTTTGTGAAAAAAAATATTTCTCTCCGATTTTGCCCATTTTCTCAGGACTTAAAGACCTACGTACTCCGTCGACAAAAATGTCTTCAGCTATGCAATATATCCATTTCAGAGTCAGTCAGAGCCAGTCAGAGTCAGTCAGAGTCAGTCATAGTCAGTCAGGGGCAGCATAAGCCGTAAATTTAGATGCAAGTATACACATATATATATATTTCAATAGTTGGCATCAAGACGAACAAAATGATGTATTACTTGACATATTTACGTGAAAACAAAATTTTCGCTAAAAATCGAAATCGCGTACAGGTCTTGACCTGTGATAGAATTTCATTTTTCTGAAAAAAAATATTTCTCTCCGATTTTGCTCATTTTCTCAGGACTTAAAGACCTACCTACTCCGTCGACAAAAATGTCTTCAGCTATGCAATATATCCATTTCAGAGTCAGTCAGAGCCAGTCAGAGTCAGTCAGAGTCAGTCATAGTCAGTCAGGGGCAGCATAAGCCGTAAATTTAGATGCAAGTATACACATATATATATATTTCAATAGTTGGCATCAAGACGAACAAAATGATGTATTACTTGACATATTTACGTGAAAACAAAATTTTCGCTAAAAATCGAAATCGCGTACAGGTCTTGACCTGTGATAGAATTTCATTTTTGTGAAAAAAAATATTTCTCTCCGATTTTGCTCATTTTCTAAGGACTTAAAGACCTACCTACTCCGTCGACAAAAATGTCTTCAGCTATGCAATATATCCATTTCAGAGTCAGTCAGAGCCAGTCAGAGTCAGTCAGAGTCAGTCATAGTCAGTCAGGGGCAGCATAAGCCGTAAATTTAGATGCAAGTATACACATATATATATATTTCAATAGTTGGCATCCAGACGAACAAAATGATGTATTACTTGACATATTTACGTGAAAACAAAATTTTCGCTAAAAATCGAAATCGCGTACAGGTCTTGACCTGTGATAGAATTTCATTTTTGTGAAAAAAAATATTTCTCTCCGATTTTGCTCATTTTCTCAGGACTTAAAGACCTACCTACTCCGTCGACAAAAATGTCTTCAGCTATGCAATATATCCATTTCAGAGTCAGTCAGAGCCAGTCAGAGTCAGTCAGAGTCAGTCATAGTCAGTCAGGGGCAGCATAAGCCGTAAATTTAGATGCAAGTATACACATATATATATATATTTCAATAGTTGGCATCAAGACGAACAAAATGATGTATTACTTGACATATTTACGTGAAAACAAAATTTTCGCTAAAAATCGAAATCGCGTACAGGTCTTGACCTGTGATAGAATTTCATTTTTGTGAAAAAAAATATTTCTCTCCGATTTTGCTCATTTTCTCAGGACTTAAAGACCTACCTACTCCGTCGACAAAAATGTCTTCAGCTATGCAATATATCCATTTCAGAGTCAGTCAGAGCCAGTCAGAGTCAGTCAGAGTCAGTCATAGTCAGTCAGGGGCAGCATAAGCCGTAAATTTAGATGCAAGTATACACATATATATATATTTCAATAGTTGGCATCAAGACGAACAAAATGATGTATTACTTGACATATTTACGTGAAAACAAAATTTTCGCTAAAAATCGAAATCGCGTACAGGTCTTGACCTGTGATAGAATTTCATTTTTGTGAAAAAAAATATTTCTCTCCGATTTTGCTCATTTTCTCAGGACTTAAAGACCTACCTACTCCGTCGACAAAAATGTCTTCAGCTATGCAATATATCCATTTCAGAGTCAGTCAGAGCCAGTCAGAGTCAGTCAGAGTCAGTCATAGTCAGTCAGGGGCAGCATAAGCCGTAAATTTAGATGCAAGTATACACATATATATATATTTCAATAGTTGGCATCAAGACGAACAAAATGATGTATTACTTGACATATTTACGTGAAAACAAAATTTTCGCTAAAAATCGAAATCGCGTACAGGTCTTGACCTGTGATAGAATTTCTTTTTGTGAAAAAAAATATTTCTCTCCGATTTTGCTCATTTTCTCAGGACTTAAAGACCTACCTACTCCGTCGACAAAAATGTCTTCAGCTATGCATATATCCATTTCAGAGTCAGTCAGAGCCAGTCAGAGTCAGTCAGAGTCAGTCATAGTCTGTCAGGGGCAGCATAAGCCGTAAATTTAGATGCAAGTATACACATATATATATATATTTCAATAGTTGGCATCAAGACGAACAAAATGATGTTTTACTTGACATATTTACGTGAAAACGAAATTTTCGCTAAAATCGAAATCGCGTACAGGTCTTGACCTGTGATAGAATTTCTGAAAAAAAATATTTCTCTCCGATTTTGCTCATTTTCTAAGGACTTAAAGACCTACCTACTCCGTCGACAAAAATGTCTTCAGCTATGCAATATATCCATTTCAGAGTCAGTCAGAGCCAGTCAGAGTCAGTCATAGTCAGTCAGGGGCAGCATAAGCCGTAAATTTAGATGCAAGGATACACATATATATATATTTCAATAGTTGGCATCAAGACGAACAAAATGATGTATTACTTGACATATTTACGTGAAAACAAAATTTTCGCTAAAAATCGAAATCGCGTACAGGTCTTGACCTGTGATAGAATTTCATTTTTCTGAAAAAAAATATTTCTCTCCGATTTTGCTCATTTTCTCAGGACTTAAAGACCTACCTACTCCGTCGACAAAAATGTCTTCAGCTATGCAATATATCCATTTCAGAGTCAGTCAGAGCCAGTCAGAGTCAGTCAGAGTCAGTCATAGTCAGTCAGGGGCAGCATAAGCCGTAAATTTAGATGCAAGTATACACATATATATATATTTCAATAGTTGGCATCAAGACGAACAAAATGATGTATTACTTGACATATTTACGTGAAAACAAAATTTTCGCTAAAAATCGAAATCGCGTACAGGTCTTGACCTGTGATAGAATTTCATTTTTGTGAAAAAAAATATTTCTCTCCGATTTTGCTCATTTTCTCAGGACTTAAAGACCTACGTATTCCGTCGACAAAAATGTCTTCAGCTATGCAATATATCCATTTCAGAGTCAGTCAGAGCCAGTCAGAGTCAGTCAGAGTCAGTCATAGTCAGTCAGGGGCAGCATAAGCCGTAAATTTAGATGCAAGTATACACATATATATATATTTCAATAGTTGGCATCCAGACGAACAAAATGATGTATTACTTGACATATTTACGTGAAAACAAAATTTTCGCTAAAAATCGAAATCGCGTACAGGTCTTGACCTGTGATAGAATTTCATTTTTGTGAAAAAAAATATTTCTCTCCGATTTTGCTCATTTTCTCAGGACTTAAAGACCTACCTACTCCGTCGACAAAAATGTCTTCAGCTATGCAATATATCCATTTCAGAGTCAGTCAGAGCCAGTCAGAGTCAGTCAGAGTCAGTCATAGTCAGTCAGGGGCAGCATAAGCCGTAAATTTAGATGCAAGTATACACATATATATATATATTTCAATAGTTGGCATCAAGACGAACAAAATGATGTATTACTTGACATATTTACGTGAAAACAAAATTTTCGCTAAAAATCGAAATCGCGTACAGGTCTTGACCTGTGATAGAATTTCATTTTTGTGAAAAAAAATATTTCTCTCCGATTTTGCTCATTTTCTCAGGACTTAAAGACCTACCTACTCCGTCGACAAAAATGTCTTCAGCTATGCAATATATCCATTTCAGAGTCAGTCAGAGCCAGTCAGAGTCAGTCAGAGTCAGTCATAGTCAGTCAGGGGCAGCATAAGCCGTAAATTTAGATGCAAGTATACACATATATATATATTTCAATAGTTGGCATCAAGACGAACAAAATGATGTATTACTTGACATATTTACGTGAAAACAAAATTTTCGCTAAAAATCGAAATGCGTACAGGTCTTGACCTGTGATAGAATTTCAATTTTGTGAAAAAAAATATTTCTCTCCGATTTTGCTCATTTTCTCAGGACTTAAAGACCTACCTACTCCGTCGACAAAAATGTCTTCAGCTATGCAATATATCCATTTCAGAGTCAGTCAGAGCCAGTCAGAGTCAGTCAGAGTCAGTCATAGTCAGTCAGGGGCAGCATAAGCCGTAAATTTAGATGCAAGTATACACATATATATATATTTCAATAGTTGGCATCAAGACGAACAAAATGATGATTACTTGACATATTTACGTGAAAACAAAATTTTCGCTTAAAATCGAAATCGCGTACAGGTCTTGACCTGTGATAGAATATTTCTCTCCGATTTTGCTCATTTTCTCAGGACTTAAAGACCTACCTACTCCGTCGACAAAAATGTCCTCAGCTATGCAATATATCCATTTCAGAGTCAGTCAGAGCCAGTCAGAGTCAGTCAGAGTCAGTCATAGTCAGTCAGGGGCAGCATAAGCCGTAAATTTAGATGCAAGTATACACATATATATATATTTCAATAGTTGGCATCAAGACGAACAAAATGATGTATTACTTGACATATTTACGTGAAAACAAAATTTTCGCTAAAAATCGAAATCGCGTACAGGTCTTGACCTGTGATAGAATTTCATTTTTGTGAAAAAAAATATTTCTCTCCGATTTTGCTCATTTTCTCAGGACTTAAAGACCTACCTACTCCGTCGACAAAAATGTCTTCAGCTATGCAATATATCCATTTCAGAGTCAGTCAGAGCCAGTCAGAGTCAGTCAGAGTCAGTCATAGTCAGTCAGGGGCAGCATAAGCCGTAAATTTAGATGCAAGTATACACATATATATATATTTCAATAGTTGGCATCAAGACGAACAAAATGATGTATTACTTGACATATTTACGTGAAAACAAAATTTTCGCTAAAAATCGAAATCGCGTACAGGTCTTGACCTGTAATAGAATTTCTTTTTGTGAAAAAAAATATTTCTCTCCGATTTTGCTCATTTTCTCAGGACTTAAAGACCTACCTACTCCGTCGACAAAAATGTCTTCAGCTATGCAATATATCCATTTCAGAGTCAGTCAGAGCCAGTCAGAGTCAGTCAGAGTCAGTCATAGTCTGTCAGGGGCAGCATAAGCCGTAAATTTAGATGCAAGTATACACATATATATATATTTCAATAGTTGGCATCAAGACGAACAAAATGATGTATTACTTGACATATTTACGTGAAAACAAAATTTTCGCTAAAATCGAAATCGCGTACAGGTCTTGACCTGTGATAGAATTTCTGAAAAAAAATATTTCTCTCCGATTTTGCTCATTTTCTAAGGACTTAAAGACCTACCTACTCCGTCGACAAAAATGTCTTCAGCTATGCAATATATCCATTTCAGAGTCAGTCAGAGCCAGTCAGAGTCAGTCAGAGTCAGTCATAGTCAGTCAGGGGCAGCATAAGCCGTAAATTTAGATGCAAGTATACACATATATATATAGTTCAATAGTTGGCATCAAGACGAACAAAATGATGTATTACTTGACATATTTACGTGAAAACAAAATTTACGCTAAAAATCGAAATCGCGTACAGGTCTTGACCTGTGATAGAATTTCATTTTTGTGAAAAAAAATATTTCTCTCCGATTTTGCCCATTTTCTCAGGACTTAAAGACCTACGTACTCCGTCGACAAAAATGTCTTCAGCTATGCAATATATCCATTTCAGAGTCAGTCAGAGCCAGTCAGAGTCAGTCAGAGTCAGTCATAGTCAGTCAGGGGCAGCATAAGCCGTAAATTTAGATGCAAGTATACACATATATATATATTTCAATAGTTGGCATCAAGACGAACAAAATGATGTATTACTTGACATATTTACGTGAAAACAAAATTTTCGCTAAAAATCGAAATCGCGTACAGGTCTTGACCTGTGATAGAATTTCATTTTTGTGAAAAAAAATATTTCTCTCCGATTTTGCTCATTTTCTCAGGACTTAAAGACCTACCTACTCCGTCGACAAAAATGTCTTCAGCTATGCAATATATCCATTTCAGAGTCAGTCAGAGCCAGTCAGAGTCAGTCAGAGTCAGTCATAGTCAGTCAGGGGCAGCATAAGCCGTAAATTTAGATGCAAGTATACACATATATATATATTTCAATAGTTGGCATCAAGACGAACAAAATGATGTATTACTTGACATATTTACGTGAAAACAAAATTTTCGCTAAAAATCGAAATCGCGTACAGGTCTTGACCTGTGATAGAATTTCATTTTTCTGAAAAAAAATATTTCTCTCCGATTTTGCTCATTTTCTAAGGACTTAAAGACCTACCTACTCCGTCGACAAAAATGTCTTCAGCTATGAGATATATCCATTTCAGAGTCAGTCAGAGCCAGTCAGAGTCAGTCAGAGTCAGTCATAGTCAGTCAGGGGCAGCATAAGCCGTAAATTTAGATGCAAGTATACACATATATATATATTTCAATAGTTGGCATCCAGACGAACAAAATGATGTATTACTTGACATATTTACGTGAAAACAAAATTTTCGCTAAAAATCGAAATCGCGTACAGGTCTTGACCTGTGATAGAATTTCATTTTTGTGAAAAAAAATATTTCTCTCCGATTTTGCTCATTTTCTCAGGACTTAAAGACCTACCTACTCCGTCGACAAAAATGTCTTCAGCTATGCAATATATCCATTTCAGAGTCAGTCAGAGCCAGTCAGAGTCAGTCAGAGTCAGTCATAGTCAGTCAGGGGCAGCATAAGCCGTAAATTTAGATGCAAGTATACACATATATATATATATTTCAATAGTTGGCATCAAGACGAACAAAATGATGTATTACTTGACATATTTACGTGAAAACAAAATTTTCGCTAAAAATCGAAATCGCGTACAGGTCTTGACCTGTGATAGAATTTCATTTTTGTGAAAAAAAATATTTCTCTCCGATTTTGCTCATTTTCTCAGGACTTAAAGACCTACCTACTCCGTCGACAAAAATGTCTTCAGCTATGCAATATATCCATTTCAGAGTCAGTCAGAGCCAGTCAGAGTCAGTCAGAGTCAGTCATAGTCAGTCAGGGGCAGCATAAGCCGTAAATTTAGATGCAAGTATACACATATATATATATTTCAATAGTTGGCATCAAGACGAACAAAATGATGTATTACTTGACATATTTACGTGAAAACAAAATTTTCGCTAAAAATCGAAATGCGTACCTGTGATAGAATTTCAATTTTGTGAAAAAAAATATTTCTCTCCGATTTTGCTCATTTTCTCAGGACTTAAAGACCTACCTACTCCGTCGACAAAAATGTCTTCAGCTATGCAATATATCCATTTCAGAGTCAGTCAGAGCCAGTCAGAGTCAGTCAGAGTCAGTCATAGTCAGTCAGGGGCAGCATAAGCCGTAAATTTAGATGCAAGTATACACATATATATATATTTCAATAGTTGGCATCAAGACGAACAAAATGATGATTACTTGACATATTTACGTGAAAACAAAATTTTCGCTAAAAATCGAAATCGCGTACAGGTCTTGACCTGTGATAGAATTTCATTTTTGTGAAAAAAAATATTTCTCTCCGATTTTGCTCATTTTCTCAGGACTTAAAGACCTACCTACTCCGTCGACAAAAATGTCTTCAGCTATGCAATATATCCATTTCAGAGTCAGTCAGAGCCAGTCAGAGTCAGTCAGAGTCAGTCATAGTCAGTCAGGGGCAGCATAAGCCGTAAATTTAGATGCAAGTATACACATATATATATATTTCAATAGTTGGCATCAAGACGAACAAAATGATGTATTACTTGACATATTTACGTGAAAACAAAATTTTCGCTAAAAATCGAAATCGCGTACAGGTCTTGACCTGTGATAGAATTTCATTTTTGTGAAAAAAAATATTTCTCTCCGATTTTGCTCATTTTCTCAGGACTTAAAGACCTACCTACTCCGTCGACAAAAATGTCTTCAGCTATGCAATATATCCATTTCAGAGTCAGTCAGAGCCAGTCAGAGTCAGTCAGAGTCAGTCATAGTCAGTCAGGGGCAGCATAAGCCGTAAATTTAGATGCAAGTATACACATATATATATATTTCAATAGTTGGCATCAAGACGAACAAAATGATGTATTACTTGACATATTTACGTGAAAACAAAATTTTCGCTAAAAATCGAAATCGCGTACAGGTCTTGACCTGTGATAGAATTTCTTTTTGTGAAAAAAAATATTTCTCTCCGATTTTGCTCATTTTCTCAGGACTTAAAGACCTACCTACTCCGTCGACAAAAATGTCTTCAGCTATGCATATATCCATTTCAGAGTCAGTCAGAGCCAGTCAGAGTCAGTCAGAGTCAGTCATAGTCTGTCAGGGGCAGCATAAGCCGTAAATTTAGATGCAAGTATACACATATATATATATATTTCAATAGTTGGCATCAAGACGAACAAAATGATGTTTTACTTGACATATTTACGTGAAAACAAAATTTTCGCTAAAATCGAAATCGCGTACAGGTCTTGACCTGTGATAGAATTTCTGAAAAAAAATATTTCTCTCCGATTTTGCTCATTTTCTAAGGACTTAAAGACCTACCTACTCCGTCGACAAAAATGTCTTCAGCTATGCAATATATCCATTTCAGAGTCAGTCAGAGCCAGTCAGAGTCAGTCATAGTCAGTCAGGGGCAGCATAAGCCGTAAATTTAGATGCAAGGATACACATATATATATATTTCAATAGTTGGCATCAAGACGAACAAAATGATGTATTACTTGACATATTTACGTGAAAACAAAATTTTCGCTAAAAATCGAAATCGCGTACAGGTCTTGACCTGTGATAGAATTTCATTTTTCTGAAAAAAAATATTTCTCTCCGATTTTGCTCATTTTCTCAGGACTTAAAGACCTACCTACTCCGTCGACAAAAATGTCTTCAGCTATGCAATATATCCATTTCAGAGTCAGTCAGAGCCAGTCAGAGTCAGTCAGAGTCAGTCATAGTCAGTCAGGGGCAGCATAAGCCGTAAATTTAGATGCAAGTATACACATATATATATATTTCAATAGTTGGCATCAAGACGAACAAAATGATGTATTACTTGACATATTTACGTGAAAACAAAATTTTCGCTAAAAATCGAAATCGCGTACAGGTCTTGACCTGTGATAGAATTTCATTTTTGTGAAAAAAAATATTTCTCTCCGATTTTGCTCATTTTCTCAGGACTTAAAGACCTACGTATTCCGTCGACAAAAATGTCTTCAGCTATGCAATATATCCATTTCAGAGTCAGTCAGAGCCAGTCAGAGTCAGTCAGAGTCAGTCATAGTCAGTCAGGGGCAGCATAAGCCGTAAATTTAGATGCAAGTATACACATATATATATATTTCAATAGTTGGCATCAAGACGAACAAAATGATGTATTACTTGACATATTTACGTGAAAACAAAATTTTCGCTAAAATCGAAATCGCGTACAGGTCTTGACCTGTGATAGAATTTCATTTTTGTGAAAAAAAATATTTCTCTCCGATTTTGCTCATTTTCTAAGGACTTAAAGACCTACCTACTCCGTCGACAAAAATGTCTTCAGCTATGCAATATATCCATTTCAGAGTCAGTCAGAGCCAGTCAGAGTCAGTCAGAGTCAGTCATAGTCAGTCAGGGGCAGCATAAGCCGTAAATTTAGATGCAAGTATACACATATATATATATTTCAATAGTTGGCATCAAGACGAACAAAATGATGTATTACTTGACATATTTACGTGAAAACAAAATTTTCGCTAAAAATCGAAATCGCGTACAGGTCTTGACCTGTGATAGAATTTCATTTTTCTGAAAAAAAATATTTCTCTCCGATTTTGCTCATTTTCTCAGGACTTAAAGACCTACCTACTCCGTCGACAAAAATGTCTTCAGCTATGCAATATATCCATTTCAGAGTCAGTCAGAGCCAGTCAGAGTCAGTCAGAGTCAGTCATAGTCAGTCAGGGGCAGCATAAGCCGTAAATTTAGATGCAAGTATACACATATATATATATTTCAATAGTTGGCATCAAGACGAACAAAATGATGTATTACTTGACATATTTACGTGAAAACAAAATTTTCGCTAAAAATCGAAATCGCGTACAGGTCTTGACCTGTGATAGAATTTCATTTTTGTGAAAAAAAATATTTCTCTCCGATTTTGCTCATTTTCTCAGGACTTAAAGACCTACCTACTCCGTCGACAAAAATGTCTTCAGCTATGCAATATATCCATTTCAGAGTCAGTCAGAGCCAGTCAGAGTCAGTCAGAGTCAGTCATAGTCAGTCAGGGGCAGCATAAGCCGTAAATTTAGATGCAAGTATACACATATATATATATTTCAATAGTTGGCATCAAGACGAACAAAATGATGTATTACTTGACATATTTACGTGAAAACAAAATTTTCGCTAAAAATCGAAATCACGTACAGGTCTTGACCTGTGATAGAATTTCATTTTTGTGAAAAAAAATATTTCTCTCCGATTTTGCTCATTTTCTAAGGACTTAAAGACCTACCTACTCCGTCGACAAAAATGTCTTCAGCTATGCAATATATCCATTTCAGAGTCAGTCAGAGCCAGTCAGAGTCAGTCAGAGTCAGTCATAGTCAGTCAGGGGCAGCATAAGCCGTAAATTTAGATGCAAGTATACACATATATATATATTTCAATAGTTGGCATCCAGACGAACAAAATGATGTATTACTTGACATATTTACGTGAAAACATAATTTTCGCTAAAAATCGAAATCGCGTACAGGTCTTGACCTGTGATAGAATTTCATTTTTGTGAAAAAAAATATTTCTCTCCGATTTTGCTCATTTTCTCAGGACTTAAAGACCTACCTACTCCGTCGACAAAAATGTCTTCAGCTATGCAATATATCCATTTCAGAGTCAGTCAGAGCCAGTCAGAGTCAGTCAGAGTCAGTCATAGTCAGTCAGGGGCAGCATAAGCCGTAAATTTAGATGCAAGTATACACATATATATATATATTTCAATAGTTGGCATCAAGACGAACAAAATGATGTATTACTTGACATATTTACGTGAAAACAAAATTTTCGCTAAAAATCGAAATCGCGTACAGGTCTTGACCTGTGATAGAATTTCATTTTTGTGAAAAAAAATATTTCTCTCCGATTTTGCTCATTTTCTCAGGACTTAAAGACCTACCTACTCCGTCGACAAAAATGTCTTCAGCTATGCAATATATCCATTTCAGAGTCAGTCAGAGCCAGTCAGAGTCAGTCAGAGTCAGTCATAGTCAGTCAGGGGCAGCATAAGCCGTAAATTTAGATGCAAGTATACACATATATATATATTTCAATAGTTGGCATCAAGACGAACAAAATGATGTATTACTTGACATATTTACGTGAAAACAAAATTTTCGCTAAAAATCGAAATGCGTACAGGTCTTGACCTGTGATAGAATTTCAATTTTGTGAAAAAAAATATTTCTCTCCGATTTTGCTCATTTTCTCAGGACTTAAAGACCTACCTACTCCGTCGACAAAAATGTCTTCAGCTATGCAATATATCCATTTCAGAGTCAGTCAGAGCCAGTCAGAGTCAGTCAGAGTCAGTCATAGTCAGTCAGGGGCAGCATAAGCCGTAAATTTAGATGCAAGTATACACATATATATATATTTCAATAGTTGGCATCAAGACGAACAAAATGATGATTACTTGACATATTTACGTGAAAACAAAATTTTCGCTTAAAATCGAAATCGCGTACAGGTCTTGACCTGTGATAGAATTTCATTTTTGTGAAAAAAAATATTTCTCTCCGATTTTGCTCATTTTCTCAGGACTTAAAGACCTACCTACTCCGTCGACAAAAATGTCTTCAGCTATGCAATATATCCATTTCAGAGTCAGTCAGAGCCAGTCAGAGTCAGTCAGAGTCAGTCATAGTCAGTCAGGGGCAGCATAAGCCGTAAATTTAGATGCAAGTATACACATATATATATATTTCAATAGTTGGCATCAAGACGAACAAAATGATGTATTACTTGACATATTTACGTGAAAACAAAATTTTCGCTAAAAATCGAAATCGCGTACAGGTCTTGACCTGTGATAGAATTTCATTTTTGTGAAAAAAAATATTTCTCTCCGATTTTGCTCATTTTCTCAGGACTTAAAGACCTACCTACTCCGTCGACAAAAATGTCTTCAGCTATGCAATATATCCATTTCAGAGTCAGTCAGAGCCAGTCAGAGTCAGTCAGAGTCAGTCATAGTCAGTCAGGGGCAGCATAAGCCGTAAATTTAGATGCAAGTATACACATATATATATATTTCAATAGTTGGCATCAAGACGAACAAAATGATGTATTACTTGACATATTTACGTGAAAACAAAATTTTCGCTAAAAATCGAAATCGCGTACAGGTCTTGACCTGTGATAGAATTTCTTTTTGTGAAAAAAAATATTTCTCTCCGATTTTGCTCATTTTCTCAGGACTTAAAGACCTACCTACTCCGTCGACAAAAATGTCTTCAGCTATGCAATATATCCATTTCAGAGTCAGTCAGAGCCAGTCAGAGTCAGTCAGAGTCAGTCATAGTCTGTCAGGGGCAGCATAAGCCGTAAATTTAGATGCAAGTATACACATATATATATATTTCAATAGTTGGCATCAAGACGAACAAAATGATGTATTACTTGACATATTTACGTGAAAACAAAATTTTCGCTAAAATCGAAATCGCGTACAGGTCTTGACCTGTGATAGAATTTCTGAAAAAAAATATTTCTCTCCGATTTTGCTCATTTTCTAAGGACTTAAAGACCTACCTACTCCGTCGACAAAAATGTCTTCAGCTATGCAATATATCCATTTCAGAGTCAGTCAGAGCCAGTCAGAGTCAGTCATAGTCAGTCAGGGGCAGCATAAGCCGTAAATTTAGATGCAAGGATACACATATATATATATTTCAATAGTTGGCATCAAGACGAACAAAATGATGTATTACTTGACATATTTACGTGAAAACAAAATTTTCGCTAAAAATCGAAATCGCGTACAGGTCTTGACCTGTGATAGAATTTCATTTTTCTGAAAAAAAATATTTCTCTCCGATTTTGCTCATTTTCTCAGGACTTAAAGACCTACCTACTCCGTCGACAAAAATGTCTTCAGCTATGCAATATATCCATTTCAGAGTCAGTCAGAGCCAGTCAGAGTCAGTCAGAGTCAGTCATAGTCAGTCAGGGGCAGCATAAGCCGTAAATTTAGATGCAAGTATACACATATATATATATTTCAATAGTTGGCATCAAGACGAACAAAATGATGTATTACTTGACATATTTACGTGAAAACAAAATTTTCGCTAAAAATCGAAATCGCGTACAGGTCTTGACCTGTGATAGAATTTCATTTTTGTGAAAAAAAATATTTCTCTCCGATTTTGCTCATTTTCTCAGGACTTAAAGACCTACCTACTCCGTCGACAAAAATGTCTTCAGCTATGCAATATATCCATTTCAGAGTCAGTCAGAGCCAGTCAGAGTCAGTCAGAGTCAGTCATAGTCAGTCAGGGGCAGCATAAGCCGTAAATTTAGATGCAAGTATACACATATATATATATTTCAATAGTTGGCATCAAGACGAACAAAATGATGTATTACTTGACATATTTACGTGAAAACAAAATTTTCGCTAAAAATCGAAATCGCGTACAGGTCTTGACCTGTGATAGAATTTCATTTTTGTGAAAAAAAATATTTCTCTCCGATTTTGCTCATTTTCTAAGGACTTAAAGACCTACCTACTCCGTCGACAAAAATGTCTTCAGCTATGCAATATATCCATTTCAGAGTCAGTCAGAGCCAGTCAGAGTCAGTCAGAGTCAGTCATAGTCAGTCAGGGGCAGCATAAGCCGTAAATTTAGATGCAAGTATACACATATATATATATTTCAATAGTTGGCATCAAGACGAACAAAATGATGTATTACTTGACATATTTACGTGAAAACAAAATTTTCGCTAAAAATCGAAATCGCGT